>CM075854.1:21489338-22089338 GCA_037975125.1 Latrodectus hesperus
TCTACTAAAATATATCTATTTGTATCCACATTATAGTGAATTGTATTTCTGATATTCATGTTTTAATTTAAGACAACATAATCAGATTCTTACCTTGACCACTGGCAGCCTGAAGTGAGAGTGCAGCTGCCCATCTAGGAGTCGCACCGGTAGGACCCTGAACAAGACCTCTCTGTCCGGCCACGTGGGTACCTGCTGCCCAGACAGCAGGAATCTGCTGAGGTAGTCTCCCATGTTGAGGGCTCAGGAATCGGTGGTGAGCGGCATGAGAGCGCGCATCTATCATTCGATCCATAAGAAAAAACTCAGGTCCAGACATTGGGACTGGCATAAGGGTCTCGCAACCATCCGGGGACTTTAAACCGGGACTCAGATTAGTGTCGTGAGTAGAGGTTTCTGAAAAATGTCCTAGGTAGAAATCGGATGGACTCCAGAGAGTAGGTCGGGGTGAGTTTGTTTTGGTTCCCGACAGCAAAGAAGCCACTGAGAAGTTGGACACCAGTTCCGGAGTTTCTCTTTTGCCAGCAGTTGTAGAGACATCCGATTTGGACTCAATGTCCTTTAGCTGGGGTGATTTGAGAGACACATTTTTCAGCAGTGCTGTTACTTCTGGTTTTGAGTCCGATGCGGGACTTGGACTTCTGGAGCTGTCAGTTGCTACTGTAGTCTCCATAGTTAAAATTTTTGAAAATGGAAGCACAAAAAAGTCAAAGTTTTACAAAAATTCATTCATTATTGCGAAGAAATCATACAGACACATATATTTTATATCCTAACAGTTGTTCAAAATTGCTATTCAATAAGCATCAATTAATACATGGTTGCTCATATAAAATATATATTTTCAAAGGAATATATTTTCCTCTTGCGAAATCAATTGATAAATTGGCAATGAAAGCAATTATATATTGAAAAGAGCGTTCTTAAAAAATGCACTAATAGTAATAACACATGCCGCAACAATCCTCTAACTGCTGCTGGGAAAAGAAATCGCCTCGAAAGCTGTGTAGGAACTGGTCGCGGCAGTAGCTTTCTGCGCTTTCAACGAGTCTGGTGTCCCGGTCGGAACAGATACTCGAAACTACACTCGACGGGGGAAAAATAAAATAAAAAAATATATAATTCCCTTTCTTGGGGACTTCCGAAAAAATGCCAGCTACTGCTAATCCCTGCCCATCCCTCTATCGGTGGTTCGTTCTTTGCAAATGATACTTAATTAATTGGAGACGCAAGTATCCGCCCTGAACTAGATACGTGCTGCACTCCATAACTAGTTCGGTGCCACCTTAATAGGCGTGGTTTGACGTTGTTACGTGGCCTCCCATTGGATGAATGTCATCCTCTGTTGACATCGTCATTTCCTCCTTTTTCCAGCCCTTTTCTCTTGCTCTTGTGCATCTCAGAGAAAAATCTTCAGAGGAAAAAAAAAGTAAAATACTAAAAAAAGAATAAAACAGAAGAGCCTTTTCGTTTCTCTTCAAATATGTTGAATTAATTCAATTAAAGACAAATCGCTTTCTGTACTTTTTTTCGAGTTTTGTTTTTATTTTGTTGTTTCTAGCAAGTCTATGTACAGGAAAAAATCAAGTAAGATTATTAATTATCATATAAAAAACACTTTGCTTTTCAAGTTTTCTTCAGAAAATCATAAATTTAGTGTTCAATTTTTTATTTAATGCTCACAAAAGTTTTTTTCTTACAAATGTAAAAAATAACAGAGGATTGTATTTATATTGTACACTAGTTACTTAATCATTATTCAGGATTTAGCATAGCTTATTCAAGTATTTTTAAATTTTGCATTTGAAATACATTGAATTTCAAAATCAATAGGAAAATTTTCTAGAAATATTTAGTCCAAAATGTTTCAAGTATTTTAATAACATATAATAAATTATTGCTTTAAAAATATGAAGAATTGAATGTGAAAAAGCAATGTGTCAGTGCATACTTTTTAAATAAATTGCTTGGTAAATAGAACACACCAGTGTGAAGTTAATAATAGTACAACAGTGAGCTTAATAAATTAAATTCAAATGCTATTTTTCAAATGACGTTAAATTGGTCGTATGATAAAAATAGAATAAAACTTTCTGAAACTGTACTTTTCCAACCAAATAAACTTTAATCTCCAAAATAAAAAAATAGAAAAAAAATCACCCACGAAAATCGAGCAATATTTTTTAATAAACAATAATTTATTTTTGATATTTTAATATAAAAGTAATATTTAAAGTTTATATTTTCTACTTTCAATTATAACAGAATTATAATTTTAAATTAAGTATGAGTAGTAATTCACAAAAAAATATTGAAAAAACATTCTGAGACAAATGCTTAGATGATTGTATCTTGACTGTATCAACCCTAGGGAAATATTAAAGGATATTAATTAACATGATTAAGCATTATTAACAAAATATAAACACTAAAGTAAATTTGCAACAGGTACTTTGGACTTTTTGCTTTAAGAATACAAATTAACGTCAAGACATGAAGCTCTAAGTTTTTGAGTTTTTCTGTTAATGAATTTTTAAACTTTTTATTCCCGATAAACTTTAATGTTCAAATTTTCTATTAGAAATATATATATATATATATATATATATATACACACACACACACACACACACACACACACACACACACACACACACACACACACACATATATATATATATATATATATATATATATATATAATCTTTCTTACACTAGTGAAGGTCCAGATTTAAGAACAAAGAAATAATATTTATAATATATTATTCATTTCTTCAAACAATAAGCATATATTTAAAATTATTTTATTAACTGCAGTTTAGAAATACTAATTACTTTCCTTGCTTTGAAATTTAGAAAAGTAGAAAAAATTATAAATATTTTTATTCCCGCGTTTGCTTATAGTCAGTTAAAATTTTCTCTGAGAGATTAGAAGTTATCAAATCTTATTCAGCAGAAGGCACCATCGAATTGTTTCCTTTAACGCTAATTGGGAATATTTTATACTAGAGAGAGTCCCCGTTTATTTTAATGTTATATAGAGTAAAACTAATCCCTTCTTAGCTTCATATCCTTCACTCAATTAAATGTAGAATTTATTTGAAAAGGTGAAAATAAAAGCTATGATATGAGGAATGTTATAATGAATAAATTAATGTGGGATTTCTTTTGAATTTTTGATGTTAGTACAAGGTTATTTCTTTTAGCATTACTGTATACAAAAATGGAAAAGAAATTATAGAGTGTTTAACAATATTAAGAAAAAAGGATTATTCTATTCTCATTATGCAATGTAAAACCATAAAGGAAACATAACCAAATACATCAAAATCAATCTTTTTATTATCAAGCAGCCGCTCATTAATTATATTAGATAAAGAAATAATCTCATTTTTCTCTTTTCAATGAAAAATAATATTTTTCATGGGATCATCAGTGAAGTTGAGGAAATATATATTTGTAAATTATTAAAATAGTCAAAAAAGGAACTAATAATTTGACATCATAAACTACAGCTCTGGATAATAACGCAAATTAACACAAGTTTTAGTAAGATTTATCTGTTAACTGGGAAATTACATAATGAGTCGTTTTAACGAAACGATTTTTCAAATTAATGATGGATAAGTAGATTAAAAAATTATATACATTTATATATTAAAGAAGGTTACTTAATCTTTGCCCATACAATTTTTGTTGCAATATTAATGACAAGCATTTAGATTTTTTTGAAAGTACGCATTCTTACATACAAAAAGTTAATAAATATCTTAAAAGAGGAAAAGTTCTAACTGAAAAAAAAATAAATAAGCAAATATGAATGCAAAAACAAGAAATTATTTCCCTATATAATATCTAATGGAGCTGGTGACGGTATTATATTTTGTTTGTAGTTAGATATCTTTACTGGTTTAATAAACAATTTCATTTAAAAGTGATTGTATAAAAGTCTTGTATTAAGCTCTAACTTCGCTGTCTTATATTAAATTTAAATGCATGTACCTTAAAGTGAAAAACGTGGATTTTGAAATATGATAACATAATTAAGATGCAAGACTGCTATTTTATTTTAAATAAATATGAAACTACTTTTTTATTAGAAAAAAATCTGTAGATAAATGAACATATAAATTTTTGAAGTAGTACTTGAAAATTTAAAAAAAAAATTAGAATGGGAAATAAACTATAATAACCATAAAAAATTCTAAGCATTTGGTATGTAAGAAACACTAAAATAACTTTCGTTTACTTGATGAATAAAACCGCAAGTCACATTCAACAACTTCCATAAGGTTTATATAATAGCAGACTAAATGGAAGGATAACAATATAAGCGGATTTATTTCTTGGCGTTATTAAGGAATAGTTTCATCCATTTGCTAGTATTTTGTAAATTTCTTTGTTAATATTTTTTGATAACTGTTATTACATTTTTCTTTAGATTTAATATTTATAGATAAATTTTAAAGAATATTTAATGATCAAGAAAATAATGCAGTTCAAAAACGTTTGAAGAATATGTTGGAGGAATTTCAAAGAACTTAAATCATACTTGCATTAATTTATTATATTATACAGATATTTTAAACATAATGTTCACATAATGTCAGAAAAAATATTTCTATACTACATTGTAGAAAAATTCTATATTCAAAATCTTTCTTATATTAAATAAGAAAGATTTTAAATATAGAATTTTAATAAGATATTATTCCTCTCTAATTTCTTTATCAAAAAAATCACTTAAAATGATATTTACTTATAAATGATATTTTATAACCTATTAAAAATAAGTTTGGAATATTAAAATAACTTTAATGGATGAAATTAAAAATTTGGACTAAAAGGTTACGTTTCTTGTGTTGCGATACACATTGTGAGAGATTCGGAAATATGATAAAATAAATTTAGATGAATATTCACATTAGTGGAACGATGTTTTGAAAAAAGGAAATCATCACACACCTAATAAACTTAGATGTACTCAGTTTTTGTGTATCACCCAATTTGTTTCAACTTTGTATATCCCTTTATTGTAATCGATCTGTTTCTGCAGAATAAATTTTACACATCTTGGAAAATATCCACATCACTGAAAAGCGTAAAAGAGTATTTAAAATTTTTAAAGTAACTAATAGAATTAATGATACTTAAAATTAAGACTTGCATTTTACTTCATTATTTTCCAGTATATTATGCTTTAAACCACGCGGTTGCTAATAAAATAGCTGCTTATGTATTTTTAACTATTATGAATAATTATTATGAGTTCTCTTCAGATATATCCATTCCCATTAACTATTACAAAAATATATTTCTATTTGAAAATTATAATAATAAAGAAATAACTTTTCTTTTTTTGCCGCGAAACAAAGTTTAATTTAAAATAAAATTATCAAATTTTATTTCTTTATTTTATTTTTCTCCTTTATTTTATATACGTTGTTTGACTTCTTCACTTTTAAAGCATTAAGTACTTAAAACCATTAGTTATTTAGCATGACAAAATACTTTTTACGAAAATTAAGCCTTTCAGTAAAATATGTATGTATCGAGAAATTAGGAATTTTATTCATTCATCAATATTAAAATTTTTTAAACAAATTTAATTGTTTTAGAATCTTATAAACATTTAAAAATAATATATCGTAATTAATACACTAATAATTGTAAAACAATGTATCACAGATGTTAGGTAACAGCAAAAGAAAAAAAATAACGAAAATCCTCAATTGTGGAGTATAAAAATTATATTACAGCTAAAATGCAACACAGAAAAAATATTTGCTAGTTATTTTCTTTTTTTGCGTTTTTACAAAGTTTCATTCCAATTTAACAAATTTACTACACATTTTATAAGAAGTGATGCTAAATAATTTAACAAAATATTTGTCAAATTATTTAGTATCACTTGTTAAAAAATGATCATGTTTAGTGAGTAAAGATAACAGTTATTACAATTAAGTGGTATTATACTTTCAAGATTTTTATATACTGGATTTAAATGTTTAGATAGGATATATATTTTTCCAAAAGCTTAGAAATATATTTTCAATTTTGAGCGCGAATGTTTTACGCTCAATTAAACACACTGTAGAAAACCATCCACAAATCAAAAATAGTTCATAATTTGATGAAACAGTTTCAATCTTTTTTTGACTACATATAAAATATTTTTTTTAATCACAGTATTTTCTGCACATTTTATTTATTTTTTGGTTGGCACTTCTTAGAACTAAAGAAATATAATGTGAATCAGAAATTTATTCATGCAGAGAGCTGGCTATCTTAAATGTCAAAGGCTGAAGCCGGTAAAAACTTACAAATTCCAGAAATTATCACGCGTGGAGCTTTTTTCTCACACTTAGAGGATGAACATTAAAATCATTCTCAGTAGAATATTAGGATGGGAACCTGTCAACATCAAAAACTCCCTATTTGTCGAATTTCACCATATTTGTCAATCATCTCATTCAGCATTCTTTCACTGCAATTTCCTCTAATAAGAATAGGTGCGTTGGCTATTTTTTAATCTAAAATTGTCATGTTGATGCTCTAAATGAAGATGGATAAGTTTGGCAAATTTGAATCACGTTTTATTACTTTAACATCGTTTGCTTTAAATAAAACTGATATATTTGATGTTTCAAACTTATATATATATATATATATATATATATATATATATATATATATATATATATATATATATATATATATATATATATATATATATATATATATATATATATATATATATTAAACTTTATGATAGAAATAGATTCCAAAATTTGAAAAGGATTGCTTCATTTTATTTTATAAAAAATACTATTAAAATTAAAGCCACAAGAATATGCACATTGAAACATGTTTTACACCAATAATTAAATCGTGGTGTAATAATCCGTAATCAAAAAATGTGTGTGTGGGAAATCTTGCATATATGTTTTCAAATGAACACATTGGAAGTTCATTTCCAAGCTTAATTTTTAAACATCTTACTAAATTCTTCATTTTCGATTCGCAGTATTCGCTTCGATTAGCTTCGAGATTGCTTCATTCTAAAAATTTTGCTAGTTTATTCTTAAAGATATTTTTAAATTCTCTAATCAATTATAATAAAGTGTTTTATTAAGAATTCTTTTCGTAGAGATAATTTCTGTTTTTTTGTTGTTATCGGGAAAATGAAATAATATTGTGAAATTACGCAGCATAATATATGACGATAAATAAAAATTCCACACAAAGAGTTTACACATCTTATAAAAGATTAAATCAGAAAAATTAATTTTTTTCAGTTCCTTTTTATTTAATTATTTGAAATTTTAATTGAAAATAGTATTTCTAAGTTGAAGACCTGTGCGTATGCATGGAATTTTATCATGTTTTTCCATTTTATGTAAAAAACTTTTAATTAATACATTTCCTAAACTTTTTTTTGTATTACGGAAAAGGTTTTTTCTTTTTTAAAGATTTTTAAAGTTTAATTTTGAAGTTTTATGATTAAGAAACTGTGTTATATAATAAAATCAGTAAACTTAAATATTCACAAATTTGCATAAAATGTTTTAATTTATCATAGGTTATTAAAGGAAAAATTTTTAGCATAGCGTTTTACGCCTTTATACTATTATCTTTTAAAATTTTAGTTGACTATGAAATGTATTGCCTTCAAATGAAGAAATATAGCTTATCACATTATAAATATATACTTTTTGCCTACATTCATACCTTTGGAATTGAAGAATGTTTCTTGAGAAAACTTATCCAATGATTTCGCAACAACCGAATTCAGCTCTATAATTATTGATGCAACTTTGATGTTAAGTAATTATCTTTTATAAACCGAGATACGATCTGTATAATCAAGAGAAGAACTTTTTCATTCAAAAGTTGTCAAAGCATCTGAGAAGTGTTAACAATGTAACTTTATTGTAAAACTGTCATTAAATGAAAATTGATTACCTACCAATCGATCACTTTTCACTTCTTAAGAAATCAAGATTTGCTGCTCTTATATCCCAAATGTCTAACTATATTTGGGACCTTCATTTTGCTACGTGCTGAGGAGAACAATTATTTGAATGTTTGATGAAAACACATTAAAGAAACAGGTCAATTATTTTGTCATTCTTGCACAAATATTGAAGGAAATTTATTGCAAATAAAGTAATTATATTTATAATAACATATATATTTTAAATTTCTTATAAATATGAAATTATCTTTATAGAGAGCAATAATAAATCTTTATAGAGAGCGTAATTCATTTCTAATTTTTAAGAATCGCTTACAAATATTTTAATGCTGTTTGTGAAAGGGTATATAATGATGTTGTAATTCATCCCTAAGTTAAGTTAAAGCTTTAGAAAACTTTTGGAAAAAATGGAAAACTTAATTTTTCTAAATATTAAAAAACTTCAACATATAACTTATTATAATGAAGTATAACCTAAACTGTACTTTAAAATTAGAAAGGCCTGAGTAGGTGTGGAATATACTTTGTTTCTACAAAAGTGAATTTCACTGTGAATAAAAATTTATTCCTTTTGTTTTTGAAAACAAAGTATTAAAAACTGTCAATATAAAACTAAAATCCATGGCATGACAGCCTAAGTGAACCAAGGCCTATAGTGCCCATAACTGTTTTCATGACCGAGGGCCCTGGGGTGTGAAGCAAATGTCCCAGTTAGGTGGTCAGCCTAACGTAAGACCCCTAGTGTTTAGTTACCAAGCATGCTTGGTACTCAGTTAATCGACCCACTGAAGGGATGAAAGGCTGAGTCAACCTTGCCCAGCCCGAGGATCGAACCTCGGACCTGTGTCATGCGAGCGTGAAACGCTGCCACTAAGCCACCGGGCTTCACTGTCAATATAAAAGAAGGGTAAATCTGTCTATAGTTGTATTATGAATTGAAATAATTATTATTTATCAATTTCTTAGAACAACATTTATGGAAAAATATCTTAAATTTATTTTCAAAGGGACTTAAGAATTCTCGAAAAATTATCGTACATGTAAGCAAAGATTGTAAAATTTGATATTATACTTATGAAATATTTTCACATTTGTAAATGGGAATTTTATTCAAAATTCCAGCCTTCTGTAGACTTGTTTTAAAGGAATCACTTATTGAATAAATTTTTTCTATAAATTTCTTCTTAACACTCATTTTTAAGAATTTAATACTTTTATGATCTATTAATCTACATTTTACCTTTCCTTTTCCTTACATGATGTTATGTAAAAAATCCATATCCAAAGATCCATATTAACTTTTCCATATTTGTATGACATTTAATAAATCTTGTTGTTCAGAACAAATGATTTGACTTCATTTATTCCTTCTTATTTAACATTTATCAGAATATACTTTACATATTAGGTTCTACTTAAAGCTTTGGGACGGATGACACTCCTGCTGAAAACGTATATTTTTCCATTGCAATAACCTTTCCATACTCGTATAGAGAGTTCAATCAAAAACTTAATTTTTTACTGAAATTTAAGCCTTTTATGCATACTTTCTATTTAAAGATTTTTCAGGAAAAATCATTTTGTGGTCTTAACAAGTGAATAAATTTTCAATCTTTTTGACATAGCATTCATGTTTTTATGGGTTCCATATAAACAGTTTTCTTTAAAATTTATACTAATTTTTAAGAACATTTTCCTACTTAGGAATATTATTGATAATTTTAGACATACATACTTATTCTAAGAAATAATTTATTTTCTTTAATAATATCTTTTAGGAAACTAGTTTATTTCTAAAATCCAGGCTTGATATCAGCATTTTTGTGTTTACTTAAATTTATATTTCAAAACTCCATAAAATCATTGACAAATATATCATAGAATTATTGACAAAATTCGGTGGAATCATTTAACAAATTTCGAGTAATGATTTAGCTTCAAATAAGAATGAATGACAATAAATTTTACACACTTACATATAAATATTATTTATTTCATCTATAGCGGTGCAAAATATCAAACTATTTATTATGAAATTCTAGAATTTATAAATCATTTTGTTAGTTTTCATAAAAATTTGATTAGAATATCAATGCAATAAAATTCCTTTTCTGAGACACTTTCAATTCACAAATGCTAGAAACAAAAACTACATTAAAATCCCGACTGCTTCATGCAAAAGAATAATATATATATTTTTACTTAAGCTCTATAATTAGAATAAACGTTCAAATATAAAATGATGAAATGAAAAAGATATTCTTCCCATTGATATTTTAAGAAATAATTTTAAGCAAAGCGCAGTTTGAATCATCAGTTTCATGTCTGGAAAGTGAGTGAACAAAATCCAAAGCAATCACTATGTGTAAGGGCAAAATTACCTTATTTTTCCCATTCAGTATTTTTTATTTACTTCGTATGCTGCCAGGATACTAAAATTTGTCTTCCTTCTACAAAATAGAATCATTTCCAGTTTCTTGTTTACTACTTACCTTTGTCTCTATAAGTTTTATTTGTTTTTCACACTCTATGGTCACGATTAACATTCGAGCTCTAATTTTACTCTAAATTAATTTTAATTTAACTGAGCCCTAATTTATAGCTTAAGGTAAATTCCGAATAACTGAAAGACCCATAGTCAGAGAGAAAATCAAATTTTAATGAATATTTCATCACACACATACCATATCAAAAACTGAGAACAAATTTTGCTTTGGAAAATTTTATGATAATTCAATTATGTAAGATCTTGATTATGTATGCATGAAGCTCAGGAATAGGATGCTATTTTGGAGTACCTATAACCAAGTTCTTACTTTTATTTTTTAAATTTATTTTTAATTACTGACTGTAAAACAATTAATAGCATTTTGATGGTATTTGGGCAAAGGCTGTTTGCTGTAGTTGCTCTCATGATAATTAGGCCCGGTCATAAGATGCTTTTATTTCCTGCCAGTTTTTATACCACTATTGTCCAAACTGAAGCATATTTGCCTCTCTGTCCTGAAGAGATTTGGTGAAGTTTTTTGTTGGCCTATAGTTAAATCATGCTTAAACCTGGGATGTATAAAAAAAAGAGTAAAAACATGGCTCATAATTCTATAATTTATGATGGAGCTAATGATCAACAAAAGCGTCAAATTCAAAATATGAGAAAAAGCAAGAAACCATTCTTCGAAATGCTTATGTAAGCTTAAGTGCTTGACATGATGTATGGGCGGACAACACGAACACTGCGGATAAATACTTATCCGGATGAATTATTTGTCTTTTTTACTGCGAATTTCGTGGTCGAGATGGGGGAATAAACCTAACACATTGCTTATTACCACATTATCTTAAATTAAAAATATTGAATAATAATTTTTCAGTTGAATTATTTCCGGAGAAATTTGAAGGATATTATTATAATTAGTCATACTTAATTGCAATTGAATGTGAATTTGAAGTTTTTTTCTTTATGTGAAAAGAGTTAAAAAGTGTTAAAAGTTCATATCGTGACTCAACTTTGATTTTTTAATGTAAGGAACAATGAATTAAGGTTTCATTTACCTTATTGTTAGAGAATACTTATAATATATCACAGTTAATCCGTATAAACAATGGATTCAAACAATGAAAAGTTCTATATGAGAAAAGAACATGCTGTGCATTACTAATGTATTAATATATCTTCTATGTTTAATGAAGAATTAAATTAAAACACCAAGCAGACCACAAATTAAAGCATATTAACATTATTTATTTAATATTTTATTAAAATGAAAAAATACAACATCAACATCATGTTGAATATATATATACATATATATATATATATATATATATATATATATATATATATATTCAGGATAAAATTTACACAAATAACCCATAGATATTTTTTAAAAAAAATCATAAATTCTTTTCTTTTTTTCAGTGTTTTTACTTTTATATTTCACAGAAAGCAAACTATTCTTTTTCATTTGCTATAAGAGAATACATAATTGTGTTCATAATTCTTTGATAGAATACCTTTGCGTTTTAATTAAATGCGTATTTGATAGGTTTTAATTAAAGCCTTGAAAGACCGTGATGGTCTAATATATTTGATAGGTTTTAATTAAATGCGATACGTAATTGGTAATATTTATGATAAAGAATAACTACTTAACTTTTTTGTACAAAGCTGCATGTTCATTTGCTTACTCTAAAATTAGTCCATTTATATTCATTGTAACAAACGAATGAAAAAAATTCTTTTCTATTTTACAAGACATTAATATTTTTATTGGTTGGTTTATGTCGTGTCCAGGAAGTCAAATGGATACGTGATTGTCAATGCTTGCTTCACTATTTTCTCTGTGTATAGATCGCCATCAAATGGGTAGGTACTCTCCGATGTTATGGAGAGATGCTAGTATTACTAGATAATTGAAAATATTGCTTGGAAAGAGATTTTCACTGGGACAATTTCTACAATTGTAAAATGGTTGCCAGAACCCTGAAAGGTTGGACCTCTGCCTGTTGGTCCACAGGAGGGATTTTATTTCCCTTCTACAACCCAACAACAATTTCCGATGGAGGCATTCCCCAATCCGCTAATATTTTCATTGCACTCCTTGAAAGGCCGTGATGGCCTAATAAACATCGCTTTCATTAGGTAAGGCATCGCATTCACAATCAGAAAGTAATATATTCGAATTTCGGCTTAACTAAAGATCCTAAAAGAGGTTGAATCAAGTTAAATAGGACATGGTCACAATGTCCTTCAAGTGAAATAATACCTTTAAGGGGCAAGTCAAGTATTATGGGTCTTCTGCTTGATCCTTGCTTCAAAATTACGAAGATTCCCATCCTTCTTTAGCAGCTTTCACCTAATTGGTAGAGCCCAGCTTTGGGCAAGGTACAAGGAAGCATGCAGGAAAATTTAATATTGTTTTCACTATTCTGTGACATGATGAAGAATAAACATATTTGCTACTTTTAAGTTTTATTGCGTGTATATCAAAGTTATTAACTTTTTTGCTCCTCTTTTAACTTTGGAAGTGTGAGTAAATATCACGAATATATTAAAAAAAATTTCATCGTCTCAATTGAGTCTTCAATCACACACACAACAAGTGATTCATCTGAAAATACATAATCAATTTTAAGTTAACTTAAAAAATGGCGTTATTCCAAAAATATATTTTTAATTGTTAGCTTAAAGTTAATATAACACCCACAAATTTTCGAATAAAAAAAATAAATATTTTGAAATGTTGTAGAAATTACATACAAAACATTTTTTTAAATATGGAACAATAAACGAATTGCGTTTTGTAAATTACCCAAACAAATATCAACATATCTCTTTCATATGCTTAAACAGTTTAATAGTTAGTGTTTTTGAATTCAGTTCAACAGTGTGTTAATTTGATTTTCACTTCGGGTGTGTGGATCTTTCAGTTATTCGGAATCTACTTTAAGCTATAAATTAGAGCTCAGTTAAATTAAAATTAATTTAGAGTTAAATTAGAGCTCGAATGTTAATTGTGACCATAGAGTGAAAAACAAATAAAACTTATATATACAAAGGTAAATAGTTAACAAGAAACTGGAAATGATTCTATTTTGTAGAAGGAAGACAAATTTTAGTATCCTGGCAGCATAAGTGTAGATGAAACAGAGAAATGAAAAAAATAGCTTACTTTACAATTTTTTAAGAGATATCCTCACTCTGTTCAGAATGTTAAAATAAACTAGAGCTCAATACAGCTAAAAGACTTTGATCTATAGTGGTTGCACTTTATGAAAATTGATTAATAGTGAATCATTTTTACATATTTCAGTTTACAAGTTAAAAGAATCAGCTTATTAGTATAAACTATAAATGTATCTTTTTTCCTTGTAATGAGTACTGATATTATTTGAAATGAGGAGTTTTTAAATTCCTCATTTGTTGTTTGTTAAACTGTATAAGATTAAAAACAGATTGTTAATACATTTTTATATTTATAAAAAAAACTTTCTTAATTAGATGAAACTTTATCTTTTAAAGTTTTCGGTTTGGAGGTTTATTGGTTAAGTTTCACCTTGTTTATTACCATTTTCACCTTGTTTATTTGCATTTGGATTTCAGCGAGATATGGATATTGTGATAAGTTTAATACAACCTTCCAATTATATGTAAAAACTATCCACGATGTTACAAATTGTCTTTAATTCAACATAAATATAGGAAGTACAAATTCTGCATTGTGAAAAAATGCATTAAGAAATGACACAATTTGAATGAAGGGAAATTATTTCTATATTTATAAAAACATATCGAAAGATAAATTGACTTTTATTCTTATTTGTTTCCTGAAACGTACATTTATCATAAGCTTAAATTTATCATCGACATAAATTTAAAAAGTGCAAGATTTTCTTACTCTGAATGCAGTTATTAATTTTTAGAAAAAAAAAATGACTACAAATGTATGTGGAAATAATGACAAATTTATATTACTTTATTATTCTGTTTACTGTGTGTGTTTAACAAACTAAAGCATTACGCAAAAAATGAAATAAGAACTATACTATACTTACGTTATAAGCACTGGTAACGAATTAAAAGTAATTTTGTATTTTCCAAGTATATATATATATATATATATATATAGTAATAAACGAAGTATCATGCAGTCAAGTTAATTATTTTACCTTCAGATTTGTTATTGACTTTCACATGAATTTAATTTTTAGTTACTTTTTTTATTACTTAATATTTGGTTAATCATAAATAAGCAAAGTAAATTGGTAGAATGACAAAAACACAAAATGTTATCTAATTAGAATTTTGGCAGATAGGGATGGCTCATTCATTTAAAATGTTTTTAAAATGGATATTAATATTTAAAATTTTTGATTGTTATTAGACAATTTAAAGACTTCTCATTTAAATATTGAGTTTGGATTCAGGAGTAAACACGTTTTTTTTTCCATTCTTCAGAGAGAAATAAATGAATTTAGCAGGAGACACACAAAGAAGAGACAAATAAAACTGATATGGAGTGATTCAGTATAATTGGATACCATAATTTTCATTTCAAAATAAGAACTCTTCAAAAAATAAAAGTCTCTTCAACTTATAGCCAAGTTGAAACCACTAAAAAAATTGATAGAGATAAATTGCGTTTTGAGAAGCTAAATTGTAAAAATTAATCTCCTGAATTTCTCCAATATACACGGCTCAACGATATTATAAGAATAAGAATGACATTAATCATTAAAAAATTTTATGAACTCTTTTAAGGGATCAAAATTAACAAATGAAACATCATATTATTCAGATATATTTTAAGCAGAAAATGAAGAAAATATCGCATTACTTTATAGTGCTTGAAACTGAAATTTCAATAAAAATTGTTCTACTGTTAAGTTCATTCTGTTGTTAAATCTTATTGATGATGTTGGCAATATTATATCGTGACGTCTGCTCCTATTAATCCCAACGTTTATAACATAGAAAATCAAATAATTTTCCTTTCGTCTTATCTTCCTTTTTTGATTCAATATAATTTTAAGTAAGTTGAATCTCTTATGATAATCTTACTATTACTTTAATATTCTGCCATATCCTAGTGTTTGTGACATTTTAGAGAAGTGAAACACTATGCCACTGTGTAATAGACATGAGTTATAATAGTAAGGAGATTAATATAAATATTTAATATATGCATATGTCTTAACAAGAAAGTTTTGGACTTGTTTAATGATTAAGCATTTTTATTTTCATTAAAAATGAAATTTTTAACCAAGTATTTTTCTCGTCCTATTGGTTATGAAATAATTCTTCAGAAGCATTCGTTTGTCTAGTGATTTTAGACCAAAATTCTGACTTCTTTTCTGTGTTTTTAATTGTGGTTGGTTAGCTAATATGAACAATTGCTCAGTTTTGGTTTTTATCCATAGAAATATTATTTCTTCTCTCCAATAAATTATTACTTAACATATATATTCATTTGAAGAAAATTAGATGAAACTGAATTTATCGAACTTGTATAGGTTAGATTCCATTCTCTAAGACTCGCACTTATTTCCAATATAAGCGTCTATTTATTTAGATCTGATACAAACATTATTTTCTTTCTAAAATGTTATAAAGTTTACTTTCAAAATTATTATATTGTAGAGTAAATGCAAATGTAAAAATTGCGTTTGAGAGATTTTTCTGGATATTCAGATTTATATTGAGATGCAGCTATTCATTGTATAATTCTGTAATTATTAGATAGCTTTTAGGTACAATTTATATTTAATTTTCCCAGTATTTATATATTTCGAATTCTCTTAATTAACACGTAAAGTTATGATCTATTTTCTTTAGATTACATTCACAACTATCAAAGTTTAACACATCCAGTACACTCTTAAATTTCAAATTAAAATCTTATTTTAAAATCTATTCCGAATCTGTAGATATAATTTTTAAATAGTGCATTAAAATTTTAAATAAAATTTTATGAGAGATTTATAAACATACTATATAAATTTAATTTTCTTTCTTTCAGTTTCCAACTTCATTAATTCAATATCGATTTTATGCCTAAATGTTTATAATGATTCAGAATTTTCTTGAAGCAGTCTTGATAGAATTGGTAGTTGGAATACAAATCAATCCAAACAGATTGTTTATCGAAAAATAATACTTCAACTGAATTAGGAGATAAAACAATCAAATTCGTTCATTTTGGTTTTCTGCACATTTAGAGTTTTTGGCTAGTAAAAGAATAATTCAATAATATGTTTAATTCACCACGTAGTTTACAAAATAGTCATAGTATATAAAAAGTCATCGGATTATGATTAAATGTTTTAATATTCTTATTTTTGTGAGTTCTTATTTATATATTTATTTTATTTTGTAAATTACAGATTTAAGCTGATTTGCCATTTTTTGTTTTTCTTATATGCTTCAAAACTCATACATTTATAAATGTTCTGAGGAAATTAAGAATGTTCATGGAACATTCTTAATTTGAACATACATATAACCTAAGCAGTTCCTTAAATCTTGTTTTGTAGAATATTTTAATTTTTAAAAATATACCCCATGCCATTTCTTAAAAATATAATGAAACATTCATTTGTGGACTACATGAATTTTTTTCCATTAAATTACAAAATGGACAGACATTTGTAAAATAGAAGCAAAATATAAAATCTATAAGAAAGAAATACTTAAACGCAATTAAACATATAAAAAATTTACAATTTACTAAAATTTCATATTTGTCTCAATATTCGTTAAAATAAAAAAAAATGTGAGTTTTAGTAGCCAATTTAATTTAAGGAAATCAATATACGGATAAGAAAGAAGATAAATACTATACTATCATGTATTTAATCTATTGAACTAGAGGTTTGAATTATAAGGACTTCATTGAAAACAACTCTTTTAGAAAGCGTTTCAGAATGAAAAATTTAAATATTTAAACCTATGCCTGTCATAACTTTGGTTAGTTTGTGAAGACTTGTGTAACTAACAGTAAGTGGTTTGAACTGTAGAGAATTCATTAATTTGCTAAAATAAATATATTTATTTGAACAACTTTTTTGTTATCATGTTGTCTCATGAATTATAAACTTTAGACGGCATACATAATAGCATTTAACTTCATTTAAACATATTGCATTAGCATTCCATCTCACAAAGTAGTTCGTCAAATATAAGCATTTTAAAGGGATTTGATTAATTTTGGCATATATGTTAAATTTTAAGATATTTCCATAACATTCATTAGAATTAAATACTAAAAAAATGCTTTATTGTATCTACGAGTGAAAATGTTGGAGATTGAATTAAAAATAAGGTAACTTTGTGTGTAAGGTTAGTTAAAGTAGTCGATATCGTTAATTTACTAACTATACCTTTCCAATTCAATGTACTATTTAGAGAGATATTCAAAACACAATTTATACAGCGCCTTAATTAATTATAGCTGATATAACTTAAAAAGAATATAATTGCAAGAGAGAAACAGTACTATGAATAATAACACTTTATTAGACAGAGAAATTGAGTTCATTTAAATGCTTTGTGATGTATTTTTCGTCATATTTCACATAAACATTTTAATTTACAATTGTAAAAATAGGAATTGTTGCTTTACATCCAGTACTTTGTAATAAAATTGTATATAACTGATCATTAAAATCCTTGATCAGATGAGAGTAAAAATGTAAATGCAAAAACGGAAGGAGCTTTAAACTATATTTCCTAACTGAATTCCCTGTTGAGTAAAAATTGATTATGAAGTGATAAATAAACCAATGGCTAATTACAGATCAAAAATATACTTTAACTTAACTTAATAAAAATAAAATGCATGTTATAAATAGAATTTAGGGTAATTTTTTTCTAATTTAGGATTTGTATTGTGAATTTCAAAATTTCTTTCTAAATTTAAAATAAATTATAATTTTTTTACAATTATTCTATACATAGTTTTATACAAACAATCCATTACATCAAGCTATTATCTTTAAAAGTTAGACTTCATTAAAAATAAGCTTAGAAACTTCATTATTAGGAAGCGATCTTTTCTTGATTTGATGAGAGTAAAAACAGATTTTAATAGATTACGAAGACTAATAGATACGATTTAATACATTACAATATTTACAGAGGCTATATGGAGAGTAGTAATGAGTCTAATATTATTTTATCAATATTGCTATAAAGCTTTAGACTACTCAAAAACTGAATTTTAACATGCAAGTAATGGTTAAACAATGTTATAAAAGTTCAAAAAAAAAGGTCCGAAAATAATAAATAAATAATACTGTGAATTAGAGCATCATTTTATTTTGCGTTCATCAAATGCATTAATCTCTTTATATTGTGTAGTATGAATGCAAACGCCTGAGGCTTGTTGAATGATCTTGCTGTGTGCAAAGTAATATAGCTTGGTACTTTTATTTCATGGAAAATGAAAAAGAAAAACTATCAATGTGATTAATGGCAAATAGTACCATGTTAAGAAACAGTTTATCAACAATGATGATATAAAAATGAATATTTTTAAAAAATATCACCAAAAAATCTGGAACTCAAACACTAATATATTCATCCGAGCAAATAAATAGAGCTTTAAGTTTATAGAAAATAAGTTCATTCTGGTTGGGTCATATTTTATTCGCACTTTTTAATGTATTGCTTTCAAAACTCTTAATTCTATAAGATATTTTATAAAAATGCAAACAATTATATTTAAATGCTTCAGTATATTATTCAGTATCTTATTCATCGTGTTCTAATGCTCCTATCATGCAAGAAATATTAGAAAGACGCAACTAAATTCTGTATAATCCTCATAATTATATCTTCATAATTTCCAGCCATCAATGTATTGTAATATTTATGGTCAGAGATTGATAAAAATCTTATAGTTGACTCAATAGCCTTTAATTACCTAGCTGTAAAATCATGTTCATCAAGCCAACCACATCAAATGTAACGATAAATTTTTCAAATCATCATTGCTTCAATCAAAAATTATCGGTATAATACTAAAAAAATATGACCCTACTAGATATTGAAGGAAAGATTATGATAAAAAAAAGCCATTCAGCATATTTCATACTGCATATTTCTATAAATTAGTTTTGTAATAGTAATATTTTTCTATAGCCACACACAAAAAGAAAATATTTGTTGTTGTTGTTATTACTAATCACACTTGGACAAGCCAAGCTCACTATGCCTTGGCTATGTGAATTTAAGTCAATTGGAAGCGTCTTTCGTTTTAATCAGAGCACCATGAAGGTGAAAGTACGACTTTGCTCTACACACATGCCATAGGTACCCGTTTATAGGGTAGGCAACCATTCACACCTCATTCATACAAGGAAAGGACAAAGACAGGATAGATAGAGAGAGAAAGTACATCTATGCCCGAACCGGGATTCGAGCCCAGGAAAAAATATTTTGTTTTAATATCCTTAATTTTATTTTAATATCCTTAATTATTGCAGAACATACAGAGTTGCATTTACAGCTGATTAAAAAAATAAAATAAAAAACACTCGGAAATTCCAGAAAATGTTTTGTTAAAATTGCATCATATTTATATATTATTTGAAAAAATAAGCTAGGTAAAGTTTTTAAACCCGTCATGTAAAATCAATTTCAAAACAAATAACCCTATATCTAACCACTATAACTTAATAATGAAATTCATCAAACTAAAAAAGAAGTATAGGTATAGCTCTAAATAAAGATATAAAGTGGCTAAATAAAACATAACCTTGAAAAGCAATTATATGAGACAGTTACATAACCATCCCCAAATTTTATTTGAAAGACCACTTAAAATGATGCAATAAATTAAATTTTATGACCTCTTAAGCCAAAATGTTCTTTTTTAAAAATATAGTACTTTACTTCGCTGAAATTTCAAAGCGTAAAAAATATTCAAATAAATCACATCTTATAGCAAGCAGGCACTGGTGTCGTTTTTTCATTCAATTTCGAATTGCTTGACGATTTTCAGCAAGTGTTAATAGGGTCACTTTCACTGTGACGTCCGATTCTAAGACAAGCAGCTCAAGGCACTCATTACTCGCATACTAATGGTTGACTCTTAATTTATCTACTTCAATCTAATCCAGCAAATTATCTGTCACAGTTGAAAACTGAATCCGTTCGTAATACGTGAATGGCCTCCTGCTCATTGGATGCAGCACTTTTTTAATCTCAGAATCGACTTTTGCGGTTGGCAGCTGCTTTACTCATTACTGAGCATTCACAAGACAATCAGTATTCCGTGAACGGAGCCTAATTTATATTCATTACACGATGGACTCGCATCTCAGTTTCTTGAAAGTGACTAAGTTGGGAAAAAGGACGAAGAAGAGGCGTCATAATACTTTATTTTTAAAGAATGTGAAGTTTTATGGCGCATATGGGAAAGGAAAATCTCTTAAATTATAAAGTGTTAGAAGTTAGAACAATACTCGGTGACTCTATGAGGCATTACAAAATTAACACTTTGTTTTTCCAGCGACACACCAATAACTTTCTTTTACCATTAACATTAAGCACTGCTGAAAAAGCACTTTTCTCTAGCCCTTGTAAACTGGAGAGATTTTACAGCTATTTTATGATCAGGTAGATGCATTTCCAACCGGATCTAAGTTGTAGTCCATGAACTACCTATTGTATAATGCACATTTCTAGAGTAAAATATCATTGGCTCACGAATGTTTTAATCAATTCATGTAAATCCCAAAAATATACTCACTTTATCCAGAGTGTTTATTAGATATATTTTGTACTTGTAAAAATAATAACCTGTATAAAAAAATTCTACGTTTCTCCGATAAAACATAACTATGAAGATATTTCAAAAATATTTAAAAGTTGAAGTTTAAAATATGTAGTTAAGAACCAAGAAATTGCGAGAAAATAAAATTGTAAATATTTTTTTAACCATGTGGGATATTTTCTAAAAGAGAAGAATTTTCTACTGACTTTCGAGAAGAAAGCTTAAACTTTCAACTTTTTTAAGAAGAAAAACAAGTCTCCTCTTTCAAAAATGTTTTTATTATACTTAATTTGTTGTATCGATGATAATAATTTTACTGTCAAAATATTTATAGTAATTTTATAAATGCATTTATTGAAATTCTATTTTAATGTAAATAAACTTTATTACATGTAAAAGTATAGTTTCATTTAAAAATAATTCCACAACAGTTAACTATAGGCTGATTAAAAAGTTGTTCAGAACTTCTTGCCAGTGTTAAATAATATGAAAATTTTGAATCTCGATTTCTTATATTAATTTTCGATAAGATTAGCCATTTCAGGATAGAGAAACATTTTTTGATAACTCTAGTCATTTTTTCTGAGCATAATTTCTGTTTCTATAGTAATATTTTTATTTTGATAAAAGTATTTTACTAAATAATTCTTAATTATTCATAGTTTCAACTGACCTATTCTGTACTCTATATATTTACTATTTACATAAAAAGAATTGTATGTATATATTGGAGACTATATTTTATTCAATAAATTAGAAATATTTTTCTTAACATTTTACTATATTTATTATGACCAAAAAATAATTAAACTGAATATTTTAAAATAGATTTTAAAGTCAGCATCACATACACACTAAGAAATTTTGTTCATCACCAATGTTTGTGGTAGATTTTTACATGAAAAAAATTAACCAAATTCTTTTAGCATCTTGGATTAAAAAATATAGGTATTTAAGTGAAAGTTAAAATTATTTTATATACTGTTTCTATTTACATATAAAAAATAAAATGTTTTTAGAGTGGTTAATATTTATCATTAACAATTTTAGAATCAGACTTCGTTACAAGATCATTAGTGTTCCACGTCTAATTTGACCAAAATTTGAGCAATGAATGCGAATGTATATAAGATGTGTATACAATAAAAAAAATATACAGCATTTCCATGGGTCAAGAAAGCTGGAAGTTATAAAAGGCAGGAACTTCTCAAAAGTTATTAAGCAATAAAAACAGAATTATATAAGGCACAGTTTTATTGGCAATTATATTAGAAGCTTATCCTAGTGGCTAACACAATCCATTTAGAATAGGTCTGGGCTAGGTGTGAAAAATGACTCTCATAAGTAAGCCTTAGGCAAAATATTCCTTATAAATGTCAAAAAGGTGTTGCCAATATTCTTTTCTTTCTCTCATATGCCGAATGATAATTGCGGCCGCACAAGAACAAACTGCACGGAAATGGTATCAGGATAACACGAGGGGAATTTTCGATATTTCTCAGGTAGGGCCACCTCAACAGAGCTATTTGGCATCAATTTTACACCCCATTGGACAGCTTGTCTTAATTTTAAGAGCCTACCAGTCTCGTTAGCGCAGCAAAAGCAACCGTAAAAGTTTCCCATAAAAGGGACTTATCTAAGAGGGGAATGTTGTTGTCGGTTTGACGAAGACTAAGGGGTTGATTCCAAAATAAATTCTGAAATCGAAAACCTATTAGTAGAAAATAAAAATGCTGCATATACTGCAATCATAAGTAAAATACAGCAAGAGTGCAAATGTATTCCCATTTCATTCAAATGAGAACATACTATAAAATAATATACGAAAGTTTAGTCCTTAATTAAAATTATCTAAAGTTTAAATTTCGATAATTTATGAAATCAAGAAAGGTTATGAATATAAAGTTTTAATATATTACTATTAAATAAAATTGGTGGTACTGTTATTAAAAATGTTATTAATCTTGGTTAATAATTCATATCAACTTGTTATTAAATAGTATTTTCTATAAAATAATTTGTGTGCTTTGGAATTAAATTTTACTGTATAAGGTCAACAATGAATTAATTCCCTATTTTAAACAAATTCTTGAAAATTCCTTATTTATTAGCTGTGAATGTGAATAATATATATTGTTAAAATGTTATTTAAAAACGATATAAATCTATATTATTGAAGGGATTATATTTTATGAAAATATTTAAAGCAACTTTTTAAGTAAGCTAGTTAAATAAACTCTTTAAATTTCTAGTATCTGAATAAAAAAATAATTTTTTTAAATTCTCAATTCTCTTTAATAAAATGTTCGCATCGAAACAAAAAATTTTAACTTGTTGATCATATGAATTATTATTAAATCAAATGTGTTTTGAGATTTTTATTTTATTCATGAAATTTTCTACCATATTAATGTTTGTTGTTTATTGATAACTTAATTTGTTCCTTGAATTCCCGTTTTGTTCTTTGAATAGTTTTTACATAATCTGTTCCAATTTTATTGTTCACATATCAAACTAAATACAAAATGCAATAACTGTATTTTGCGAAGGTAAATTTGAGTTACAAAAGTAGTGTTATATATTTTGAAAATGTTTGTCTTTAAATTTCATTGATCAAAAAAAAATTCATTTAACAGTTAGCTTTTGTTAATCACATTGCCCTTATATAATGTTGAATATTTAAAAATAATTAATTAAACGTTTTCCAAGTTAAATAATTTTTTATTCTTCCAAATAAACCCAAACAATATTTTCTTATAAAATATTAACGGTTACTTGGTTTATTTCTGATATTTTTAAAATTTCTCTTAATTTATATACATTTTAATCTGCAGTTTATAAATACATAAAAAAAACATGAATGCGATTGCATGATTGACTTCAAAATGCTAAAAGCAAACCTACTTTTGATGCAACCTAAAGATTACTTTGAGAGTAATCTAGCGTTAACAATGATTTTAATATGAAATAATACGTTGAATTGCATTAATTTAAATTACTAAAAGTGTGTGATATGTAACTAATACACAATTAATTATGATTAATTAATAAATTTCAATTAATTAAAATTTATATATATTTTGAAATTATGAATAGCTTTAGAAAAGTTCCAGTCCGATAATTTTATTTGCTATTTTTGATGCTTTTATTTTAATAAAATATTACTGTACTTATTTGCTAGTATGTTTCAAAATAAAGAATCTCCATTTGAAAGAGCTGAATGAGTATTATTTAATTGGTTTTCTTACAGTAGACATTAAAACTATTTTATCAAAAAATTTAGTGAAAATTTTTCAAATTCTTTTGAAGGGTCATAATTTTTTGCATTTTGAAATTTACGTTGTTTATTTTAAAGATTCTAAAAAGGATACTTTATTTCTCGTTCTTCATCCCAATTTACTATTCACTTCAATTTCAAGAATCAAACCAATTCGCTAGTGCGCATTAATCATTTGAATAGGTTATCCCTTATCTCTGAAATGAATTGTATTAAAGGATATTTATACTATAAAATAAATTACAAAATTTCAATATTTTGAATCTTAATTGTTAATTCCTTAATTAAATAGTAAACTCCAGCCTTTAAAATTAAATAGTAAACTTTAACCAAAGTATCTTCATTGTAAAGAACAATTACTAACCCAGTTGTCTTCTGCATTTGGAATTTAAAACAGTCACTAGTCTTTCAGAGCATTTTTATTTTTATAGCATCCCTATAAAAACCACAAATGCGGGATACTGTGAGTTTCTTACTGCTAAGAACTTACTGCAAAGAGCAGTTTATTAGCGAAGATATTTTTTTGTTCTGCTAAGATTTTATGTTTAAGAGGCCGGACCACCAGATCAGCGTAAATATTTTTTTATGTATGTCATTCAACTTGATAGCTGAAGTAACAGAGAGGGTGTTGGAGAAAGAACAACTCCACGGCTAAATTACACAATCAAAACTCACTTCCACATTTTTACATCCCGAAAATAACGAAGCTATTTATTCTTAGATGATCTGGATAAGCCAACTTCATTGGAATTAGGATTTAACGTTGCCCATTTTTTATTTTTACTTAAACTTTAACGGGACGCTAATAAAAACTAACACAATGGGAAACTTTCTTTTATACACACAGGCTTATAAAATTTAATTCGAGTGTATGGATTAATCGTGGAAGTGAACCTAACTGTTGTAAAGAAAGATAAAAGATTTACCAGTTCTAGCGATAGAATTAATACCTAATTAAAATATTTGTTTGGATAATATATTCTATTTTCAAAATTAAAATAAAAAAAAATAGTTTTTTTAACTTTGGAATTTTCCACCATAAAATCTTTTATATTTATAGTTATCTTCTTTAAACAAACACTTAATAATAAATATTTTTTTAATTTTTGCCGTCACAAACTCATAGACACAGACACATATATGCACGTATATATGATCCAAATCCAAAATAAAAATTAAAACTTGCACCAATACAGATATGAAATGGATTTTGCTTACAAAAAGATCTGAAAAATTAATATTATGCACTTAAAAGCACATTGTGAAATAATTTTAACAAATTATAAGAACTCATGTATTTTATCTGAATGTTTAAGAGAAAAAGGAGATTTATTCAAGAGCTAATATGCAAATTTCGGCCTAAATAGCACAAAGTTTTCAACATCAAGAAATAAAAAATATTAAATTCATATTTCAGGTAAAGTACTTAAAAATAATAGTTCTTCTCTAAAATATTTCAAACTAATTTATATAAATGGATTGAATATTCTAAAGTTATTTGAAGCAAGGTGACGTGTGGCGCAAAACCACGTGTGCCTGTAACCATGTTATTCATTTATTTACGTACGAAAGTAAAGAACTAAAATAAGTTTTTCCAAGCTCGATGTGCCACTACTTAAAAAGATAAAAATAAGCAATAAAAGCGAAGTATATTTTTCTAATAAACTAATTTGGATTGCTAAATAGAATTTACGGAATATGTACATCTTTAATTGTACAAGGAACATTTAAAAAATAATGCGATATTAACAGGAAATTTTAGTAAAGATGAGTGTTGTGATGAAATATATATATCTATTTCATTGTTAAAAACGATAGTGATCAGAAGTATTATTTCTAGAAGGATATCGATTTTAAATATACAAGTAATAAAATAGAATATCTAATTTTTGAAAAGTACAATTCGAATCATAAAAAGAAGTAGAATCAAAAATGGTCTTCATAATCCTAGGTTCGCATGTTGTATTGGAGTTTTGTGGCCTGAACTGAAATCTACTGTTGTTAAAATTAATATTTTAATAATTAATCATCATACTCTAGAAAAAATATTTCTCAGGATGCTAGTATAGTTTGAAATAAGATAAAGGTACACAAAATACTGAAATTATAATTCCTGGAAAATTATTTTGATTGTACTTTTTTACTTTCTGAAATATATTTAAATGGTTCGTTAACTTTTAATGAATAAAATTGTTTGATGTACTTGTTAAACGACAACTTTAAAAATATTATAAATTATAATTATGGGAGTGTTTTGGTATAAGAAATCGTACCCGATAAAGAACACAAAACTGACAATTTTCTCAACAAGAACAATTGTAGTTTGTTTGAGAACCTTGTCGAATTGAGCTTGGAACGATGATACAGATGCCGATTCAATCCAATTTTAATTCTGAGCTATAAATTACCGATTCTTGTAGATGATAAGGGATGGAATCCAATTTCTTGGTAATTCATCTCTAGATGTTCTCAATGGGCAACAAACTAAAAACTCACTCGAACATCCTCTTTATTGAGAAATATTAAGACAAATAGGTAGTATGAAAACTTACATGATCTTTTTGAAGATGATGTTACGCAGGATTCAAAGAAAAATCGTTACTAATGTGTTTAACGGCGTAACGGTAATTATAACGGCGTTGACACATTGCCAATTTTATACAAAAAAGTGACTGCAATGTTTATTCTGGGGCTCCAACATTTGACAATGTATATTGGAAAAGCCAAAGCTTTTATAAGGCATGTGAACATTTACTGTGTCACCTTTCGAAAGGATTTTTCACATATAGTGAACTGTATTTATGGAAATGTATACGTCGTAACCCTGGAAAAGCTTTCACTCCTAACGTATTTTGAAACAACATCTATCTTCTGCAGTTCAGCATTAACTGAGACAGATTCCAAAATATGCTTCAATGATAACGATTTTATCTCGGTTAGGCATATTAACGCGTCAAGAGCTGGGTGTGTATAATGACGGTCACACAAGCAAACTGACTGTATTCACTATTCTTGGAAACTTTACACACAGATAAGTTTATGGTCTTGCTGTACGCAAAACTGAAATTCGTTTGATATGACGATGAGATGTTACTCTTGTTCAATATTTGGGTTCGTTTCATCACTGTAGATGCGCCAGTCTTCCTTATAAATATCACGGATTTATTAGTATCACTGGAAATCAAAACAATGATATTGACAACTCGTGATGCTGCAAACGTTGTCGGACTGTTCGTTGTTTGATACTTATGTTGCATCATACCAAGTAAGCTTTTTATTCAAAGCAAATGATTTGGCTACACTAGTCCGCACAAAAGTATGTATATTCTATTTTAATTAATTTCATGGAGCTACTAACATTCCGTATAGTGTTCAATTTATTCTTCTTGGGCTTTTGTCGAACTGTCAAAAGATCCTCACCTATTCAAGCAGCGATATCGCAGAAAGTTTCAAACGAAAATTTCGGCAGCATGATAATAGGCTGCAATCTTATAAAGTTATTTTCAGACATTTGCAGGTAAGGGATTCTCCTTATACGACACATGATAAAAATCTATATTGCCTTTCAAATGTGATTTCTAAATAAGAAATCTAGCGCATGAAATATTTTTAGTTTTACTCATTTCTGTTTCATACGTACGTACTGTAATATATTTCATTTTACAAAGTCTAATAACCGAAGGCTGTTGTAAAGTATTTAAGGGTTAATCGCATCTAATACTTTCCGGAGGTATTATCCATTAAGTAGCCGTGTATATAGTGGATCGTATTCACACACAAGTATATTTAAAGACAGAAAAAAAAATTTCCTGAATGACACTCCAACGAATAGAAACGCAAAAATCAATAATGCAATATCAATCTCTCGTTGTTCAGTACTGGAAATGATTGCATTCCGGGCTTTGTATTCCACCATTCGGAGCCCAGAATACTACTAGACCAGTGTAAGCGCAGAATGTTGTAATGGTTTTCATGTCCCAAAATAAAGTACCTTTCATTCAAATTTAACATGTACTGCATGACACTTCTAAAGTGTAAAGATTTTGATAGGTATAGCCATACAATAAGGAAATAAATATATTTTATCATTACGTTATTTTTAGTTGATAGATAGATTTACAAAAGGGTTATTACAAATCTTTAAAAATTTATATCCTTTTTTGACATTTTGTAAATTTAAAAGCTCACGAATTTTCTTTTTTATGGGTGTGAGTTACTAATCAAAGTAGTTCACACTTCGGCAAATGTATTTTCTTAGACAAGGAAAACTTTATTCTTACCTTGGAAGAAGTAATTTCAAGATGAATAAATATTTTTGACGATAAAAATAAATTTTAAAGATAAAAACTCAAGGTAAAAATTTTAAATACATATTTTTTTAAAATTTTAAGTTGAATTGATAAAATTTAGCATTGATCAATTGTCAAATGAAGTTCATTTCAAAAACTTTTTTTATTTTAAAAGTATAAATAAAATTATAAAAAAGTAGTTACATAAATGCAAATAAGAGCTTCACGTGTTAAATTTAAGGAAATCTTTTTTAAAAAAATCTGAATACTTACAGGAAAATGCTGAGTTAGGTGACATTTGGCATGTAAGAATTCGGAGTAGATCAATTATGAATATGAATCACAGTCACAAAATTGTAAACAGTAATAGTGATTTCATAAAACAAAATTGCAATTATTTTCACTTTGAAAATTGTTGATGGTATTGAAAGAATTTTCGGGCAGTTAAAAAACATTTCAGAAAAATAGGAATAAATTTTAAATTTAATATTAGCAATAACATTCATTTAAACTGCATAAAAAATTTTTTGTCAAATAATTAAATTAATTTCGCATATATATTGTTGGTGAAAAAATGTGCAATTTGTAATCAAACGAAAACCTACATGTAAACAAATCATTGCAAGGCAAGAAAAGAAAAAAGTAGAAACTGGTAGCGAAAAGAAGGAAAAAAAGACGTTGTAGTCAGATAGAGTTCTATCCTTAACCTCTGAAAGGAAAAAAATGAAAGGTTTAAGTGCTCATTATAAACTATTAGATAAATCTCTTTTCTTTTTTACCAACATGAAAAGGATCTTAGTTTTGAAAGCCATTTGTCTCTTATCCGAAAGGGAATATTAGTCAAATATATTTCTTTCGGTTTTTATCATATTAGTGCTTTAAAATATGAAACAGAGCTATTGACGTTAACAAGATGAGAGCTGCATTCCTAAGCTGTTTCAAAATAAATCTCGGTATAGAATAAACACGAGATAAAATTTTCTTTTGGTTTTTCATAATGTATAGGACTTATAGATTAATATGAACAAGTCCCCGGCATTCACAGTATTATAAAAAATAATGTAAAAGATAAAAAGAGAAGATTGTGTTTTTGAGTTTATTGAAATTAAAAAATATGTTTTGTTTAGCAAAGAATTTTTTAAATTCATAAATTGAAATGTATTTAGTTATATGGGATTTTCTTTAGCTCATGTTCATTTGATTTGTATTTTTTTATGTCTTTTTTTTAGTTTTAAGTAATTTGGTCTCACAATAAAGATTAAGCACTCAAATTTATGATACTCAATCATATGCTTTCCTATAGGAATTTTTTTTAAAAGATTAACGTTATAGCTGGTAGAGATACATACCTTTAATTTAAAAGATAAGAAGCCAAATCATTTACTTATCACTTTTAATGACTTAATTATGTTTTCAATTTTTACATGTTATAATTAATTAGCTTTTTGCTTAATTTGAGTCATTAATCAAAATTTAATTTAAGAAAAAAAACATTATATTATATATTATAATGGAAAGAAAAAATCAAATATAAAAACTCAGAATTTTTCTCTTGTAAATAAATGTTATATTTCAAGTAGTTATTTTTTATGTTAATACATACAATCCGATATATGCGAAGAAAACATTTGAAATTATGTATTGTTTTGAAATCAGTAATCCGTTTTTACCTCTTACCAAATTATGATTTTAAAATATAAACCATACAAAAGAATGTTTTCATATTAAATATATGATTACAAATATTTCAAGAGCTTATAATGTCCGTTGTGGGAAATGTTAACTATATTTTTTTAAATGAAAAATAATTTTAAGTAGGATATTTTATAAAAAAAAATAGTTTTTATTTAAAAACAGCCTTTTATAAGGCATAGTTTTTATTAAAAGAATACATACCTTTGAGGTACTATTTATTTTAATAACAAAACACATTTCTTGATAGAAATATATTTTACTAAAAAGTAGTTTTTTATTTTTAAATAATTCTTTAATATTCATTAACATACAGTTAAATGCCAAATGTATTAGTTCTCATCAGAAGAAGCCTATTTTTCATAAATATAATATCTATTGACATGAAATTATAGAATCATTTATGCTTTTTTATTATTTCAAAATTTGAGAATCTTTTATAAACTGTGATGTTCTTACAAATTATTTCGTAAAACTGCTACTATGATTACGGGTTTTGTAAAAAATGTGTTAATATAGGTTATTTGTTGCTTTATCAAAAGTAGAAATTAACATTAATTACAAAATAAATTTATTTGTTTTATTTGTATAAATTAAATTATATTATTAAGGAAATGTTCTCTAAAAATTTATTTATGATAAATTATAAATTCTAAGCAAAGTTTTTTGAAAGAAACATTTGTTACTCAAATTTAAAAAAATTATAAGTAATTATAACTTTTTTAATCGTTTTCATTATGGATTGTTCCTTCGGTTTCATGGAAGTATTTTTAGAATTTAAAACTAAATTTTGCTCCTATATTACTTTTTGTGTACGTTGTAACATATTGATTACATATTGTAATTCAGAAAACCGTGAAAATTTATTTCTTATTTATAAGTATAGCGATCTAATCAAAGCAGGCAATACAAATATCTGAATATGAATTAAAGAAAGCCTTGAATTTACTGATATGTTCAATAATAATATTTACTAAGGTTCTTTCTCTTAGTTTTTCCAATGTAGATTTATTCTGCACCCAGAAATAAAATCTGCATAGAAATTTATATTTAGATGTATGTTAAAGTATGCTTAAAGTATACAAGAAAGAAATTAATTTATTAAAAATAAAATAATTAATCGATATAAAAGAATAAAATCTGCTATTATTATTATTTATTAAAAGATAAAGAACAAACCTGAAAAGCATTTGCAAAACGATAAACAATGGGTGATAGACAAGACGATGGGTTTTTTTATATCTTTTATAAAAATTATAAAGTGTATTTTTACAATTTTAAAAAATAATGGATGAGTTATACTATAAGTTTTCTCGAATGTTTTTAATAATCAAAAAATTTTATTTAACTATTTCCGTTGAAGAAGTTTAGAATAATTTATCACTTTAACGAGAAATAACATAATATATTAAATATTATATAATCATTTTTTTAAAAAAAATTCACTGGTTCTGTAAGACTATTTCAGCATTTGGCCACACCATACTTGATTCATACAACTAAACACTTCTTCTTAAGTACGAACATAAATGATCGTAATTCAAATGTGAATAGCTTAATTAAAACTGTCCGAGAGACCAATTTTAAGATTACTAGTCTGAATCTGAGAAAAACTAAAAATACCAGGAAAGGGCCACTGGGGTTTCTTGTTCTCTGCTTAAATTCGTAAAGAATGACAGCCAAAGAATGAGAGGTCAAAGGTCAGTAAAACAAGTCTAAGAGCTCATTTGTTAACCACTTTCTGTTACGATGACATTTCTAGTATGAAAGTGTCTGATTATTATTTGCCTGCAAGCCAGCTGCTGCACTGTTTCTACGCTGTGCTAACAAAACTAATTTCTGACGTCTTCATGCATGCTGGCAAGATGGATTAGGTGGCCTAAGACACCCGCTGATTCAAAATGGGACTCCTGCAAAAATCACGTATGATTTCCTTACTTCATTTTGCTGCACGTGATTACCATTTGTTTAAAATAGGGTGTGATGATTTAATTCAGAAAAGAAAAGAAAAATGGTTAAGTGAATTGAACAGGCTTGTACATTTTAAATTGACCTCACTGAAGCAAGCAATTCAATTGAGAGTCAACGGGTGTGTAGACTGTTAATTGCTTTATACAACTTCTCTTGCAGTTGAAAAATTGCTCAGCTATCTCATATAGATCGCAGGGGAAATTTGCAAAGCAGCTCTATATCATTTAGTTGAAGCGCAGACGTAATTTCTTTTAAAAATTTTAAACTTTAAAAAATAAAGAAAAAAATGTTTGATTAAATTAGATTTTCTGAAAATATTTCGAAGTGTTTATTTAAAGTTATAATTTATAAAATCTCGTATGTGCGTTTGTTTGAAATATATAAAAATTATTTAACTTAAAAAAAAATTAAATGCTAATGATAATTTGTTAAAAGCAATAAACTATTAAGTCAAAAAAGAGTTTTTCCTTTATCTCATAAATGATTACAACTTAAATTTGTATGGCTGTATTGAACAATTTTCTTGATTAAAAGTAAAACAAGAATATATGCCTTATTTGCAGAAAAGGAAAGTTCATATATCATAATATTTATCTACCTATTCCTCTCTAACACAGACACACACACGCGCGCGCGCGTGTGTGTGTGTCGAGAGATAATCATAGATACATGAAATAAATATATTTAAAAAAAGTTTTAAAACAACATTTAAAACAAAACCAATACAAGCATGAAACTTTTGATATCATGCTAGTTATTGATTCATTTTGGTATAAATTTTCCAATTCACTTTACGGTTCATACGCTTATTTCAGAATCAAAAGTGAATATCAAAAGGATTTATTCTTGTATTAAGTGCAAAAAAGGATTTAATGCAAATTTTTATTTAGTATATATGAAATGATACCATGATAATTATGGTGATAAAGATTTAATTGTTTCCTATCTCCATATTTTTCTTCAAATTCATGATAGAACTGCAGCTTTTATAAAAAAAAATAATATTTCTTGTGAACTTTAAGAAATAACTGAACTTGAATTTACGAGAATTCGGAGAGAGATTTAAAATTCTCAACATTTTTTGTCAATGTATTTTCTTCTAATTTAAAACATGTTCACCAACTAGAAATTTACAAGGATATTTAAGGTTTTATATTAACAGTATGCATGTATTAGGTTGGTGCGTATGAAATGTCGGATTCTTAAGTGATTGTATAAAACTGCATATCTTTCTTCAAAAGCTGTTTATTCAATCAAAGTATTCTCCATTCGCTTAAATACACTTCTCCCAACGAGATTTTAAAGCGTAGATGCCTGTCTTAAAAAAATTTTGGTCTTTAGAATTAATAAACTCTGATATCGAGTTTTTTAGACTGTCTTCATTTTCATAGTGTTTGCCCCTTAAAAACAGCTCTAAATGCTTGAAAAAATGAAAATCGGTCGGCGAGAGATCCGGTGAATATGGTGGATGCTGCAATGATGAGCATACGTTTAACCGATCCAACTTATTTCACTCTGTCAGTGCGTGCGGTACCCACTTGTCCATCTTCTTAACCTTGCCAATCTCAGACATCTGTAAATTTTGAACAAGTCCAGATATATTTTCAAATTTCATTTAATTGTAGTCTTTCTTTTCCTATTCTAGAAAGTGTATACCAAAATGTACTTAAAATATCAATTTAAATTAGAAACTATTTCTGTAATGAGTTGATAAAAATTCAGATAAACATTTATTTTCTTTCTTATGGTTAGTAAAATATCGCAAGCATGATATGATAAAAACAAAATATTGCAAATTGATAGTAATGAACTTTCATATCAAAGTATGATGTTTAAAGAAAGTTATTGCTTTTCAAAATGAAATAAATAAAACACTTGTGTTTCTGAATATGAATCATTGGACTAAGCCAACTGGCGCAATAATAATTCTCTAAATTCATGCAGTGTTGATTTTCTCATTAACATTCTCTCATGGCTCTATGTGAAGGTTCGAAAAAAAAGAACATCAGCAATTTAAAAGAAATAAACGATAACAAGAAATAACCACCCAACTCCAATGAAGTTGCCGCCAAAGTGAAAGGAAAACAGGACTTAATTACCTGACAGATATAACGCGATACTAAATAACAGGAAGAGTAGCAAATTGATACGGAAAATGAGTTTGCCAAGCTTGGTGGGCCTTTCTCGAAGTAAGTGGGAAGACTTGTCATTCTACAAATCAACAGTCCTTATTTCCTGTAGGGCGAGCAATTAGGGATCGACAAGTATGCGTCTATCTGTAAGTGTTGGCCTATCTTGACGGTAGCCAGCATAAATGGAAAAAACAAATGGCAGTGGAAAAGAAAAAAGTGTATAGGAAAAAGTGGCTTCGCACTTTTCTTTATCTCTATCGTATTTTCCTTTTATACTAGATTCGAGTCGGGAGGCGTCATGAGGAATCAATTCGTGGTGGTGGGTTTCAAGTTAAATGGATTCGTGGTGTGAGAGCTCCTAATTCTGAGCAATTACATTCTCGTAAAGTTCATCTTCTAACTGGTATCTCTCCGATTTAATGTGAATATAAATTTGGTGGACGTTAATCACCATCTTTTCAAAAGCCTTATTCATTACTTACTGTTAGCTGACATTGCATGTTCTCCTTGATGTGCTGTAAAAATTTATGTACGAGATTGAGCATTGTTGGAAAAATATATAAATAATATATTCAAAGGTCAAGAATAACTCTAAAGATCACGCAAGAGTTCACACATTCAAAAGATCATCTCATTTCGATATTGAATTTTAAAACGGGAACTATATAAATATGTATATAATACATCCTACATACGTTGTGTAGACAACAATCTGCTACGTAATTGAAAGCAGTCATACATTCTCAAATTGGTTTTTGTTTAGTTAAAAGAGAGTAGTTCCCTCAACAAAAACACTGTTGCCATATTTTTCTTGTAATAATAATGATGGTTTCTAAGTGAAAAAGCATACATTTTTGCTTGTTTTAATAACTTTGCTTGTTTAGAACTTTGCTTGTTTTAATAACTATTCTATTTTTGCGTTTCCATTAGGTTATATAAATGGACTGCATTATAAATAAAAAGATAATTTGTTTTTAATGAGAAACCTTATTTAATACCATGAAAAGGTCAATCTCTTACAATTTGTACATGATGGGTATTACTGAGCTCTTCGGAGTTAAAGATCATGTCTTCGATCCCACTCACTGTTGAACAGAAAATGGGCACTGAGGTCATCCTTTCAGTAAGAACATTTGTTGGGAATATTCCAAGCTTTCACCCTTGCTACACGAAAATACTACTTACTATTTATGTAAAATTTTTTTAATAATAATATTAGGTAAATATTAAAAAACCTTTTATCATTAGATTCTCCACTATGCAGCGCCAAAACTCTTAGTCAAGTTAGTTAAAAAATAAAGTAGCTAATCTTTCTTCATATATTTTTTTTGCAAATTTTTATAGCCATGATCCTTGATATATATATATATATATATATATATATATATATATATATATATATATATATATATATATATATATATATATATATATATATATATATATATATAAAGCATGATCCTCCAAAATATATTTCCCTAAAAAATAAATATACATAGAGTTTTAATAAAACATTGAGTAAATATTTTAGAGTAATTTTTGTAAAAAAATTTTACATAAATAATATTTCTCTTTATTATTTTTCCCTGTGTTCCAATTTATTTTTAATGTCTATTCATGAAAAAATATCTGGAAGCTAATTTTAGACTTTGATTGACTTTTTATGTACTTTTTGTAAAGATTTCTTTTTGTTTTTTTGCCACATTTTAATTTTTATGTTAATATATTATTTTGAATTATGATTATTTAAATGAATGAAAACATTATTTCTTAAATTTGAGCTCTTAATGTCTTTTTCCCACCATTATTATATTCTGAATCCTGTGTTTAACGCTAAAATTAGCTTCGAATATAATGTAAAATTTCATATTCAAAAGCCGATAAATGATATGTATTTTTTAATTCCTATATTATTTCAATCAATGATTTTCTCCTTTATACAAAATTTTACTGTCAATTAGACTTCCTCAGAAAATTTCAAACAGCATTTAATTATTATTTATGTACTACAATAAGAATTAAAAAAATTTTAGCTGTCAATATTTAGTATCTTTTCTTTAAACTAAACCATTTAATGCTTTCTTTTCAAATTTGTAAATGAAACGCATAAAATGATTCAAATGATTAATACTGATTGAACTATATTTTAATTTTGAAGTTGATCATTCTTTGTTTTCTAAATGATACTTAAAATCCTGATTTTACGAACTACCTTTTTTTTTATAAATAATAAGTTTTTTAAATTGACAGAATATTATAATTTTTAAATGATTGCTTTGCTCAATTTAAAATAAAATATTAAAAGCCGTTGATCCAACGAATGTTGCTGATACATTTGTACTAGTGAAGACGTAGGTTATTTCTGTTTTCCTCCTGGGAGATTTAAGAAACGTCCTAATGTCTAAATAACTCTTTCCCTGAAGACATAATCCTTGGGTGTTCCAAAAGCTTTAATACAACCCAGAGTTTTATTACACTTTTTAATACATGACATCAAAATATTAGATTTATGCAAATATTTTTGCATAAATTCAGTTACAATATTCAGTTAAAAAATTTTTTTACCAAAATATATGCTTGATATACCTACTTTCGTAAATATGTATTTTTTATCATTTCATCATATGTATATAATTTATTCGCTTTCTTCCTTTATTTTTAATTTGAAATGTATTGCATCATAAAATGTTCTTTTTTAATTTAAAAACAATAAAATACATTAACATATTAAATCTTTCGAACTGTCATTTTTGGAAAAAATTTTATCACGATTATTATGATGTCACGCCTTCTTTTTTTGTGAAGAAACTATTTGCATAACACAGGGCTGAACATAACAGCTTATTCCTAAACATCGGCAAAAACGTTCTCTCTCTACTAGAAGGCTTTTATTCAAAATAAATCACCAACTGACTCTTTGGGGGAGCATCGGGATTAAATCGTGGTAAAATGAGGGGGTAAAAGGAAAAAAATAGCAATGTGCGTGTGAGGAGGTTGTGCTATTTTCCACATCAATAGAATATTGCTATCGCGATTTAAACGCAAAGCACTCCGTAAGTGGGCAGTGATAATCAAACTAACCTTTCTCACCCGCCCAAAGAGGGGTTTTTCCCACACCCAACCAAATTATCTGGAAATCTAATCCTGTCTAGCTTCATTCGGAAGTGAATTTTTTTTACGTGAATAATGGATACTTTAGTTTTATTTGCATACATTTATTCAACTGCACTATAAATACATACCTGTCTGATTTCTTGAAGCCAATATTCTCAAGTATGGTTTTATTTTGAAAAATTAAATTAAAATGATGTTTAAATTTGAATTTTTTTAAGGTAGTGGTTTTGATGAATAAGAGACACTAACTAATTTTAAAACAGAAACAGAGTGCTTTCTTTCCATTCAAATGTTTTTAGTACCTTTAAGGAAAAATCAACATTAACTGAATACAATCTCTCTCTTTCTTTCTTATAAGAACGTTCAACAGTGCGTGGGTTCGAATCCCACCTTGCGCATGGATGTTTGTAGCGAATGAATATCTTTTTCAATAAATGTACTCTATTTGTGTGATTAATACCTAAAACTTCTTGCTTCATTAGCCGATATATTGATGTGATTGCAATATATATATTGATATTAGTTAAAAGACAATTCAAAGATTTAATCTTTTACTTGAAATATTTGATTAAAAATGTTTATATATATATATATATATATATATATATATATATATATATATATATATATATATATATATATATATATATATATATATATATATATATATATATATATATATAATTATATTTCTTAATGTAAAATATTTGGCCTTGATTAACATTTTCATAAACCTATATCCCATTTTTTAAGGATCATTTTATTTATCTCTGATATATTTTAGGATGCATTAATTAATAGTTTTTATAACAACAAAGTTAACTGTTTAAAATTTTTTTCATGAGAATATTTATAGCCTGATTTAATCTTGTGAATTTTACAAAATTTATAACAAATAATTTTTTTACCATCGTAAGAAAAAAGTTGCTATTCAAAAAAAGTTTATGTAATGTTATTTTTGGAATTATGAACAGTGATTTTTCTAATCTACTTTTAATTGAATTTTTAGACAATTTTCATAAATAAGCTTCGAAGACTCATTAACATTGCAAAATATTTCTTTTCATCTTCAAACAACAGTATATAAATAAATGAAAAAATAGCTAATATGAAATCTTTTTTAATGAGATGCTCATACATAATAAGAAAATATTTGAAGAATAATAAATATAAATGAATTTGAGCAGGAATTCTAGAAAATTCCTGTATTTTGTGAACTTTGGAATTTTTTTAATAATTTTAATATTAAAGTAAATGAAAAATAAGCCCTCAGTGACGCTTATTAGTGAATCTTTTAAATTGAATTATGATTTCAATTTGTTTAGTAATGAGCATTTTGTAATTGTTCTGAAAGGATTTAAAACGAGAAGCATTTACATAAGGATGTAGTTTTAAGAAATATTTCATAGTTTTGTTGAAAAAGAAAGGAAATTTATACAATAAATTTTTAGAAATATTTTTTTAACAACTTTTTTGATTGAACAACAAATTGACATTTTATTGAATCCATAACAGAAAACCATTGTACGCATATTTTTTTACAAAGATTAATAGGATAGATTACTTAATGATGGTAATTACAGTAAATTAAGTTAATTCACTAATTTAGTGAATGGTATATCAGTGAACGATTAAATTATATTTTTAATTAAAATTCCGCTAGCTTTCAATAAAGTAAGTATTTTTTTTAATTTTTGAGACATTTGATATAGCATTTAATGAGGGATTCGAAAGATTTAAAATAGAAAAAAATTTGAACAACCAATCGTTTTCAGGTTTTTGGGATTCAAGGATTCGTGGAATCAAGTGACTCATTTCTAACGATAAGCAAGTTTTTTTTATTCTATTTTGATGGATCGGCACTACTTACTTTATCAATTTATCTCTCGAATGTGTATTAACTCTTTAGAATGAAATTATTTATATGTAAATGAAATATTTCACTGACTTAGGATTGTTTTTCAAAAAATCCTTTTCAAACATATAGTCAATTATAGAAGTCACTTATGTCATTTAAACAAATAGTTATTTATTTAACGTAAATTCTAAATCATAGTATTACATTATTATTAAAATTGAAATTTATCCTTTCCATTCAAACAACCGTTTTATGAAATAAGTCACAAAATAATAGATGAAATTAAATGTTGAAAATGTGTAAAAAATGTGGGTGAAATTAAATATTTTTATTTATGCTTTAACAATATTAATTAAAATTTTTCTTTTACTTATCTCACAAGGAAGAAAATATCGGAGCAATATAATTTTACACTTGTAACTAAAATATGAATTTAAAGATACATGATTTTAGTTAACAATACTTTTAGAATTATTTTAAAACAAATTTTTTTTAATTCTATAATTCTTGGGAATATTTAATGTTAATCAAGAAAGTTTCAATATTTATGTAAATTATCAAAAATTTTCTTTTTTCATTTTATTTTCAGTTAGCAACGCAATAATAAACTTGAAAATAACTTTTACTACATCTTTCATCCTAAATATAAATCTTTCTTTCTCTGAAAATATGTCTATTAAAAATAAGTTTTCTCAAATATGCACCTCAAAAATCATTTTGTTTATTTTTAAACAATACGTAAACTGAAAATTGGATTTCTTCTAAGCCATTTAAATGAATAATATACTTTTGCACTTTCGTAAATATGAGCAAGATTTTAAAAAATTTAAAAGAATGCTAAATTAAAAATAAAAAAGTCTGCTATTGTAAGATACCAATGAAGGAGACGGATTAGTTGACACAAAATGAACAAGGAAGTGTTTTCAAATCATTGCCCTTCCAGTTCATTGTAGTCATATATTTTCCACTGAGCACCAGAAATGCGACTTACTAGTGAAAGGAAACTGTGGATGAGATAGAAAAAAATGTAATAGGATCCACGAAAATGAAAACTATTTCCTTACATTATCCTGTAAATTATTATTTGAAAATTACCACCTAGATCAAATAAACTTTCAAACACATAGATTTATTTCCTATTAAATTTAAAACTTACTTCAAAACAATAGTCAAAAATCTTTTTTCTTATTTAAAGAATGGAAAGGAGTATACTTTAAAAGATGCGTTGTCGTAGATTTTAGAAACAATACTTTATTACTAGGTTAAAAGTTACCGGCTTTCTTATATGTGAGCAATAATACTTAGAACTGCTTTTAAGATTGAAAAAAGAAATTTTCCGCTGTATATTCTTATAAAAGCAATTCTTGGCAAAAAAAAAATGGAAAACAGTTTTTTTGCTTAAATATTTATTTTTTTTTGCATCAGTTTTTTAATTTTTATTTTTTTATTGTTTATGAAATTTGCTTTTATCGAATTTTTATTTTAAGATTTTCAATCCTAATTTGAATTTTAGAGAATTAAATAACGCATTCGAGAAGAGTAGATACTAGAAGCACAATTCATAATTTGTAGTGAATTTCAAAGAGAATGATGATTTAAAACAGGTCATTATACATGTTCATGTCGTTTTTATAGTAACATACTTAATTCAGAATTAAAACTAATTTAGTAACAAAAATTCATAACAACTGTTCAATCTAATTTTAAGAAAAAAAAATTACTGAGTAATTCAAAACAAAATTATATTAAATTGTCTGTAAATTATATATTCCTATGACTAGAATTTTTCGTTCTGAATGAACTGTTTGTATTATTGAAGATTGATATTTGAAGTAAATTAAACCACACACGTGTGATAGAACAAAAGAACACGAATTAGAGCACTTATAACACTTATTACAAGTAAATTGTATTCTTTAAGTGCGGTATTTGCATTTTAGAAGAACATTTTTCTCTGGACAATAAATTAAATTTCTGCACATATTAATTATTTTTCAAACAATCAAGTATTTAAAAACTTATCAATAAATTTTTCTTCCGACATTAAATTAAGTTTTGAGAAACACTTTTAAAATGTGTCAATTAAACCACCAAAAATGGTTATTCATATTTTTCCGAGTCACTTTTACCTAAATACGCTTTCGTCTTACTTTTATTATTATTCGCTAGTACCATAATTGCTAAGCTTATCCTTACATTACTAAACTTAAGAATTAAAAACATAATTTTTTCTATTAATGCTTACTGAAATTTTTAAAGTTGTTTGCAGAATAATTGTTATGATATCTAATTCCCAGTTTAGAAGACAATGTTTACTGAAGCGTCTCCTCTAAACTGCAAGGACCGTTAAAAACTGCTGGCTGGCCGCTTTGCAGCAATGCCTTTTCTTTAAAGATAAAGTAACCGAAACTTCTACTGCTGAGTCTACTCATGCCTGAGCAATCAGTTAACTGGCATGTGATTAATATACCTTGTATTCGCATTAGAAGCAATTCCCTCCTTGAAGAAGAAGAAAATGCGTGTAATTGATAGAGGCATGGCTGTGGTCCAGGACGTCTACGCCCACCAATAGTCACGGTGCTATTTGTGAGAAGTCCCCGACATCCAGTCTTCAAGGAGGCTTCGTGATTTTTCCACGCACTCTAAATGCATATGGAGAAATAGATAGAGAGAGAATGAGAAAGAATGAAAAAACTGCTCAGAGAGGGGAAAAAACAAAAAAAAGTGAAACGAGAAAGCGTGTGTTTAGTTTTCAATCCTAAGATTTTCAGTTAAAGAGCGAAAAGGTGGTGGCAGGCCGATTAATGGGGGAAACACATCAGTTCCTCGGAAAAAGCAATTTTCATTTTTCACGCTTTGTACGCTGCCTTATCTGATCCTTGTCACCCATGGAGGCTACTCGAAAACGACCGCCTGAACGGTTAATGATCGTTAAGTCAATCGTTCGCTCGCTCACAACTTGCGACTCTATTCATGGAACTCCCAGTTTAGTAGGTGGATCGATTCCCATTGCCGCGTTCTCCTTTCTTCCGATCCCGTTGGGAATTGGGATCTACTCTCACTCCATTTCAGTTATTTTCTTGCAACAAAGAATCACATTCCCGTTAAAGTTAAATTGAATTACTAAAAGTAACGATCTGTTATGATATTTTTTCGACCGTCTTAAATTCATTTTAAGTAAACTGTGAATGTAAACCATGAAATTTAGCGTAGTATTATGCTTTTGAGGAAAGGTATATTTCTATTTTTTGTCTTTATTTATGAACTATTAGAGCTTTTTAATGGTGTTTAGATTTTAAGTCTTTAAGAGTATTGAAAATGTCAAATCATATGTGTTTAGTTAAATTTATCCTACTATTATTCGTTTTATTTACGGATCTCAATTTGAAGAAAAACGTCTTTCAAATGGAGATTTATTTTATCGAAATAAAATGAACTCTTATAGCAGTTTAAGTGGGAACATACTATGATGCAAATAATATTTTTTAAAAATATGATTTTTAAATATGATATACAACTGAGCTCCTATATTTTATTATATTCAACAAAAGAAATGTCTGCATATATATGTGTGTGTGCGCAAAAATTATTAATAAATAATATCAAGGTAACAATTTTACAATTATTATTGTTGTTGTTGTCGTGTGCCAGCTAGGCTGACAATATGGGGTGCGCTGCTCCTTTTTTCCAACTGAACCATATTTTGGTGTGGAGTCCGTCTTCTTCAGTACACACATGCCATGGGGACCCGTTTATAGGGTAGGCAACCATTCACACTTCATTCATACAAGGAAAGGACAAAGACAGGATAGATAGAGAGAGAAAAGTACATCCATGCCCAAACCGGGATTCGAACCCAGGACTTCCCTATCCGTAGTCAGGGACTTTGACCACTAGACATTTACAATTATTATCAAAAACAATAATATTTTTATAAAACAAAAGACTTAAATTTCAATGTATTTTATATTTTGTGATAAATTATAAGTAAAAAGATTATAAAATTAAATAATTTTCCGGACACAATTTCAAAAGGTGAAAGAATATACTTCAATATACTTCAATATTTTTTTTCTAAATGAGGCAACAGTTACTCTGTGTCTCTAATACGTATTTTTTATGGAATTATTGAAGTGTTTTTCATTCTCAATGGTTTCTTCTTCTGTACTTCTGATTGTGTATTGTATAATTTCTGTACTTTTAGTAAATTAAATTTTTGCTCTTTTATTTTTGTTATGAACTTTGTTTAATATGTATAAATATTTAAATATGCGCTCTATTTAACCTATATTGTACTATTGAGAATATTTTTAAAGGTTCCAAATTTAATTTAAAAATATTTTTTATAGGTTGTGGGATGTTAACATGTAAATAACTATATCACAGCATCGAATATACTTATTTTACAGTAGTATATACTTATTTTACAGTAGTATTTGTAGTGACTCAGATGTGAGTTTAAAAATAATTTACTTTGCATAACTGATTTTTCTTACTTTATTTATTTTATGCTAGCCAAAGACACACACGTTGGCTAAATATTATGTAAAATATAAAGCTTTTACTTAAATATAGCTTATCTAAGCATGCTTACTTTTATATGTTTTCACAGAAGTTAATTTTAATTTTACATGTCTTTGCATTTTCAAAATATACATTTCTTATTAATATCCTATTGAATTTCATAATATTTTAAATATTTTCTCTAATGTTTTATAAAAGAATGTAACACATGCTTTTTAATCTAAAAGGATTATGTTTAATACTGTCTAACTTTCAAATGAAATCCAATGAATCAATCTTGTTTTCTTGGATGCAGAAAAAAATCTCATTAGAAAAAATAAACGTATGAAATTTTTTATAACTCATTGATATGCAAACGTGTAAAAAAATTGTTTTAGAGCTTGATCTGAATACAATTCAAAAAATGTTTCCCGGAAAAATTTCATAGGATCTGTTTTCCTTTCCAAAAAACGTAAGCGAGTCACATTAAAACACGAATCCACTTTCAAATGATGAATGGTCTAGAAAAGTTCAGAAACATTACAGGGTGAAAGTTAAATGGTTCGCTGTATATTTAATAGAACTAAAAAAATAGCACAACGTGAGAAAGCAATTGCCAAAGATTGCGCCTCATTCAGACTCCCTTTAAAAACCTTATCTCACGCGGGACTTTTAAATTTATTTATTAAAGGCCCGATAGATCAGGATAAAGTCTGCAAGAAACTCGTATAATTGATAAGGGCCTTTTATAGCGGCGATAGGTGGAGGTCCAAAGAAGTACAAGCTGGAGAGATCTAAGCGATTGAAAAGAAATAGAACTATTATTGCTTGATTAACATAATGATCTTAGTCGAGATAATAAGAGCAGCCTATCGTGAACTTTATAATGGATGGCACTTGTAGCTCTTAGAGAGGTTCGAACCGTTTCATTTTCTTTTGAATCAATGCCAGTCAATTCGAATACAGAGACTTACGAATATTGAGAAAAGGACATTTTATCTAAACAAATTCTGAATTTTTCTTTCTTTTCGAGATTTTTTGTAATCATTCCTAAATGTTGAAAGTATATGATGCAAAACGAGGCTTATTTATAGATGTTATTCAAGTGCATTTCTTTATCATTTTTAATGTATTGTTCAGGTACATTTTCGGTCAGAATGAAATTTCTATGTAACTGGCGCAATAACTTGTAAGATATTTTTTTCACAAAATTCATTCAACAAATTATTAAATTTATAAGACTGATTTTTAATTTCAAATAAGAATCATTGGTCCATTTTTCTCAAATCTTTCAAATTTATATTTAGTATCCCACTCAGCTTCCTTATCCGACTTATTTTTGATGCATGTTCGTTTCAATTGTATTTAAATTCCTTCGTGCAAATAAAATAAATTATGTCTGAATGATTTATATTTCTTTTAAAAGAAAATTTTTGGCTCGATTTGGGCTAAAACATACATAATAGTTAAATATTTTAACATAAACCGGAAGCAAAAGAAATTATTTGCTTTATTAAATTTGTTTAAAAAGAATGACAAATGTTGTTAACATGATTATTAGTGAAGTTATATCTGATAATGTGTAATATCTGGAAAAGGAAATGGATAACTTCCAAGAAGGGAATAACAAGCAGCAGCCAAGCAGAAATTGGGTAGTTGAATTTACCTTAGTAATCATGCTGTGCAGATACAGAAAACTTTTGTCTCTCATGTAAGTTACAAGATTAGATTGTAAATATTTTTTTTACTATTTGTAAACAGACCCCCATTAGTTGCTTTGAAATACTTTGTAGTATAATAAATTGCTATATTACTGACTTTCAGTAGTAGAAATTTAAAATAACTAAAATCTTGATAATGAAAATTGTCTTTTAATTTTATAATTAATGTTGCATTGCTTAAAATTACCAGTTTTGCGACGGAGAAACAGTTTTATTCTCCAGTATTACTATTCATTTTCTATTGTTAAAGAGAGAGAAGAAATTTGTTTCAATAGAGTTGAATGATTTTTTTCATTTACTGAACAGCATTATAAAGAAATCTTACGGTTCCTTATTGTTCAGCCCAATAACTAAAAATCTTGGTTTTATTATATTTTCATACGAATATTTTTCATGTTTTCACATTTGTCATTTAATTTAACAACTCTTGTGATAAAATTTACTGAAAATTGAATAATATATTAATTTCTTATTTTCCCATTAATGGCTTACATATCCATCTGATCTGTTAATATGCGACTATTATTTGGGAAGTATCATGAAAATATATTGATTGAGGGAGGCATTTGTTGCATTGGTTATTTTTCAAGCTTAATAAATATTACCTGTTTAGTAAATAATAAGACATACAAGGAATATCACAAAAGATCATCTAGGCCAATCTTCACTAATCTACTAGTTTCTATTTCTTGCTGCCCTTTTCTAAACGACACTGGCAACAGCAACTTCTCATTCTATAAATTACTTTCTTTCTGATTTTTGCGTTTTACCTTATTTTTAAAATATCTTTTAAAGGTTTGTTATTATTAGTATCAGATTTTGTTTGTACTATTTGTGATTCTTAATGATTAATATTATGTTATTCATTATCCATAATGACTCTAAAGCTTTCAAGGGCTTATGTTCACAAAGTAAAATCTCAATTCATTTTCCTATTTCGTTAGCTTTAGAGCTTTTACTTATTTTTTTTCTATACTTTTATAAATGAATATGAAGATGATTTGGCTTTTATATACTTACAATTTTTTTCTCTTTTTATGCATTAATTAGATTTTTTGACAATAGGCATTCTGTGTAACAAATCCTTTTAGGAAAAAGTGACATATAAGAATGTGTTGAAAGATTTTATTTATATACATAATTTTTTACTATAAAAAATCAAGAATATGAAATGGTCACTTGGTTCCATTGATTCTCGAGATAGATTATTAATTTAATGCTTATTACATTAAAAGGGATTTTTAAAAATTTAAATAACAGCCAAAACTGTATTGTTAAATTATAATAACAACAGAAACGGGAATTTTTTTAAATAATTCTTTTTACTTTTTGTTTAATAATTAGATCTTGTATTACTTTTATGTTTCTAAGTTCTATGTGTAATTAATGAATTGCAAGTACTTGATGTTTTCGGAACAATTTAGAATGCTAAACAAAGCAAATAAATTTTAGAATGGTGCTTTGACATGATCTGTTACTTCCATAATCATTGATTTTGTTATTACCGTAAATGAAGTACAAGGAATGTACATATTTGATGTTATTTGATAAGCAGCAAGTACCAGTTAATTTAAATTTCAGATTGACCAGATAATTCTAAGAACATATGAAATCTTTGGTATTATGATGAGTTACATTTTGCTTGTTACACCTCTACATTACACTCAAGACATTGTCATCTCATACTGACAAGAACTGTACTTTTGACTGGTATTTTTTTAAGAATCATTTTCATATTTATTATTATGTCTTTCAAATATCAGCTCGCGTATACTTACGAAATTAAGAGAATAGGCTATTTTTTATTGGTGTTCACAAGAATAAAACAATGATTCTGATAAAATTCTGATAATAAAAACACTATCAGAATTTTATTAGAATTATTGTTTTTTCAGAATCATAGTTGATTTCTTAATGATGCATCACAATAAAACCAAAATTTGTTTTATTAACTTTTTATATAAATCATCAGATTTTTTCTCATTTGATTCAGAAGTTATTTCCTAGATTGTCTTAACTTTTACTTACTTCATGGTTCTGTCATTTTCGATAAGGTCATTTAACAGCTTTAATCACATACTGTTATTTTCATCGTGAAGGTTAATGCCCGTAAGTAACTCATCTTGATATAACACTGACATTGTAACTTGTAAAAAGTGAGAAAAAATTCAAAAATTAAATATCTTGCATTATGATAGATTTAAAATCTCCCATTAAAGTTTAAGTAGTTTCATCAAGTTGTTTGAATAATGTAAAAGTAAGTAACATTAGAATACTACAAAGAGTATTCTAATGTTACTTACTTTTTAACAAGCACATGAATCATAACTGAAAATTTACATATTGTTTTCATTTGATAATGATAAAAAAATATTGAAAATAATTATTGAATTTTCTGAAATAATTTATATATAATCGCATGGAAAAATTCTCATTTTATCTAATTAATAATTTGCAAAAAACAAGGGAATCTCTCTAGCTCTTTAACTTGAAATAAAATTTTATTTACAAATTACTATATAACAACTCAAATAACTTCCAATTATTTTTAAAACATTTAAAATATTAGTCATTTTTTTATATTTTACACGAAAGAATTTTATATTCTTTCGCTTAGAAACTCAAATTTAAATAGAGAAGAATTAAGATTTTTTTATGATCACCTATATATCAACAGTTAACGGCAGAAATCATTAAAATGAGATTTAGGAAAAAAACTGTTCGTTTACATTAATAAATCCTTTCAAAAGAAAAAAGAAACAAAAAAACATAAAACAAATAATGAAAAAGGCCCAGAAATGTGCTCACATCTAAGTTCTCTATTACATCTCAATTTCGATAATTGAGGTAAATAAAATATACGTTTTCGAATTTACTTGTCAAACATAAATGTCGTGATGTTATCTTAATTACTCTCATATATCACTCTGATTTAATCCCATTAAGATAACATATTTCACGTCGGCCCCTAGTTCGACCCATTTTTTGTACCAAATGCAAATATGAGGCATCGAAATTCGGCATCCATGAATAAGACTCGAAAGGAGTAACGCGTCACTTTTCGTCTCGGCCAATGAAATTTCGATTTGTATTTTCTCATAAGCAGCGAAGAGATAGCCCCAATTAACCCTCCCGCGGTTATTATCGGCAGCGGCTAAAGCAAACAATCTAAGGGTCTTTAGGAGAAACGGTGGACAGTTGCTTTCATCACCAATCTGTCAATTATCGTAACATTCTGTCCAATTTCTTAGAGCTAATCGCTCATAACTGTAAACAACAGCCTCGTAAACACAAGAAATTGCGTCGTGGTTTAACATACAAACGATGCCTCGATCACGTAGAGCACAAATTCATTTCGGAAAATACATAAATGATAAATTTGTTCACTTGATGTTAGAAAAAGCCATTTTTTTCTCACTCATCTACCAATTTGAACGCTGATTTTTTTAAAAAAAATTTTTTCAAGGACTTTCTTTCAAGATAACTTTTTCTTTCCTGTTATCTTAAAGTTATTAATTAAAAAATAGTGACTTTGTGAATGAATTATTCCTTTAATGTTGATCGTTATGATTAAAAAAAAAAGTATTCTGTAGATTTTAGATTGCTACTTAGGAAAATAAATGTGTGTTCGCGTCAAAATTTCTTATCTTTTTGGAACTCATATTACTAGTTTTATGATTAGTTCTTATCAATTGTACGAAGTTTCGTTTATTTACGTACTGATAAAAATATGAGTGCTTTAATTAGCTTTAATTACTTAACTATGCATTGAATCTCTTTATCTTTGTAAAGTTGAGAGAGATAATTTTAATTAATTGAATTATAGTAGTTATCACCACCAAGTGTGAGGTTACTTTTGATTCAAATTATATGTGTGTTCTTAAATTTATGCAAAATGCATTCTCATTTTCTTTTCGTGTTTGCGAGAAATTAATCATATTAAGTGCTTAATTAAAAACATAATTTTTCATTTGGCATTTCAAACTAAATCGATGTGGACAGAGTAAGAACAATCTGAAATTTAAATTTACACAAATATTTAATTTGAATTAAAACGAACTTTTCTGAAAAGGGAATGTACAATACTTAATTATATTAGAATTTTTTTATCACACACACACACAGATGCGTGTACATTTATATAACATAACACTCATCTTTAAAAAAAACGTAATTTAAAAAAAAAAACTTTACGACTTTTTATTTGATTAACTCTAATACATCATAATATAAAATAATAATAAACAAAAAATTTCACTATAAATTAAAATATCTATGCAACAAAAATCCTTATTCTGTTTGTTAACCGAATTTTAGCGGGGTTGTTTTGAAAATGGAATAGAATAAAACATTAAAATGTTCGTCTCTGATTAATTAAAAATGAGCTGTTTCATTTCGATGTTTTGATTACAGTGTTTGTAATTAATTTAATCATATCATCATTACGGAATCATATCACTTTTCTATTTACATTTTCAAGCTCTGTAACTTTTTTTAATTAAAATAATAGTACATACTATTTTTTTAATGGAAACTAATTATTGTTTCTGCCCATCATAGCGCATGTTCTTATGCTTTTCCCAATACTTGGCCAATCGATGATGCTTTGAAAAGTGGAAGAAATGAGACTTGACTGCAGTATTTAAAAACTTTGTAAATAAAAGATGTTTTCAAACATTTAACATCTTCGATTCGTTCATTGGTGATTTATTTGTGTGATCTCATTTCTCATCTCTAAACAGAGTTTTGAGTAAAGTTAGTAAATATCGTTAAGAAATAGTTATAATTAATTCCACTTATTATAAAAAATGGTTTTTGGGGGAAAATAAGGATATTTTCTTAATTTATTCCCCCAAAGGTAGGTACAAGTTTTCCATTGGAAGCTAAAGCATGGTTAATTAAACACACAAAGTCCTGTAAGCTTTTCATGACGTCACAGCTGCCGTCCTTCTTCCCAAACGGTTTCTTCTAAAAACGGAATCACTTATAGTATGCTTAAAAAGCTGATTAATTTAGTCCATATAATCATTTCCATTCATTAATTAATAATTGGTTTTCAGTCCATTTCATTTGTGGCTTAAATTACTTTCAATAATTTTTAAATTTACAATATTAATTTATTGCTTTTTTTAAAATTTATTTACATGTTTGGAACTATTATATTTAATGTTTTAGTCCAGAACCCGAAACATAATATTCGTATAAGTGATTCATCATTTTATTTGGAGTTCCAAATTCATATACTGTTAAACCATTTATTTATGCAGCTATTTTAACTACGAATTAAATTCCTTTTTCTTTGTATTTCTATTTGTTTTATAAATATAAAAAAAACACAAAGTAAAATATTTTCGAAATAAATTTACTATTTATTTCTTTAATTTTATTTGTGTTTGACATTTTCTCTTTGCTTTCATTCAAGTTTATATTCCGTAAGTTAATAAAGCATATACCCATATTCAACTATCTTTCATACAAAATAAGCATCATAAAATTTATTAATATTATGATAAAAATGTAAGTACTTATTTTACAAAAAGATAATTTTATTTCAAAGTGGATTTGTATAAAATGATTCTTTAAAATAAGGATTATCTAAAATAGGAAATATTCAAATTAATGTATTTAATATTAATTAAATAATTTTAATTCAGCTGCCTTTTAAATTGTATTCAAAAAAGATTATTTTAAAAGCAACTTTTGTCACTTATCTAATCATTAACATTATGAAGACAAAAATATGCATCCAGTTTTGCCAAAAGAAATGTTTTCATTTATTTATTCATTTTTATCTTGATGGCATATATTCCCATTATTACATTACAATAACTAAATTTTTAATACCAGGTTTTTGCTCAGTTATTTAGCTAAAATTGCTAGTCTTACATGCTAGTATTTTCCCTTGCATTGCATATATTTTAATCGAAAAGTAATATGAGCAATATATAATACATAAAATCAGTTTTCTGATTGTGTCCAAAAAAAAAAAAACTATAAATTATTTATAATGCTATTCGAGGTTTGCTTATATAGCTAATACTATCACATTAAGTATACATTTATTTTGAAACTGTTGCATGCTATCATATTTTCAAGCATATTTACTTACTTTTTAATGCAACAGTCTTTGAAGTGTTACTCGTGCCATGGTTATAGCTGCGGTGAGCAAAAGTTGACAGGCCTAACATGCTAATATTTCATACACTACTTAAATACACAGTATATTTTAAAAAAATTACATGGAATAATGTAGTAAATTCATTATTTACTATTTTTTGAGAGAAAAAATATTTATAATATAAATTAATTAAGAATAATTCTTAAATATAACTTAGTTAAAAGTAATAGGTTAAATTTCATTTTTAATATATTTTGTGTCCTCCTTCTTTAAAATGAAAACAATTTTCAGATGTATTTTTAGTTTAATCTTTATGATTTAATACAAATATAATATGTAATATAAAAGGAAGTGAAGAGGTTTTTTGATGGATTTTTTGAACAAAGTATTCAAGAAACTTTATGGCAATTGAATACACTTCATTTTGTTATTAATGTTGCGCTTAATTAGTATAATTTATCTATATGTAAGTGACTTATATTTAACTTGGTCTCTAAGTTAATACTGATAACCTGGGGCCTGAGCAGCTACCAGGCGCGTCGGTAGGTGGTGGATCACCGAACGTCCTGTAGGAATGACAGGATAGCCTTGAATATAGAATCAGAGGCCGCGAACCAGCTCCCGTAAACCCTGGTGTTATGCGATCCGTGCCTAGGGCTAATTGGCACAGCGGTATTGTTGTCTTAACGGAGCCTCTAGTTGCCTGGCAAACTTCTAGAGTAATTTGCCTTGCCCAGTATCTCAGGCAATGCTGGGTGGACTTATATTACCTGAGCTTATAAATTGTTATCTTGTGGCTGAAAAGACACAAGAAATAACAAACCTTTCTGCATCTGCAGGTGATGCCTCTGAAGTAGACCTTGCTGAAAAAGACAAGGGAACTCAGAGGCAGTCTTGTAAAGGGGCAGTAGTGAATCCTTCACTTGAGGTAGAAATGACCTCCAAACCATCTTCTGGTGAAAGTCAGGAAGCTATTCCTAGTATGACTGACTCTCTGACCAGATGGGACTGTTTCAGGAAGACCCTATCTGCTGGAAATGTCATACGCAAGAGGAAACGGCAGAGCATATCATTTATTAATGCGAGGCTCTTGCCCTCCCTAGATTAACTTCTTTAGGCATCAACCATACTAGAGAGTTACACCTAGACTCCATTAAAGGGTTATCGGACTTTATTAATAAAGTGGGTGACCCAAGCAACTGGAACTAGGAAACATTGGGTTTGGAGTTAATGGTACAAAATGCTGATAAAAGCAGAGGTGCTCAATGACATACAAACCCAATTCTAAGAAGAAGAAGAAGAAGTAATACTGATAATCAATATAATTGAATTAATTAATTTAACAGATCTATAGATGCAGTATTTTGAAGATTTTAATAATGAAGTTCTTTATTATATGAGAAAAATGCGTATAAGAAATCATGTCTAAAACTTTTAATGTTCATGAAATTTTTATTTTTTATTTATTTATTCAATTCCATTTCTGCAGAATCTAATTTAAGTTTAATGTTAATAAGTTTTCGCTGCGTTTAATCAATATAATATGCCTCTTTTTTTAATAGCATACTTGATATAAAACTAATAATATTAGAGAGAGAGCGACTCGATGTAAGAAATGTTAAATAGTAAATCATCATTTATCCCTTTCTTTAAAAAAATAAGTGAGAAAAGTCATACAAGTAAAATATACGTCATCAAAATTTTAAGAAAAAAATTTGTTATACTATATATAAAATGTATAACTACCCAAATTTATCTAAAAGCTATATTTTTGCTTATATTTATGTTTTTATTTTTAATCTGAATATGTTATTTATAAATTAATACTTTGAAATGATCTTGAAAGCTTGATAGTGAGCTTACTTTTTGGAGGGATGGTCAAAAATACATACAAAACTGATGTTGATAGCACAATTTATGCAACATAATGAAACTTTCCTGAAGAATTATTGCAAAAGTTGAGTTTTTGAAAGATTTATCAATGGAAGAAAAGCATGCATAAGTGACAAACGTATGAAAAGTGCTTCATTGTTTTTGATAGTATTTTTTTTCAAACGGCTACCATTAGGAATTTTCACTTTTTTCACACTACAAAGGGTAAAAATGGCTACACCTTCATACATTATGACACCCAGTGGACGTGCCATCGTGACCCCGAAAGTGGGTGGCTTGTCGTAATTTAAAAGTAAAAACCAATCGTAAAACCCTTATACATGGTCTACCACTCTCAGAGGAATAATTTCATTCGGAAGACATTGCTATCTAAACGTATTTTACGTGCTCTTGCCGACATCTGAAAATACGATGTATCTTTAGTTGGGTTGGGATTTGAACTCACTGCCTTCCGAAAAGGAGAAAGGTCATCACAGGCCATCACAGACTCCTGTATTTGATAGTGATATGTGTGAAATTTGTATTTGATATAATTTTATGTCAACATTATTTAAATATTTCAAAATTTTGTATTTCATTACATATTATGTTAATCAATTTTGTTAATAAAACCAAATTTAATTACAAAATTACAAAAAAAAAAAAAAAACTCATGAGTTCAATCTGTTTGCAAAACTAATAAACCTAATCCACTTAAATTAGTTATAAATCTAAAGAAATTTATTTGCAAAAGCATCTTATAATTCTTTAAAAAATTTGCATGGATACAAAATAATACCAAGTAATATATATATATATATATATATATATATATATATATATATATATATATATATATGTATAAAATTTAAAATGAAGTAAAATAATTCTTCGAAGTAAAACAGAAAAATATATAGAAGGTAAATAAGTAACTATTTTTTTCAATGATTTCAACGTTTCGAATATTCAAAAATACTAATTTCCAAAATATTATCTAAAATTTAAAATTAAAAAAAATTAAAATTTCATCATGTTGATTTAGTCATTTTTGAAATATATTTAAGGAATTTTAAAATGATTGAATTAATAATGCTTAGAATATATTTATATATTTTCATATAGATAGTTACACGTTCATTAGATACAGATTACAGAAAAATAGTAAAAATATGCATTACTAAAAATTTTTTATATGGAAATGTACAAAATATCTGTTACAGCATAAATCGATTTTGAGATAATATTAATTTAGACTTAATATAGTCTGATTCTTTGATTTTAAATAATAACCCGTTTTTATTTTAAACGTTTCTTTGCAATTCTATGAGATTGTATTTCAAAAAAAAAAAAAAGAGTGAGAGAGAGAGAGAAAGAAAGAAAATCGCGCAATTTTGCAATTACTTTCACTTGCAACTGATAGTGTTATCAATGGTGGAGGAGAGTATCCAATTTTTAAAAAGATTTAGCAATTAGTTCCAAAAAGCGGTATCTTCAAATGAAAGGTAAGGAGACCATCCAAGTGTCTTTTTCTCAGAAACTATCTCAATGTTTTTTGTAAACAGATGGCGAATGTTTTGAAATACTGTTTCAACATTTAAACTCACAAGCCAGCCATTTCCTTTAGATCTGCCAGAAACGAGCAACGCATGTTTACTAAGAAATAAATGGCAGTTCTCATTTAAACGTTGGCCATTCCTAAGTTTAGCTACGGCAAATAGGGTTCCATCTGTTGGTCATAAATCTGTTTTACATCGCGATAAGGGCAACCTCATCCCTTCGGTACTTCTTGGTAACTAATGTCGCGTAACATAGAGACAGTTACATTTGTTAACGCTAAGTAACCATTTTGAAGGATAGGTCTAAATGTCTGCCCCTTAGTGAATAAATTGTAGCTTCTAACCCTCTTCACTTCTGAAATGTGCGTAGTTTATTAAAAATATGAAGCCACTTAATGCTGCAAAACAATTTCTCCAACAAAGTATCTTAAAAAGTTCAATTCGCTTGCTAAATGTCTCATTTGCTGAGCTAAAAAAAGAATAAATTATTGGATATAAGAAATGGAATTTTCCGCTGAAGATTTATGAGAATTTTTTATCTTCCTGCAAATTAAGTTTTACTTATTTTTCTAAAAAGCTTGGTTGGCTTTAAAAATATTTTATTCCTGTTTTCTTGAATTGCTTTTCAAGCACATTATTAGAGGATTTTTTCAAACATCTTAACTTCAACGTTAACAAATGGAATAATAACAATTGAAAATTAATTACAATACATGCTTTTAGATTAATTGAATTCCTTAATTTCCATTTTCTTTTATAAAAAAAAAGATAACTCATAAAAGGAAATACACAGTAAGAAATACATAAGAAAATTTAAAATTATATTATGAAAAATTGAAAAATATAGCATCAAAATGTCTTGTTTTTTTACAAGATAAGTTAATATTTCTGAATAATCATTTGATTTTATATTTCTCCAATTGTTTAAAAAACAGATGAAAAAAAAAAACGTTAATTTTGAGACGTGACAGCGCAAAACTTTCTTAAAAAGTAACCATTGAATATTGGTACAAAATAAAGAATTGTATGGGTACATTTAATTACTGGGAGTATACAAATATTTCTGTAATAAAATAAATGATATGCTATATTTTACTGAAAAATTTTTATATATAAAATAATTTTAAAAATTTATTTGCTTATAATGTTAGAGCTCTGATTTTCTTACAAAATATATTTTATAGCAAATGATGATTTTTATACTATGAAACTGTAAGAAAAAATGAGTTAATAGTACACGATATGCTGAGGGAAGAGCAATTATATAACTTGTTTCCTTTTTGAAACAATAACGCATTTGTTAAACTGATAATAATTTCACCAAGTTTTCTCGATGCACTGATAAAAATGCGCTAATATTTCCCACAAAGTACACTTAGGAAGTATATCAATTTCTTACCACATTCTATAAAGCAAAATAAATTCAGCAATTTGAAGGACAAATTTTGAGATAATTTGTTTGCTGCTATTTTTTGTTTTGTTTTTACTGCCTGCTTGTATTATAACGTTGCAAAGTTCTTGCTAATTATTTGAATGAATAATTTTTTGCTTTTTATTTTAAAGCGAGAATTCCAGAAACGGGTTGAAGTTTAGAAAATACCAAGAACTTGTTATTGAAGTTTCTTCTGGGTGTTAAAATTATTATCACTACAATGCCGATACTTTAATAGGTCGTCTTACGTAATTAGTAGCGTGTGTAAAAAGGATACAAACTACTTCTAAAAGTGTATCTTATCACAGATAATACAGATTTACTGAAAAAGGACTGCTGAAATTGATGTTTTCATCACAGAAAACTTGGCTTCGAATATCTTTTATAAATAATTGTTAAGAATGCTTGCGTTTAAAGTATGAAGTTTAAAATGAATAAATATTTTAATAAATTTGGCTTTTATTTATTTGATTTATATTGATATTTTTAATTTGCAATAAAATATCAGATTTGCATTTAATGCGTGCAACAATAAACTTTAGTATTATTTATTCATTATATGCTTACCAACCAAGAATGGAGGAAAATGAATTTCAGTGGATAAGGATATAAACATTCAACAGGTTTTCAGTATTTATAAAAAGTACTCATGAATGGTAAGAATTATTAGACAAGATAAAATCCCAATTCAAAGAACTTTGGGACCAATAATGGCCCCCTGGTGCTATCGTTGACACGGTTGACATAAAGTGCAATATAAGAGAGACGTGGGTAAATATTGCATATAAATTTATAAATGCTTAAGAACACGCTACGCTACAGATAAAAATCATTTGTCTTTAAAGAATATGAAATACAAAAACTCATTTACAAACAATTTTCTTTTCTAAATTCTTTAAAAATAATAAAAAAATAATTTCTTACAGACTAAAATATCGCTCTGTGATAAAAAGAACTTTTTCAATGATGATACCTATTTTAGATTGATTAAATTACTATTATATGGGCATTATTTATAATAAATTTCCATAAAAATTAAATTGCAATTAATTTGTTTTCTTTGACACGATTTGTATACACATATATATACATATATATACACATATATATATCATCACACACATCACACACACACACACACACACACATATATATATATATATATATATATATATATATATATATATATATATATATATATATATATATATATATATATATATATATATATATATATATATATATATATATATATATATATATATACAAATCGTCAAAATTTTAAGATAAAAACTAGGATGATATTTTTAGTGTACAAACGTAGATTAAACATTTTAAGTACATGATTTTTCACTCTTCTTTTTCAGATTCAGATGCACATTTTCGTCTTTCTCTTCATATTACTATACATCAAGAAAAAAGAAACGTACGCAATATTTATAGCAAACTGTGAAATTGGCATCAAAAATGTATAATAATAACTCAATATAACCAGTTTAGCAAACTATCAATAGCAAAAGATTATAAACAAATCATTTGATCTTAGGCAGCAATTTACCAACACATTAAATATTTTTTACCAACTAATTGTTGTTGCTTTTAGCATCGTATCGAATTTTTAAATAAGTGGTAAATTTCAACCCTATGTTTGGGGCAAGGAAGTATGCTGGTATTCACATTGTATTGAAAAACCAGCGGGCAGTTATAAACTTTTATAAATTCATTAAATTAAAATTTTTAATTTTTTCAAATAAATTGAGAGATTACTATATATACATAAAGGATTTATGCTAATTATATTCTTTTGCAATGATTTATGTAAACCAAATTTTTTATTTCTTTAAAACATATTTAAACTTGCTATTTGCTTTCAAATTTGTTCCAAGAGAGAAAAAGTAATACATCATAGCAGAGAAATCTAAACAGATCATTGTCCGTCATTAGGGCTGTCATTGCGAGCGAAAGTAGATGGTTGAGCAAACAACTTACATCAACTCTTCTACGGAAAAGTGCAGAAAAAATGTGACGCTTGAAAGTAACTCCGAAGAGAAAAAGGCGTACGTATGTCAGAGAGAAAAAAGAATTTACGAACCGACAACAACTAATCCCACGTCATACTTTTACGAATCATACAAAAAGAAGATCGAGCATCCCTCGCATTTTTAAATGTTCCACCCCCCCTCAAAACTTCCGCAAAAATATCTGAGATATTTTTCGTGGCATCTATCCCACTTTACCGGGACACGTTGTTGCAGTCATTGCGAGAAAGAAAATACCTTGATGAGAAGGGTGAATATCTTATGATTGAAGATGAAGTGAAAATGTTGTTTTTGCTAAGAGGCTCAGGGGGAGAAATATGTTCCTTTTGACAGGGTAATAGACACGCTGAATAGTCCACAGAAGCTGCAAGTTTTGCGGAAGAGGGTTAGGGGAGGGACCGGCCCTTAGGGGTCCTCTTTTAAGCGTCTTCTACTTCCTCTGCACGTCTATCAACAGTTCCGCTCTACTGGTCTCCTCGGATTCCAATTTTTTTCTCATTCCTCCAGCGAAAGGACGCTTCATTTTAGTTAATTTTAGAAAAACTCCGAGATGTTTAAATCAGATTAATGTCTAATAGTCTTCTGTGTACTTTATTGTTGGCAGCCCGTTATGTGTAATACAAAACCGCGTGCAATTACCGTCGGAGCACATGCACGCTTCTCTAAGTTACGATGACGTGTAAAATGCCCCAGAAGGAGAGAGAAAAACAACAAATAAATTATTGTTAGTGAAGAGAGTAATAAGAAATAGTGCGCGATTAGAGAATGAGGTGTGTTAGCAAAAGAGGTGTATTCCACTCACATTTTACTGCTGTTTATTTATTTTTGTCTCTTCTAAGAGTGCCCAATTAAGTCTGACTAGGATAATGGATTCGTAGACTTTTTTTTTTTTCTTTTGACGTGAAATTTTCTTTTCTTTTTAGTAAAGCAATGGATACGAAGAAGTTTGCAAAATAAAATAATTGTGCTCGTATGCGATCTTAACTTAGATTAAATTACCATAATATCTTTAAACTAATTTTTGATTTTTTAATTGTTCAGAGCAGATTTAATCATGCGTAAACAAAATATTTAAAGAATGACTTACTATTTGATATATTTTTAAAAAAATTTTGATAGTTTTCATTTTTTAAAATTTGATGTTTTTTAAAAAAATTCTAAATTTAATAGAGGAGAAAAATTATATAAGCGTGTTTAAATTTATTTAAAATACAAATATATTTGATTTAAAGATTTGGTTTGTTGTTAAGAAATTTTTGGTATTTCAGTTTGAAATATGCATCGAAATAGATTTATTTTACTCATATTGCACCCTGCAGATTATTTTTTGTGTTCTTTAGTACATGTACTAGTGAATGCTTTTTTGAAGATGTCTTTAGTGTCTTGAAATCACTAAAAACAGACAAAAACCTCATAGTCTCAATTCACATCATGTGAAGTAGTGCAAATATCAAATAATAAGATTCTTTCTACATATTTGTACCATACCAGAATCAGAAAGAAACTTTCGATAAATATAGACCGTGTCAATCAGATAATCATCGCCTAACATGGACTTAGCTTCCACAGAATTAGCACAATTTTGATCGTAAAACCTATGTTACTTCTTATTGGTTTACTACAGTAATAGTACCGAAGCAAATAGCTAGTGCTTTTATTTCTAAGCTGATAACCCATCATTTGTTTTAGATTATCAGACAATACTATTTAAAACATCCTTTTTAATCTTCATTATGCTATTTTTGTTGCTTTAAAAGATTATATCTTATCTCATTTGATCATTTTTTCTGAATCTTCCAAATCTCCTTTTTTTACCTTTAAATACTTTTGATACATACATTTTTATAAATTTATTCTCATCTATTGATTTATCATTGGATTCTAACAATTTAGTCATGTTTGTTTTACATATTTTTCTTTATATGGGGAAAGGGAGTTTTACTCTTCTATTCCCAATGTATGTTATCAAAATTCTAGCACAATTTAGAAAAGATCAAAACATTTTTCTTCTTACGGTAAAATAATTGTTTTACTTCATTGTCCTGTAACTAAATTACTAAAACTTATAACTTGGTATTTATTATACAAATTTTAAAAAATTACACATTTAAAGATAAATATCCTTTAATTGCTGTTCAAGAAATGAACTGACATTGTCTCCTCTTGCGAGTAATTTCATCGAAATAAATTCAAAATCCAACTACTCTTTTATGGAATGTTAAAAGAATTTAATTGTAAGTCTTATTATTAAATATATGCATCAGATACTTATACATTATCTTTTAAACATAAGTAAGCGGAAAAAGAATGAAACTCCTATTGATGAGGAAAATATACATCATCTCCATCTTAAACATTGTTTCACACAAATGTGAAGCTAACTTTTCAATTAAAAACAAACATTTAAAAAGTTTTTAAAAAATAGATTTTACAATTTGTTATTATTATTTTTTGGTGGTACAACAGTTTTAAATCACGTTACCATTTTTAATAAATTCTCTGTTGAGTGAACTCAGCAACCAAAAACAATGATTGCTATAATTTCATAAAAATATTTTCTTGAATTTAAAATGCTCTACAAATTAAAACTTACTTTGCCTTGTTTTTTTTATTTTGTTTTATTTTTTCAAACAAGAGATCAAATGGGTTAAAAGCAATTTCAATTTGAAGTGGGGAACAAAATTGCATTCGAAACGTCAAAACAGTGGATAGGGTCGGGGCATAATTCGAAAGGTCAAAGCTTTGCTGTATCGATCGCGCTGTCTTACGTTAATGGACAAGGGGAAATGACCGAAAAACAAACGTCCCATCCCCAGTGCGTGGCATACTGTCTATATCCGCTGCCTCCCTAACGAGGAAGAATGGAGATGTTTATCCGACTAATTAGATCCGCACTCAGGAAGCTGGGTCAGAAAGGGACCTCCAAGAAAAAACTCGCTAATATGCTCACGAATCAAAATAGGTGAGAGACAGGCAGACGACTAGTCCCCCACCCCCTCGTTAAATAAGACTGGATAAAGCTAATGAGGCCCCAGAACTTTGAAGTCCCTACCCTTTAGGCAAGTGTGAGAAAAATTTTTGACTTCTTGAAAGTGATTCAGACAACTTTCAAGGATACATTCTCGTGTTCAGGGTAAAGTGCTACAAAACATTAGTAGTTAGAAGAGGGATGAATTATTAAATTCACTAAAATTCAGATTAGTCTCCAAAACACCACAAATTTCGTATTTTTCAAATATTTTATGTTAAAAAAATCAATGAGAGAAAGATTCCTAAAGTATCATGAATAATAAAATAGTTCAAAAATCAAGCACTAGAATTGTATGGCCCTAATTATATATATAATTAATATAAAAAATAATAAATATAAATTTATTTATATGTCTTCATAATATATATATATATATATATATATATATATATATATATATATATATATATATATATATATATATATATATATATATATATATATTTATCAATTAAATGTATAGATATTATATGTATATATTTATCAATTAAAATATGCTGGTTGTTGATGCTGATACCGTCTCGCAAATATTTGTGAAACCAATTATCTGTACCGAAAAAATTATACAAACGGAAAATTACAATGTTTTTGTGTCCACTTTAATAAGTTAATTTTACAAAGGAAAATAATTATGTATATTTACATTTTATTGCAAATTTCTTGTATACCTTATGATAAATTAATGTGTTGTTTTTCAAAAATTATGTTCGTGTTATAGGTTTTAATTCAGGACATAATTTTTAAATTTTATCGTAATTACCCTTTTAATATTTGATTACAAAATTGATTTGACAGTATCTTTTAGCTATAAGACCATTCTTCTCGAAATGACAAGTTTTTTTTCTTTTTCTATGCTCATTCTTAGCTGTCTATAAATAACGGTTAATGATGTGTTTCTGTTTAGACACCTTTTGCTAATGAATAATTTGAATTTTCCATATTTTATCCATTGGAATAGTTGAAAATACGTTGCAATGGATAAAATATCTCCATTATCATTGGAAATTTTTCTCCATAAGCAATACGTTCCATAGAAATGATGAAATTTTCTGGATTTGTTAGTTTATTTTGTACTCTGTGTATGTATTTTTCCTGGAGTTTTTATTTCTCGTATAATGCGTTATATTTGAAAGATTCGAAGATGAATAAACTCGTAGAATTCATGTTCAAATTCGAGAAAATTGAGGCTCTTTTCACTCGAGATTTATTTCGCACTTTTACGAGAAAATTAAGATTCTCCCCAGAAAACTTAAGATTGTTAAAAAGTAATAATAAAAAAGAATAGATATCGAAACATCTACCTAATATATATATATACATATATATATATATATATATATATATATATATATATATATATATATATATATATATATATATATATATATATATATATATATATATATATATATATATATATATATAATTTTAAAAAATAATAAAATTTTGTATTTTATTAAATTAAATGTAAATGTAAAATCAATATAAATTTGAAAATTTATTTATTTCCCTAATAAAATTTTATGTTTAAAAATAAGGATTTGAATATTTTCCATAATCAAATTACATTTCCAGAAATATTTTCATTTACTAACGATAAAATAATTGAGGGAAATAAAAAATTTATTTTGAGAGAATAAAATTTTTAGTTGCTGAGAAAATTCAACATTTTCCACTTGGTAGCATGAGCGCTGTGAACAACCATAAAAACAACGTGATGCTCAGTTCATTTGATAGCAGAAATAAATATTCGGTACTTGATTTCAACATATACTAAATTAAATTGCTATGTTTAATGATTTTTTAACTTCCAAGATCATTTTTGAAATTGGATTTTTTAATCTATAACACATAAAAAATGTTCCTAAAACTGAATTTTTTAAACATAAAACCATTTTATTAATTCGAATTAGCGTTTCAATTGTTTCATGTTGACGAGATAATACACTTTGAGTATTAGTAATGAAAAAAGATTCATAATTAATAAAATTATGATGTCGGTTTAATATTATATTATTACATTTAAATAAAAGTTGCTGTGGGAGGTTTATGGAGTAGAATGCCACAATTTAAAATAAATTTTTTATTGCATTTGAATTTTTTTGTACATAAATTAAAAATATTTTTCTTAATGTTGTACATATATTTGTGTAAGATATATACTAGGAAGGAATGAATATAACATACATAGAAATTCATCAGATCAGAATAACGCACACACACAAATATATATATATATATATATATATATATATATATATATATATATATATATATATATATATATATATATATATATATATATATATATATATATATATATATATATATATATATATATATATATATATAATGGTTACGTTTAGAAATCTGCACAAAATTATAAATTACAGTATAAGTACAAAAAAAAGCTTTCAAATCAAATTTACATGTTTTTGAAATATACAAATAGGTACTTTAAGGGATAGTGATATTTCGTAAATGAGATCAATTCCAGTTAGTTAAAAATTAATATAATGCTCTTGATGCTTCCTGTATCATATTTTTTGAAATATCAGCATATCTTTTTTCATGTTTAACATTTTTGGTTATTTTTGTGCATGATTTTCACTAAATATTACGAAAATATAGTTGATTTTGATCATTACATACACAAATTTATTCAGCCTTTTATCTTTTGTACAAAATATAAATTTTTTGTGTTTATGTAATGTTAAGTATTTTTCTCTTAATATGACAAAACTTTATCAAGTGAAAGCATAGTTTTGATCAGAATTGTATTTTCTTGATGAAAATAAAGTTTTTTCCAGATATGATTTTTTATATATTTTTTGATTAATTACAATATAATTAGTATTTTAAAGTAAAACTTAAAATTACATTATGCAGAAACAAACAAAAAAAAAAAGATTACATTGCTTTAAATTTTATGAATTTTGCAAACACTCACTATATTTTAATTTTTTCTTAACTTTATACTTAGCACTAGACTTGATATATAGTATTTTCTGGAAGAATAATATATAGCCTTTTCAGACATATATATATATACACGTAAATTAAATTAAAAAAATTTCATTAGCCAAAACAAGACTTTTATTGAAGCGTCGCGTATCCAAATATAAACTGATTCGGTTTTCCTCATTTCATTTGTGTTCAATCGCAGTTTTAGCATTCAATCAACCTTTCTCCACTTTCAGTTTTTAGTGCCTATAGATCTTAATGTTTTTAATTTATACTACGGTAAGCAATTGAATCTACTCCATTCTGATTTGGACTGAAGCATTACGTCTAACATCCATCATAATGCTTATTTTATTATGCATATGCTATCACAATGGTTGTTTTTAGTCAAATACCTTTTCTTTCATAATTTTTTAATACCTTTTGGACTAAAATTCTTTACACAATATTAATCCTTTATATCCTTTCAAATATTAATCCCGCAAGTAGAATTATGCAGTATTTCATCAAAACACATTTCTTTTGACTCTAATCTTACATTAACTTAGTTCTATATTTGCTTATTGTATTTAGTTCATTTTTAAAAGAAATTTGAGTTATTAATATACACACCATATAATGTGAATTGAATGTTATATCTTCCCTCTATATGTTTATAAATTGAACGTAAAATTTAAACATATTCTAAATGAATTGCATGACAGAAAAAATTTAAATAATGAACACTCCATCTGAAACTAATTTAAACTAAGTATTTTACTTTTACTTTACACTAACATAAAAGTTATTTATTGACGAGAAAGATTTTTACCGAAAGCGAAATGATTCATAAATTTATATATAATTTTAACATATAAAGTTAGCTTTCAGTAAAGGAAAAGACATTCAAACTTAGCTAATATTAAAACCCCTCTTAAATTTTTGCTTACATAATTTTTTTATCTCGAAATGTATTTTAATTACTTAGTATATTTTTAAATTTAAGGTGAATAGTTGTGGATGAAAATCTGGACAATATATAAGACGTTTGAGAATGTCAGGACTTATATTTCTTAAGAGATTATAGAATAGTCCTCTATTCATACGTATGCTATTCAGTTCCCTTAAGAAAGTGTAAGTTTCTTTAAAAATATTTTTCAATTAAATAATTACAACTTTATGAGAGAGAAATAGCAGCTGCATGAAATAAATACTAATAAAGCATATATTGATTTTGTTCATTTTACATTTGAAATAAAAATTTCGCGATAAGTATATTATGTACAAAATAAAAGAATCTATTCATCTGGACAAAAAAATTAAAGGAAATACACTTGTAAAAAAAGAGGAAGAATGTGGTTTTTAGTGGTAATAAAACACCTCCAGACTAGGAATTGCAGATAACAGCAACTCCGGAATAGAGATAAAATTAATAAGTTTCTTTTCAAATTAAAGCTAAGAATAATCTCGCAACATAAGTCGCGATTTCCATTCCTTGATTGTAGTGAAAAATCTCTCTTATCATTGAATATTTTATTCTATATATTCAGAGACAATATATAAAAATTATAATTTGTTATACATGTCTTATTTTTTATTATATTTAATTCCTAAAAATTACATTAAGTTTTGTTCCATCTCATACAGTTTTAAATTTATATACTTTTTCTTGATATACTAGATGGTTAAGCTGATAACTTTTTAAACTAGTATTAAATTGTCCACTGAAACAATAAAAAGATTCATAGTTTTCATGAGGTAAATTTTAATTATATTGACCATCTTCTTAAAATTCACATTCAAGATAGTCAAGATTCAAGATAGAATTCACATTGAAAAGTTAAAAATTATTGTTTAAAGTTTTAATGAAGACAATCATCTAAAATTATTTAAAAAATTTCAGGACAATTTTTTATTTTTAGAGTAATGTACCAAAGAAACAGTTATAGTGGTTGAATCTAATTACACAAATAGGAAAATATTTTATTCAGATAAAACAAAAGTCAAAACATTAAATATGAATATATGATCATCAGCATTTTTTTTAATATTAAATTATTAAAATATACGATTATGATCACTGCAGTACAATTGCTTAAAAAAATTAATACTTATGAACAAATTTTCCTTACTTATATTTATTTAATTTCTAATAAATTCAGAAGGAGTTAAAATGTTTGACAATAAAATTTCAAAATTAAAAATTAAAAATTTAATTGTATTTTGAATTTTATTCAAAATTTAATTGCTAAAAATTAAAATTTAAAATTAAACAAATAACTGAAAATTTAGATAATTTACAGTCATTCTTGTTTTTACAAAAATTCACTGTAGTTTTCTCTTTAAAAAATTTCATTGTCAATAAATACTTCAAGAGGTTTGCCTCCTACACATATTTGAAAAATGTCGTTTCTTATTGAGATAAATTAATACTTTAGATTATGTGAAATAACTGCTTAAAGTTCGCGCGACACACCTAAATAAACTAATGACTTTAATTTGTAACTTTTTAAAAATAAAATTAATTTGATAGTAAAGTTTTTGACAAAACATTTCTTCCATAAGAAAATTATGATAACAAAGCTTAAGAATATTAAACTGAAAAAATTGGGGATTAAAAGCTATAAGAGAAACAGAGAAAGTGCATGTAAGGTTAAAAGCTTAAGCTAGCTAATTCAAAACAACTAGAAAAATCTAAAAATAATTTTTGAATTAAATTAAACAACATATTTTAAAAGTGGTTAAATTATTTTTAAAGTTATACACAATTGTGTTATGCAACTTATATATTCTCGCTTTTTATGTTTTTAATATTATGAAGTTAAATTTTTTTTATTAGAGTTACTCATGTACACATAATACTCAAACATTTTTAAAATATGCTAATTCTTCCATAGAAAGTTTTGGAATAATTTACATAAATATTTTTAATATGAATTATAGAAATTACACGTTTCATTTTTTAAAGAAAAATTCATTTGTAGAAATACCATGTGCACATTTAAATTACACTCAATTTACAATTAAGTTTGGTTTTGGTAATTGGAACGTTAATATAGTTTATACTATATTTTTTTATGAATTAGAGAGCAAGAAGAGTTTTATTATACTTTATACTATTAATAATCACCGCTCAACTTGTCTAGTGGTCAGCGTGCCTGACTGCTGATAGGGAGGTCCTGGGTTTGAATCCCGGTTCGGGTATGGATGTATTTTCTCTATCTATCCTGTATTTGTCGTTTCCTTGCTTGAATGGGTTGTGAATGGTTGTACCTACCCTCTATAAACGGGTTACTGTGGCATGTGTGTATAGAGGAAGTCGGTCTCCACACCAAATGGGGTTCAGTTGGAAAAGTGGAGCAGCGCACCTCATAATGCCAGCCTAGCTGGCACACGACAACAACAACTATTAATAATCGTTTTAAGTTGCAATTAAAATATTTAGGGAAAATTGTGATTATATTGGTTGCTAGCATTATTTGATATAGGAGAATTCATAAGTAAGAAAATGTTTAAAGCCAAAATTGGTTTTTCTTTAAAATAGTAGGGGGGGGAATGCATATTTACGTTCAAATTTGCAATACATTTCTATAGATGCGAAAATGTATATTTTCCTTTTTCACTTCAATTTGTTTTCACTTCCAAACTTGTTTCTCGCTTTTCAATAAAAATACAACGGGTAAAATTAATTTACATATTTATGAATGTGACTTCTCAAATAATGTGGAAGATTAATCAATTAATCTTCCAAATAAATTAAAGATTAATCAAATAAATAAAAAAAAAAGATTAATCAAATAAAAATTTTAAATTGAGCAGAGATCGTTAACGATTTCTAGTCACATACAGATTATAGTTTTCATTGCTAGCATTATAAGTGAGATTTTTAAATTGATTAATTATCTCATAAATGATTTCTAGTCACATTCCGCATACAGTTTTCATTCATAGCCTTAAGTGTGATAAAAACAGGAGAAGGGGCGTTGCTCAGTTTTAAGTAAAATACTCAATTAATTTAAAAATCGTTAAGAAAAAAAACCATTGTTGGTGTCGTAAGTGGAGGCACAGACGTAGAACCCAGAGCGCAAAGATAAATCGTATCTATTAGTAATAAAAATGGGTATACTTCACCGTCTCTGTGTGTTGGCATGGGGGAGGGTATGACGTAGACTGACGCCGCTAGATAGATAACCTCCACTTCGTCTAGGTCACAGTCTCATTAAGGGGTCGACCCCCGATTCGGTGAATGGGACAGTTTTTTTTTTTCCTTCTTTTTAATAAGAATTTCTCGCTTTGAAAGGGTGTTTAGGAAATAAAGAAAAGAGAAAAACTAATTTGTTTCTTACAAATATTCTGAATCAGATTATTTTATTTATTATGTAAAAAAAAATTCTTTTTTATTTTAAATATTAAGACCTTGATATTCCAATTCAAACTGCATTTAGTTAACATTGGTTTTTAAGGTAATATATTACAGTCTTAATCCCTATCATATTGTTGAATTTTTTTTTCCTTCGTATACCGCGCATTTAATTGTCTTAAAAATTGAAACTAGGTTTCCAATAATTATACTTCAGGAATTGCATTGAAAGTTTAGTAAATTTTAATTGAATTTTTCGTAATAATAGTATATTACTCTTATGAAACTAGTTTATTTTCAAAATAATGCATTATTAATCAAATTGCAACATTTTTTTATGACAGTGAACCAAGAAAATGATTATTTAATGAAGTTAGCTAAAATATAAGTTTCTGCATTACAAACATGTATTGTGAGTGTGAAGAGAGACAATTCTTTAAAATTTCCCTTATTATTTGAGTCACAATTTGTAATCAGACAGAAAGGTAATAAAAAAATGCTGGTAAGATTGAAATATGTAGTGGGGGAAAAAAGAGAAGAAAAGAAAAACTAAAATGCACAAACATGTTATCCCATAAATGAATATTCTATAAATCTGATGCTTAGTATTTTAAATAATTATTTTTTAAAATGATTACTGAAATTAAATATACTTATTAATTGAACCAATAAATTTATATGTGTTTTACAATTTGAATAGTCCCTATTTTTCAAATGTTTATGTCATTTTCGTTCTTTTATGAATATTTAATTTGAACTTACCTTCACAAGTAATGTTTTTGAGATATCTATATATATAAAGAATTACATTTATTTTAATAGTGCGTATGTAATTTCTTTGAAAAATTAAAATTGTTTTCAATCAACGAAATTTAGTTATTATTACTTATGGAAAGTACATTATGATTTTTCAGGATTTTTCAAACAAAGTTAATATATTTTATTGAAGAATTTAAGAAAAAAATTAAGTCCTTATAGATTTATTAATTTATTCTGCCAGGAAAATAATAGTTGAACAATGTAAGGAATTAGATGGCAAAGTTTTTTTTTTTTCTTTTCATTTTACTCCTCATTTTAATAAACATCACGCTCTCCTTATAACTGCATAAAAAATCCTATGCTATATTCTTTCTCTGATTCTTAAGTTATTAAGCAGCATTTGATCAATGTAAATTGAAAAAGATACTTGTTTTCTTCGATAAAGCTTTACAAATGATCACAAAAGTAACATTAATTTTGATCGCAAATGTGTACCAAAAAAATCAAATGACTGCTTTAGGCGTTGTTAAATATTTTTTCTCTTGATGTGATATAAAATGAAACTATGTTTCGACCACAATTTCTCATTTTGTACAACCATTAATTCGCAAGAACATGGATTTTACGTCGCTTGGAGCATTCATCTGATGTGAAATATTCCATTCAGTGATAACAGGAACTGGTCTGATGAGTTTTGATGGGTTATGAAACGAGAAAACAAAGGCCGTCCCTACACCCAACAAGATGTAATATGTGTATACTCTATCTGTATTCTAGTTGCCTTCGCTCATAGATAAGAAACTGTCAACAATACAATACGGCATCAGACCAAGAGATAAAAAAATTCCTTACATGCTCTATGGCAAAAATAACCATATTCTATGAAAATGCGAGATAAAAGTTGAAGTGATTTTTATTCATATCCTTTCATCTTGCCTAAAGAGACTGTTGGCAAATGTCTTACGCTATCAGTAAATATACAGTAAAAATAAAATGGTTCAGGAAACTTTTTCCTAACTTCTTGTATCTGATTTCATGATTTTGTTGCTTAACGTTTTATATCTGAGATTTGCCACGATGTGATTAAAATCGCCAGACGTCCTCGATGATGGTACAAGAGAAGCTTTTTCAGTTGCGATAGAGTGTGGTGAAGAAAAAAAACGAGTGGATTATGCTTACATAAATTATGAGGAATTTCTCCTTTTTAAGGTGATTTACTTTTCGGCCCAAAAAATTTATGTTTTCCCGTAGTTCCTTCGTAAATACACTTCTTATCAGTTGTATTTTATCAGCCTGGTTTTAGAGTTGCCAAATTTGTCCATGGTGAAGTATGAATATGTCATGGAATACTTAGGTATTTATTTATGTCTGCATATAAAAGTTGAAGATGGTTTTTTGCAGTTATTTTGCTACGTATTTCATATGATAAGGGAAAATATGTAATTTTCAGCATAATGAGTGGTGCAATCTCATCCAGATTCTGCGCAAGTTATTCTTTCTTATTTTTTTTTATAAACGGGATGTATGTACTGTACTGGCAGACACATGCTGAATTCTCGTGCATGTAAATCGTATTTACTATTTATTTTTGTAAAGCACTTTAAATTTTCTCCAATTTGCTGTTCAAAGCTTTGATACTAAATATAATTTAAGTTTGAAAATAAAGTATACTTAGCACATTTCCTTTTCCAAATGTGAAATGTTAGTAGTTAATTTAACTTCCATTTACTTATAACTTGCATGCATTCATTTTTGTTAAGGATTTAATAACAAGTTTAATAATATTTCTTCCGTCAAAAACACATAATTAAAACATGAAATGTAAACAACATATAAGAAAATAAAGTTCAATAAAATATTCGCATCAATTACCGAGATACAAATACTTATGCACATCCTCACAATAGTTCTCAGTAGCACATGTTGACAAGTACTATAAGTATAGAAGAAATTATATATTCTATAAGGTTAACATAAAGAATCTAGTCAATGGTAATCAGTTTGAGAATTCGACGAAAACATGCATTTGCACGAACATTTTGCTACCAATTACCAACATAAATGATTGTGATATATGAAATGTTAACGTTTGTATGTATGAAGAAATTCATAAGTCGTAAATTTTTGTATTGCATAACACAGAAGAATTAAACATCCATACGAAGAGGGGAACGAATGTAGAAGAAATCGGAGAATGTATATGTTCGGAGAGAAATCGCCCATGAAAACTCCTGAGAATCAATTGCAAATCCGTTATCCTAACTCTTGTGACATTTTGATGTTTCTGAATCCAGTTGTGAAAGGAACTGTATGTATTTTATTATGATCGAAAATTGGATTTTAACAATTCATCATTACTTTCAAAATTTTTATTAAGGTTGATGTGTTTTGGGGCGAATGATACTAATTTTAATTTTTAATTTTTAGAAGAATATTCCCAGATTTATTTGTCTGTGCTAACTTTTACAGTCTTCGAAATTTAATGATTACAAATTAATTAATCCTAAAATATTGGAGATTTTTTAGTGCTAGTCATAATGTAAAATATTTTTAATACTATGCATCACTGGAATATGCCCTCAATTATTGTTGACAGGAATTGTTCAGCAAAGATGAAATAAATTAAAACAAAACAATTAGTACAAAAATTCTAAAACATAAAATTTAAACCCTATTTCAATTAAGCTTTATTATCATAGCTAATTCAAATTTTTATCTTTGATAATCATTTTTTTACAACAGTTAAGAAAGTAGTTTCAAGTTTTAAAAACTTTTTGCTTTATTTAGTATTGCATATATTATCAATTTATGTATGCAAAATTCCACATCATATTTATTTAGCGAAACAAAAAAGGGAAGAAAAGAAAAAGGGATTGTCTATCACATAGAATAATGAGATTAAATTTTTAAAAAAATCTTAAATTTTATAACTAGACTGTCAATTTTTATCCCTTTTTTCTATGCTGGTACAAATCTTATGTGTTTATTTTTAGAAAAATCTATGAGTCACAATATTATTGATTAGTTGTATCATTAGAATACCACTTGATATTTTATATTTTTCTAACTCTCTGGAAAAAGGCTTGTAAAAATTAAAAGCCGTTTTAATTACATTCTACACAGATCATCATTATTAAAAAAGGAACCCACATTAAAGTTTACAATAAATAATTGATATTTCCTAAATGAAAAAAAAAAAAAAAGAATGTACAACAAGTACCACTCAAATCCCTGAAGACATTAAGCAAGTTAAGTAAGTCTCATTTTACGATGTAGGTGCGAGATACATTCTCACTGTGTTAAAGATCTCTCTCCTTTTGTTTTAATGGGTTTTCCTATGGGTGGCCTTTTGAACAACAGACAATCACTTCCAATCAAAACATCACCTATTTCGCTTCTCTCAAGGTTAAATCGACTCTAGTGATATAAGTTCAATGGCTTTTTTAACAAAATAAACCCCAACAAAGTACTGCTACTGCAGCAGTAAACGCGATGCTCATCTTTTTTGGTGGGATAGCGTTCATAAACTCCAAAGTGATTTCCAGGACTCTAATTGGCAGCACCTGGTTTTAATAGCCGAAGATTCAATTGGAGGACAATTTTTATGCGGCCATCTCTTCTCATAAATTATGCGCTTAGTGATTTTTACCACCTCTATAATATCATATGCCTCTTCTGGTTTAAGCTGTGGTGGTCCTTTTATTTTTATTTATTTATTTATTTATTTTTTTTTGGAAGCAAGGCACAGAAATGCAATTGTGCATTACGACTCCACGAACGAGAGAGCACTAAAACTGAATCCATGGATTGTTTTATGAATATGAATTCTTAAGTAACTGTAATTTAATTGTTAATAATCACGAACACAAAAAATTTTGAAGTTGGTTGTAAAAAGGAAAATAATCTAGAAAAGGGCTGAGAGATAATATATTTTTCTAAAAGATCATATAAAATAAATTTAAAATGATTATAAGCTTTCATGTTTGCAATTTAAGAAGGCTTCTGTTGCTATATACTAGAATATATGTCTTGAGGGATTTTTTTTTGTCTTTTATATTTCCAAGTAATATTAAAAATATTGAATATCACATACAGTATTTCCAAGCAGCTTAACATTAGTCTGTGAGTACTTTAGATAAAATTAGATTTTGAATTAAAACATCATATAGAATGAATTTCCTTTAAAATTGTAATATTCATGTTTATGGTAAACAGTGTGCTTAAAAATAATTTATTTAAAACGAGAAGCAGTGTTTAAAAATATGATTATCAATGTTAAAATAGCATTGTTATGGAACTATTTAAAAACTAGTACTTATATAACATTTCTAAATGGCTTGAAAAAATTGTTCTAAAGACTTTTATCATAAATATTGTTTAATTTAATGATTTTTATTTAATGTTTCCTATTAGCTATTAACTAAATTACTAACTATAAAATAAATTAAGTAATAATAATAGAGATTAAAAATTTTTAGAAATGAATATTTCAGAATTATTTATGTTGTATATGTCTTTTAATTTTTTTCCAATAAATTCAATTATTAACTCTAATCATTAACGTACACTAGTAAACTTCAGACAGCAAATCGTTCTCAGAAGTGAGTCATTCATAATATAGCATTCACGTTAATTTGAAATAATTTATCTATATCTTTCTATTTTTTAATTTAAAAAATTCATTTAGAAAATCATTCGAAAATAAGAAAACAAATAATATGGAGATATAGAATAAATTAAATACTTCCTATTGCATTATAAATGAAAAAATTTCTGATTAATTTACAATAATTAAAACTTTTCAATACATAATTTTGATAATTTTCAACTTTTTTAATTTTTTAAATAATTTATATTTGAAGATAATAGTGATTCTTAGTTAAATATTCAATTTTAATAATTTCATATCTATAGCGATTTATCTTGATTTAAATAAATTCAATTGGTAGAAAAATAGGGGAAAATTGACTTTTTACAAATCAAATTATTTCATGCATGTCTTAAAAATAGAAGCAGAAATTTGTAATGTTTTAAAGATTTTATTTCCTTTAATAATCATAAAATAGTTACATTTATATTAAGGTAAAATTAGACACGGATATGTTTCCATCTATGTCTAACTGTAATTTTATAATTTTGTTAAATTATAATTTATATAAATAATTTTTTTTTTAGATTTTTCGTTGATTTATAGAGAATAGCTGAAAATATGTCAAAATGGGGTACATATTACACGATCTATAATGTTTTATTAAAAACCATTTCCATTTCAGATAATAAAAATTGTTTTTATGCTGTTTCTAATATATAAATATAATTATGAAAGTTTTCGAAGTTAACTAAATAGATTCTCTAGATACACATTCAGTTCATAAAAATTAAAGCTTTTTTATTTTTACGCAAATATTGTAAAATTAATTAAACATTATCATTATTATTTAGAAATTCAGTTTTCTTTTTGTATATATATATATATATATATATATATATATATATATATATATATATATATATATATATATATATATATATATATATATATATATATATATATATATATATATATATATATTGAAGATAATGTTATTGTTATGAATTAAATTAGTTTATTTTCATTAGAGTAATTGCTAGTTATATCATGAAAATTTAATAGCCCAATTGCATTTAAAACTGACAAATGATCAACAATATTTATTATTTAATTAATCAAGCTGTAATTTCATTATGAAAGGCATTGAGTTGATCAGTTATTGTTTGAAAAATCAAAATTGAATAATTTTATATTAAACTCAACAATGCTGTACTTAGAAATATTTATGAACTATGTAAAAATATTGAATAATTAAATAATTTAATAAAATATTTATAGTTGTGTATTGAATGTATAATGCATAAATGAAGTGCATGAAACGAAATTTTAAATAATACGATCCCTTTATCCATTGCAACCAATTCAATTAATTATTACATACTTTATTAATACCAAATAATATTGAATTATTAAGAAGTTTGTATTAGTTTTTATATAGGTTTAAAAAATATGTTGTATTTTTCATGCATTGGATTCTTTTGGAAGAAACTAGGAATTGTGAAGAAAAAAATTCATGATCGTAGTAACTGTCAAAAGAATGTTATTTATTCATGGAACGTTTTCTGTGGTGCTATTCAGTTCAAAAGATCACCCCTTTTCAACTGATCCGGAAAGCCCTGATCTCCAACTGCTATAGATCCAGATAAGTTAATGAACCAGAAAGATTTAAATCAGTGAAGCTATTTTGAAATACCATTTTGGTTTTTTCTCCCTTTTGGAAATTTTCTCACGCATTTCTTCAGAAGGTGAAGAAGCATCAGTTACAAACAAAGATTAAATTTCAAGGAAGAAAGAATGCTTCAAAATCACTTTTAGAAGAAGATGAATTATTTAACTCCCATTTTTCAAAGACAGTAACTTGAATCCAAGTATACTTGAAGTAGATTAAGAAAACTTGACTTGCATTTTCCTTAATTTGAAACTATTACGAAGCTAGTTAAAAAAAATTAGTAAATTTTTCATTTCAAAATTTTGTCATGATAATCTTTAATGGCCTGCAACAAAATCATCCATTTACATATTAGATAATGTTATTAAGAAATATAATCTTCACAATAAAGAGAGCTTCAAATGAAGTTTTTAATTATTCTTATACAATTGATTACAGAATGATAATTCTGTAATCAAATATTTAAGAATAGTTAATGTATATGAGAATGATAATAATGTTTCTTAGCGCCAATTTTCACATGAATCTGCAAAAATATGTTAGTAATCAGAAACAATAATTTTTTAATGGTTTTGAAGACAAACTACCAATCTCTTCAGATTTCTATAGTATTGTTAAATGAAATTAATTATTACATAAAATTGTAATACTTAAAGAAAAAATCATCTGAAGAAAATTTATAACTTACATTTATGCTTTTTTACAAACATCGCTTATATGAAGAAAATTTTTGTTAAAGTAGTGCAGTATTTGTAAATTAATATTTTTATATATGATTTTATCCATTTAAGTTTTATGTAATGTGTATACAAAATTAAAAGAATTTTTGAGATCAAGAGTTTTTAAATTTTGTTTCAAAGAAATTTAGATTATATATCCCTTTTTACCATATATTCATTTATCGAGCTCAATACCCATTCGCTGATAAATTTTGATATAGTCGATATTCCATGACATTAGTCATCCCGTGTAATTAATATCTCTTAAAAATGAAGTATTAACTTAATTAAAAGTGAGTAAAACTTCACCAATAATTTAATGGCCAAATTAAATCAAATAAGTATAAATTCCAAAAAATAATTATTCAACGTAGAGTTTATTGAATTCATTTGAATCCCTTGAATATACCAATAAGTTCACCCGACAATTTCTTTAAAATTTATTATAAAGAGCAAGTCGTGTGAATTTTTTAAACTTTTCCATATCAAAATTTTATTTGTAAAAATACATTTCCAACACTTATATAAATCATTAAGCTTTTGCAACAAAGTTAAAAATCATTGACCATAATAATATTAACATTTATTTTTACTTTTATTGAGTCATTTTAAGAAATTTTTCAACATTTTACCTATATATATATATATATATGTATATATATATATATATATATATATATATATATATATATATATATATATATATATATATATATATATATATATATATATATATATATATATATATATATATATATATATATATATATATATATATATATATATATATATATATATATATATATATATATATATATATATATATATATATATATATATATATATATATAATATAATATATATATATATATATATATATATATGTTTAGATGCTTATAATATACATATATTTCTCTCAATTTTTAGATTAGACAATGCATTGTTGCTCACTTAATGTTTCCGTAATAATTAATACATTTTTATTCAGAAACTTTTCTCAAAATTAATTACATATTATTTTTAATTAGAAAATCCAAATATTTTTCCCAATATATTATCTTCTTATATCTTTAATACAAGCTTTTGTTCAGAAAAATTATCAACGTGTTCTAAAGAAAAATTGCAAGCATTGAATATAAAAAAAATGAAAAGAAAATATTTAAATTTTAAAATGTATCCAAATCTTAAGACATTTTGGAATTTCAAATTATAACTTTAAGACCTTATAAGAAATGAAAAAGAATGAACGATTTGGAATAGAATAATTTGGAATTAAATAATGTAGAATAAGAAATTGTGTGTCTTATGCTTAACACAATTTACTTAAGACAAAAAGAAGGAATGCTTCTTCCTCACAATAATTAGACAATATTAATGATTTGATATAAATTACAGATGAGAAAATGTTTTGTTGATTAATATATGATCAATAGTTTTTGTGTTATACGAGAATTTATTACGATAACAATGAATAATAATATTTTATTCACGATATACTTCAGTTTGCAAAAAATGAACATTTTGTTTGTAAACAGACGGAAAACTGTAAGAAGTTTATTGAACAAAAAAAAATTTCTGGGTCAATTCACTGAAAAAAAAAAACTAGTCACAGTGAATATTTTAATCGTAAAAAGGATCAAAACTTTCATAATGTGATAGTAAATGAGTTTAAATTAAAATTTTTGTTTCCACTGATTAAAAACAAGGCATGAAATTAATGAAATTTCATGAAGGTATTTGGATATTCTCACCTACATTTGTAAACATTTTTTACAGATGCTAAATTGCTTTTGATGACTTTATTGGAACAGAAACACTGCTTCCAAGCATGTTTTAAGGATTTGTTTCTTAGGTTTAAAATGGCCATTCCAGTCAAAAGATAGCTTCTTTCCAAAAACAGTCGCTTATTAGATTGGCATTATAAGGCTTGGTGTTTTAGTTAAAAAGAAGAAATTTCTAACCATTTGCTGATGCATAGAGGCCATTGTAGGTTTGAGAATTTTATTTCTACACCAGTGATTTTATTTCTATTGATGTGCACTTCAGTGCACAGCTACTGTCAGCAATACAGGATAGTCCATAAATTCACTTCCTTCAAATCAGACTATTTTGTGCCCAAGTACATGATAATTTCAAGTGCAAAGTTCCTTCCAAATTATAAACCTCTTATAATCAGGTTTCTCGCTATAGGGAAATACATTCGTGAAGAGAATGGTGCTAAATTCATCGCTACTCCATTTGACCATGCTCATCTGGTTTGTAATTTTTCTTTTAAAATTTTTCATTTACGCATGGTAAAATCTAATAAATCATGGGGATATTACATACCTAATTCTTCGCATCTTTTATTTGTTTGAATTAGAACTCTATGCTATTTCAATGCACGAAAGTTGCACGTGATAAATAAATTGCTAATCACGATCCTTGAATGGTAAAATTTCTTGGAGAATTCATCTGGTAAAGGAGGAACTTCTTTCGCAATTTTATATTGGTGTTCTTTAAATACTGACAGTGCGCTTTTCATGAAGGGACATTTTTTAATACATGTAAGAATTATCCTATTGATGCTCATGTTCACAAATGTAAGTCAGCAAAAATTATTTTATTTTAAAATTAATAGCATTTATTACATAAACACAAGGGAAAATCTAATCTTAAGAACGAAATTTTGTTTGCTTCAATGTAAATTTCTTTAATTTTTTATATCTGTTCCTCATATAAAATATATATTAATAGACATACATAGCGGTGCAGGCGAGCCTGATGCCAAAACTAATATACAAAATCATAAACAACACGTACACACAAATATCGTAGACATAAATATATGTAGATATATACATATTTAGAGACTAAAATTCTTTTTATGTTGAACATGTTTTTCAAATAACATTTATGTATACGCTAATTTTTCTTGTCTTGTCTTTATATTTGTAATTATTTTATTATCATTTACTTCAGTGCTAAGAACTGTATTGTATTTATAATTTACAAAAAAAAAAAATAAAATTTGTGTGACCAATTGTTTTTAAAATTTCTTATATAAGTTTAGAAAATATCTGGCTATGATACATAAATTATAATGTGAAAATATTTGAAATTCTCTAAAATAGCATAAATATTCCCAGCATTAAATTTTAAAAAAAATATTTATAGTGTTTTTACTTTGTTTGTAAAGGAACATTTCAGAAAATTAGATTTCTCTTTAATGACCTTTATGTAATTCAAATAGTTGTACAGCAAGCTTATGATAGTGAAATAAATATAAATAAAATTGTTAGTAAGACAAAAAATGTCTTTTATAAATGGCAATATACTTTAAAAATGCACGTATTAAATAGTTATAACTGAACTAGTATTCCGCTTCAGTGGTTACTTTTATAGCTATTCCAGCCTTTCCGTTTTAATAACGAATAGTTCATGCAGTAAAAAAAATCTTATTAATATCCATTTGTATTCTTTTTGTTTTATAGTTTTGAAACTGTTAACATGTTTACCTCAAGAGTTCTTAAGGTCTTAGATCAGCCCTGGTTCAGTCAAAAATATGCCTAATCATATTTTATGAATGCCAAACGCTCCATTTAAAAAAAAATTAAAGGAAAAAACTTAAGACTTGTTAATTGGAATTAAAGAAAAATTGTTAATGTATTTTAATTTTCTTTCTTTTCTTCTTAGAATCTTTCGTTTAATATCTCATAAAATGTCCTAATTGGCTCTTTCTGAACAAAAAATCTGAAATCTCTATGAATTACTTAAACAATTTTTTTCAAGTACAATCCAACAATAAACTTGGAATACTCGGTTAGGAAGGCTACATTTCAAAAGAACTAAAATTTATTTGGAGAATTAAGAGAACAAAGTCTCTTTGAAATAAGGAATCTCGTAAAGTAGACGATGATTTCAATAGAATAGACAGTATTTGCTTATGTTTATGACTTGCTTTTACAGTAACTGAATAATATAGAAATTGAGCAAATAATTAGGCAGCTGAAAAGGAAAATCTATTAAAAAGTCTCTTAAATAATAATTATTTATTTAATGTGATATTCACGAATCAGGAAAATGGATTCAAAAGAATTAAGTATCAAAGAGTAGTATAATCTTAAGTTATGATTGGTTAATTTTAAATTTTGCATTATTCGCTAATTTTCTGAAATAAATTACTAAAAAAGTGCCTAATTGTTGATTTTACAGAGAAATAAATTAAAATATGTTTCCACGGCAATAGTTATAGTTTACTTTCCTCTGATTATATGTTTTATGTTGCATACTAAAATGAGTAAATTGCGAAAGTTCTTTGAAAAGTTTATTCTTTTGTTAGAAGCATTTGTGTAAAGAAAAACAATATAAAAAGCAAAAGCTTCTCTTTCCCCAATTTTTTTTTAAATTTCTAGGTACTTCAAAATTAATTCACTCATTGTTTAAATATTATTAATAGTTTAGTGAAATTTAATACATTATTAATTAATTAAAAAAAACAGGAATTAGTGTATAGGTATTTGAAGAAAGTATTTCCTTTACACACTAACTACATAACTTTTAAGTTGTGTGCAGCATTTTAAAATTAATATTTAATATGATTTTACAGAAAGAACAGAAATTAAAAGTGGTGAAAAGTGATAAATATTTTTACATTGATTTAAATCTGCAGAAGAATTTCAGTCTCGAAATTTCGAGTTAAGAATCAAATCATTGTAATTCATTTATTATTATATGCTTTTCTTATTCTTTATTATTTACGTCGTAATTTAAGCATTGATGTCACAACACTTGAAATCGAAGGTTAACTTCAGTTTACGATGGATTTCTATACAAATTTCCTGAAACAATTTTAAAACATGATAGAAAAAAGTGCATTAGCGAATAACAAGTCTTTTAATTATAAACAGCAAATAATTTTAAGTCTTTTAATTAACCGGGGCGTTTTATATTAGCGAGATAAACTTCAAAAATATTTCAATAAATGAGCAGTGAATATATTATAAAATAATTCAAAGATCTTCTATATTTCATTATCTTTCTATATTAAATTTATTAAATAAAGTATGTATAGTTTCTATTCAGAATATTGACTCGCAAAAATTAAGGTATATTTTATCAGTACTGGTTGACTGACCTCTCACTGAGTAGTATAGGGAGGACTGAGTAGTATGAGGACTGAGTAGTAATTTTTGGACAAATAGCCCACAAATATGTGAATATATTAGTAGACAAGTGATCAAATCATAACTTTATATTAATGAGCAATTGAAATTTTATTTTATAAATGCGATTATATAAAATAAAATTTTATTTTATAGTTGTGATTGCAAATTAAAATATTAATTGTTCATTGAAATTATTCTTTCAATGTTTCATTAAATTTCCTTTTTCAAAGCTGTATCCAAAATTATAGTTTTCAACATCGAATGTTTAAAAACATGAGATAATTAGATTCACAATCATTCAGGATCTATAAATAAAAATTTTTGTTTGGAATTCAGTTGGAATATATACAATAAAAAAATATTGTTTTAAATTTGGCTTTAAATGCGAAAAACCAATTTTGGTTTTCATTACGGTTTTAAATACAAAAAAATCAGTCTTTAAATTTCATTAAAATTTTAAAATTTTGCATTTGTTATAATAAGAAATGGAAGTGATTATTTATTTTATATCAACTCGTTACTTTGAGTAGCATTATTATTTCACATAAATCTATATTTTTTTAATGAGAAAGTTTAATTATTTCAAACCATATCATTGTTTTCAACCAGTTATTTTCAAATAAAGCTCTGAAAACTATAATGAATTTTTAAATTTAAAATGAAATTAAACGTTACCCAAGTGACCTTTATCTCAGGTACTAGGAAAAAAATCTGAGAGAAAATTTTTTTCATGAAAAGTCAGAATTATATTGAAATAAATCATAGTATGTTTGGGAATTAAAAATATTTTAATTTATTGAATATTTGTATTTCTTAACTGAAAACTATTTTAAAATATAAGAATCATCGTGTTTTCAACATACTGATATATGTAGCTTGTGTATAAATTAACGCACTAATCATATAGTGCCTTTTAATATATTTATAGTAGAACTATTAGAATTTTATAGCTTTTTATTTAATTTGCTTAAATATATTTTTAAAATTTAATGGAAAATATGTTAAATAATTTATATTTCTAGAACTTTATGCATATTAATGAAATTAACTCAATTCATCTTAACTCAAATGGTGGATATTCTTTTCAGAAGTTATTTAATTTCAATAAAATATTATGTTAATTTAGTTTACTCTTTGTTAATACAATACACCATGAGGAAGTATTTTTTGACATTTTCCCACTGATTATTCTTTATGTATAGAGCCACCAAAAAACCTAGATTCGCTTGCAATAAAATTTATATGTCTCTTCTATGAACAATTTTCAGTTACTTTTTCATGACATCAATTTCTATGTTTCCGGCCAAAGGAAGTATTTCCATCTCTTTCTTCCATTAGATTAAGATAAAGACAGCTAAAACTGTGCATGGACTAATCTGAAGTTTCTTTATGTGCTCATGTTAATAGCTGAAATCTGATTCTTTGTTGTCAAACTAACTCATTTGAAAGACTGTAAAAAGTGATTTATCCTTTTCTGATTGGACCTAATTGAGTTGTCGAAAGATAGCGTCAAAGTGATAAGCGAATCAACGACTGTCTCGGTGAATATTTAAGTTGACGTCACAATAGGTACCAGTCAATGTTTAGAACAATAACAATCGCTTCATTGAATGCATTATTCATCCACTCCGCGTTTCCATTGATAACTTCTCAGTTAAAAAGAAACTTCCCACTCATCGACGCTGTGGGGCGTTTTCATGGCCCACGCGCGGCACCCGGTCCCGGCCTTGAAAGGCGGGTCCCCGATATAGACTATATTAGAATCACCTAATATTTCACACTCTGCAGTCTGAATCAATTCATCTCTAATGATTCCTGAACTGATACAAGTTCTACTTTGTCACTACCATAGGTGAGTGCATCCTACCCACAGCGCTGCACAATGCGCTTGCTGTAATCGCAAGTGAATCAGTTCAGACAGTGCAATGCATACTGCATTTATTTTTTAGCAAGTGCTGAACCAAGGGATGACTCAATATGTTATACACTTGCTTGGAGAATTATGATTCATGGATAATAATTTAAATACCTCAGTTAATTTTTATTAATATAAACCAAAATTTCATAACAATTTTCAAAGTTAATATTTCTAATGTAGGTATTATCACTGGGTATGAATAGTTATTTATACATTTAAGAATTCTTGCTGATAAAGTAGAGGAGCGATTTAATGTATTAGAAATATAAATACGAATGGTTAATACACAAATTTTTCAACGCGAATCTATAAACAAATTACTGATACTATTCCACATTAATTTGGAAATGTTACATTTCATATTATAATTTTACTTCCGGGAGATAGAAGAATTTAATAAATAATAAATTATTTAATTCATTAAAATAAATGTAAATTAAAAACTTTATGGATATTAAATGTACACAAAAGGAGCTAATAAATTTCATTTTATTGATTAATTAAATGTATTTTAAGAAAATCAATGAGAGACTAGTTAATTATATATTTTATTAAAAAATAACTCATGTATATCAGGCAATATTTTTTAATATAATTAAATATCGTATATAAAAATTTAAACATTAATTGTTGTAAGATTTTGATGTTATATGATCATTTTGCTTTTTAAAGACATTAAGGATTTCATCTGGTGGTAAACATCATTGTCAAAAATATATCAATATTGAGAAAGTTTTTGATAAATAAGAAAAATCTACTATAATTTATAATTTAATTAACTCAATTGCAATGTTATTTTACCAAACACAAATAATTTTTTGTTTAGTCTCTTTTTACATCAAAAGTAGTTATTATAATAGAAATAAGAAATATCAAGCGCCTGGGGAAAAAAGGAAAACCAAAAGTTTAAACAACGATTAAATTCAATATCAATATACATTATTTCAAGAAATGCACTTACAAATATCTCACATAAATTTCATGAAATTGAGGTAAAATTTTATTTTCAAAATGTATTAGGCATATTTAAATGAACTTTTTGATACGCAAAAGATTATGATTTTGCAAAATATATATAAACAAAAAAAGCACTTTGATGTACACACATAACTTACAGAATAAGGAAATGAAAAATTATACATGACTGTTTAGTTTTTTTAGATACGAAGCTTTTCGTTACAGTAAAAAATATGGTATCTAAAATGTTTTGGATAAAAAGCTTGCAAAATTCTCAGTACATTCCTTCATTCAGTAATTCGGTTCTAATTTTTGAGGGAGTATTTTATGCTACATTTAAAATAATATTTTATGCTACATTATAAAAATTTAGATTTTCAAAATATAAAGTTGATATATATATATATATATATATATATATATATATTATAAACTCTGATAGCATTTCAATACTTAATATAGAAAATATAATATATTTCATTTCAATTTATTTTTACTTATTTATAATACATTTAACATGTATAGTCCGGACGTTATTTTTCAAGGATTTTATTCACAACTACATAAAATCTTTTTAAACGAATCATTAGTTTGGGGGGGGATTTTTAAAAATAGTTTTCACTAAGAATATGTCTGTTACATTTTGTATTTTTTTCCTGTATTTTGCACACTATGCATTTAGTAATACGAAATTATGTTTAACTTGCATACACTTAGTGTTAATAACTTTGCAATTTAAAATTTTTTATATTATTGTTAAGACATTCAATAATCAATTATGCAGATAAATAGTTAATTAAAAATTTTGTCTCTTGTATATGCTATGTATTAATTATCAAACTTCTAAAAGTTCTATCAGTGACTTATTGCTCATGATTTTATGTTGAAACAAACGCATTTCAATTCAGAATAATTTAATAAAAATGTGGAGTAATTAAAAAGTGCTTACACACATATTCTTGTTTTTATATAAATCATTTTATTTTTAGTTCCATGTTGTTATACGAATCATTTCCTTAGAAAAGTTATATGCTGGGACATCCAGACTCTGTCACAGGAAGTTTAATTCAAAATTATAAAATTAATTTTAAATTTATGTTATCGATTAATTTATAATATTAAATTAAACTTATAACAGTTAGAATTTTAAAAAAGATTTTCTTCTAAATCTGCTTTTGAAATTCACGCATGATATATCTCCACTTGTAAATGTGCATTTTTCTTAGCTTTAAAAATGCATTAAAATTATATTTATTCTGAGAATGAATACAGTCTTTGTTATTACGAAGAGAAATATAGAAACCTGCTTCTCTGTGTGCTAATGAAATTTATTTACTTATTTACCAGTGATCTCAAACTTTCAATTTTTAATATTGCAGAAAAAATATATCATAGTATTTAAAGAGATTTTCAATTTATTAGAGAAGATAACATCTTATTTCCTCCATTTTTATCATCCAAACTTTGCTTGATAAATAATTTAAAACTTTTTTCATGAAAGGAAAAACGTGTTAATTATGTCATTATGTCATTAGTAGTATATATGAAAAAAAAATGCAAACTTGATTACCCGCAATGAAACGGAATATTCAAAAAACATCAAAGTTAGAATTTAACTTATAAAATATTTAAATTAGAAGATAGTCTTTACAATCAATTGAAGGAAAATATTTAGTTAAAGATATTGGTTCAGATACATTGAAAAACAAGCTTAAATATCTGCATCGAGATATTTTCTCCCCTTAAAAAATGATTAATTTAAAGTTTTTTTCAAAAATGACCACTCAATGAATTTGTCAATCATTTTAGGATTTATTTATGCACAGGATTCACTCTTCTTTCGTGTCAAAAAGTATTGTTGCATCTCAGTGTGCTATAAATGGGTTGAAATGTTAAATCCTGTTTAAAGTCTCATTTTATTTTTCTGAAAGATATTTAAGTTCCTTAATGTGTGTGTATGTGTGTGTGTGTGGATCCCACGTAACAAACGAGAAGCCTAAATTTCTGGTTGCAGAGATTTTTATGGATCTACTGTTAATATAAATTTAAATGCTCAAGTCTATAAACATGTTAGTGTTCATGTTTATAAGAATTAACTATCTTTGATCCTATCCTTAAGAAAAATAAGTTTTATTTTTCCAGTGTGTGTGTGTTTCTGAAATTTTATTTAATCTACTTTCTCATCCATAATTCATCGCTTTATCTTGTTCCAGATAATATTTTGAAATTTCACAAGACACCTCAGACAAAAAATAATGTCAATTTTGCCCTCAAAAAGCATGTAACATGACATTATTATCTAGAAACATGGATTGTAAGTGCAATTACTGTGTATTATTCTAAAAGAAGAAATTTAGGTTTTTAGAAACTTGTTTCAGAACTTGCTGGAATGCCAGATTATGTGCGCTGTCACAGTAATTCTATTTATTATTTCAAATCAAGCTTATAAATATTAATCTCTAACTAAAATTTAATAATTTTTAATGAGTTAAATGAAAGTTTTGTTTAAGACTTGCAAGTGGTCTTATATAAGTTATCTTTTTTACATAGAAAAAATATTTTGCTTTATGGGTTATAGTAAGTAAAACACAGTTGTTTAATTTTTTAATCTTTTCTTTTACAGCTACTGAGACAGTTAAATACTATAATTATAAAATTATGGGTTTTGTTTTATTAAAGCAATTTTTTTAAACTATAAATATAGTTTTTATAAATTGTCAAACTTTTTTATTATTTCATTATTATTTTCACTTTTAACAACATCTCAATTTTAAAATAATTGATTTAAATCCCAGATACATGGATTAAGAATATTTATAAGTTATTCATAATAGAACACTATGTAAAAAATGTGGGTACATAACAATGAGAATTATAAGTAAAGAAAACAGGAGGAAATACGAATGATTTCTAAAATGAATTATCAAAAATATTGATATTTGAGCTTATTGAGTAAAAATATAATTGAATAAAAAGTATCAATTTAATGGTATAATTTTTTATAATTAATAAAATAATTTAAATATATTAGCAACTGGAATATATATTTTTAATGCATTCAATATGCGCATTTTAAATCTTATATGAAAAGATTTTTCCAGGCCATTTTAAATAATAAAATTTATTGAAAAATATTACATGCGATATTATGGACAAAAAATCAATAAATTATACTTCTTTATTTTCTTCATATTTTGTTGCTTGTGAAACTAATATGAACATCCATCAACTTATTAAAAATGTTCTTTAATTAATTTTCTTTGACTTGTGTTTATGAATCGTATTTTTTATAATAATATGTTAATATTAATATAATTTATAATATATGATTTGTGTTATGAATCATATTAATAGTATTATAATTAATTTTTCAAGCACGTTAGATCCATAATTAATCTGAAAATAAAGTGAAGTTTTAATTTATATTTTTAAAGAAATGTGACAAAAATGCCATGTACTTTGCTAAATATTCAAAGGTCAACTAGTCCTTAAGTTCAAAGAAGCTTATAAATATTGGAAAACGTATTCCATTCAATTTTTTTTTAAATTTTCGCAATTACAGCAAAAAGAAAAGTGGTGCATGACGCATGATTGCTATTGTTATTTAATAAGCAGCGATTAAGTTTCTCAAAATATTTGAAGAGTTTCCCGGCCATGTTCAAGCGGAACCTCGGTCAACAGAGAAGCAGCAACTGTAACTGCGGGGTATTGCTTTTTCCCTCTTATGATCGTTCTGTTTATGTCAACAAAATACTGTCCACAGCGAAGAATATTAGTTGCAGAAGTATGCTTATTGTAAGTTCAATAATTCAGAATTTTTAGGGTTAAGAGAATGAGTTTTTAAAAATAAACTCGGAATTTTCTCAATTAATATCCAATTTCATTTTATCCTTTTCTGAAAAAAGTTTGAAAATGATAGATAAACTGCTTAACAAATTAGTGGTTTGTATTTGATATTTATTAAAAAGTGCAAAAATGTAAACAGTTTTGTATTTTTTCTCCTTTTGGTAGCTTTTTATTAGTTTTGAATTTGCTACAGAATTTGCTATAAATATAAATAATTAAAAAAATAGCTTGATAAAAGTAAATTGAATATAATGTTGTTTAATGTAGAGCTTATCAACTGAAGGTGATGGAAGAGCATTTTGTTATTTATTTAATGAAGTGATAAGTTTTTATACATTTCTACACAATTTCATTCCCAAACTATAAAATTATTAATTTAAAAAATACACTGCAAATTTTATTAACTAATTACAGAACAAGCTTTTATTAATTAATTATATAATGAACGAATTTTTAGATTTTTATTATTTGCTCAAAAGTTTTTGGTTGAAGGAAACAACAAAATATAAAATAAGATGGTTACGAAGTAAATAAAATTTTGTCAAGTATTTGTATACAATTTTCGACGTCTTACAAATATTTCCTAGTTGAAAAAGAAGCATATGTTAAGTATAGTGTTTTTATTTAATTTTAATTAAAAAATTTGAACTGTTGTCTGGTGCACAAATGAGAGACATAATTCGAATAAAATTGCCCAACGGAATTAAAATGGTACTAGTACTCAAATTACAATTAACAAAATGATAAAAATATGACGTTTTATAATATATATATATATATATATATATATATATATATATATATATATATATATATATATATATATATATATATATATATATATTTCCATTATGTATAGAAATTTTTCTAGATAAAATAAGTAATAATGCTTTAAATTTAGTTAGTAATGCTATTTCAAGTTAACTTTTGTGTGTTTACGTTCACTTTCATATATTAATCTCTTTAACATTTAAAACGTATTATTTTACATAAATTCTAAAAAAAAATTCTTCCTAAAATTATGTGTTTTTAACATAATATTATCAACTCTACTACTCATTGGTCAGATCATATACGCTTAGATTTCAGATATCTATCGTAATTAAACAATGTAACACTATGTAGAAATGTAATATTATTAACCGCTTATATATAAATTGAAAATTATGTAAATCTTGTTTTTAGTAAATTAAGTAGTCATAATTATAGCAACAATAAACGAAGATTACATGAAACTACAAATGCTAGATTTCATGGAATCTTTTTCTTTTATTTTTATTATTGTAACCAGAAGCACAAATATTGTTAATTCATAAAAAATATGTAAGTTTGATATTTCTTTACTTTACAGAATGTGATGAAATGAATATGTCAAATTATTGCTAATCGTATACTTTTGACGAATGCCACATACTTATTAGGAAAATATGTGAGATAATGATTATATATATATATATATATATATATATATATATATATATATATATATATATATATATATATATATATATATATATATATATATATATATATATATATATATATATATATATATATATATATATGTATATATATATATATATATATATATATATATATATATATATATATATATATATATATATATATATAATATATATATGTATGTATATATATATATATATATATATATATATATATATATATATATATATATATATATATATATATATATATATATATATATATATATATATATATATATATATATATATATATATATATATATATATATATATATATATATATATATATATATGTTAGATTTTAGAATTTTGGAAAATTTTCTGAGTGGTAATTTTTTTTTGCCTACACTTAAATCAATTATCATTCTATGATTAAAATCATTAAATGTTACTATATTTATTCTTTTCTTTTCTTTTTTATTTATTAATTTAAATAACATTTTATTGTTTGATGTTTCTCTTACTTTAGAAATAGGATCATTATATTATTTCAACAAGATGCTGACAGTTTCTCACACATGCGTCTTGATAGAATATTTGATTGCAGAAAAGTAAGCACGGATTTGAAGAATTTTAGTTAAAAAAAATTTAGCTAATTGCATGAGTCTTCAAAGATACTAAAAACTTTTCATTTGGAACTAGCTACCTACTAATTTGATTCTGAGGTTTTTATTAACATAAAATTGTCTTTTTCCATTAAGATAATTTTAAGCTTTACTCTGAATTTAAATTGAAAGAAATATTAAGTTAAATTGAATGATTGGGCGTTCCTCAAATTTTTTGATTTCTGGTCTAAAGGAAATCCAGATGTAGTTCCCAGTCTTATTTCAGGGCGTTGTTATAATGTATATAATCACTAACCATACCTAATATAATTTTTTCATGTGTTATTCACAGAAAAAATGTGCTTGTATTAAAAATCATGAAAAATTAATTATGGTATTGATAAAAATTCTGAATCTAAAATTTGTTGTGGTTGATTGAAACTTAAAGTATGAAATGATATCGAAATTCCTTACAGAATATTGATGGCAGTACAATTTTCCATGTAAAATTAAAAAGATCTATTACCGTATAGTTTAATGTAAAGGAACTTTCTTCATGGTCGTTTATTTTTTATATTAAACTAGAAAATCATTACTAACAATCAGACTTTTACGTTACTGAAACACAATATTTCATTCGACAGTAGTAGATTCAACTTTTTCTTGTTTTTATACTTAACTAATAGAGTGATATCATAATTTTTAAATATTTCCGCGTAACTGGCGAATCAAATAAAATCATGACTTGAACTTTTTTATAAAAACTTGAGTAAAACTCTAGATAATTGATATACAGTGCTGCCATCTTTACCTATTGTTGTGTACTATTGTAAGAAATATACATTTGAAATGAATTTAAAATAAACTTAATTATACTGCCATCTATATTTTCTTACTATAGTTAAACACAAATTTCATATATTTATTGCTTCAACTATTTATTTGATTTATCTGATTTGAATTTAATGTATGGTAATTTTATATCATATGAAATTATTTAATATGAATTCTTTTACAATGAATATAAAATATAAAACTTGCTTAAAGTTCATATTTTTGGATTTAAAAACGTAACATTTATTAGATCATGTGCTACTAAATTTCATTGTGTCTAAAAAATATATAGCACATGATTAACTTGAAATTAGTGTAATATATTTATCAAGAAAAAATATTTGAGATTTTGATTAAATAATGTTTCTAAATTAATTTTAAATAAATGACATATCATAACTGGCTTATTGTGAATAAGTTGTCATTATTTTAAATTAATAATTATTATATTTTCCTTTATATATTTCAACAAAAACTAAAGAAATCTATCATTCTCAAATCGACTTAAACATAGTAATTTACAATAGTTGCTAATTTTTAAAATTTTTTATTTAAATCCATGTTAATAATTAAAATTATTATGATGTATTTAACTTCAATTTTTATGTCATTATAAGTAAAAGATTAAATGTTTCACATAAATTATTTTAAACACGAAATTCAAATGCTGATATACAATAAAATAAAATTTTTATTTTGAATATTTGACGCATGTTTAGAAAACCATTGAAATAATTCAGTGGCTAAATAATTATAAATAACGGTTTAAATGATTCAACGGCTTGTTAAAAAAATTGATGTTAAAATTTAGTGACTATAATTTTATGTTTCTATTGTTTGGAGATTATATTCCCCGGTAAAACTTCTATGAGAAAAAATAAAATTGCGAAAAATAATTACTAGGTTTCTATAATATTTTGAATTTTTTTATAAATTTAACGAAGAAAAACTGTAAATATCCCTTATTATCTAATTACAATTTTTAAGCAAAATGATGTTTTTATTTTCTTTCTGAAATAATAAGTTTAAATAATGATAATTTGGTATTGCATTATGAAGGACTATCGGTAAATAATTGCGTTGCATATGAAATCAATCCAATAACAGTAGATACCGTCATTTTATTATATAAATGTCTTATATTTGAATATATTTCACTTCATATTAATTTTAAACTGGAAAACCCATTTTCATAAAAAAGATAATAATTTTGTCAAATGTTACATTGTTTTAATTTGTTCTATGACAAAACTTTGTTTTTTAGGGCTTACAATAACATTGTTGTAGACTGAATCGTAATGTAATTATTAATAAAATTTCATTTATCCACACTTTTTAATAACTCTAATTTGCAACACCAATTTAAAAGTAAATTGAGTTTATGAAATGGAATATATGTAAATATTGAAAAGATATATATACCAATAACTTTCATATTAATTTTTGATTTATTTTGAGTAATTAAATAAGTTTTCTAATTTCCTTTCTTCGGATTTCTCAAATTTTATTTTTTGAAACTGTTTCTATTCTCTTGTCATTTTATCTCTTTAATCATTTTGCTTTTTCGCAGGTATTTAAGATGATGCCTCTAAGATTGAGAGTGATTTACTTAAGCAATAAAAAGAGTGTAGCCCTTCCTGCCTTCCTTTGAAATAAGTTGCCTTTCTATTTTTTCTCAACATTTGTAAAAAAATATAAGTTGAGAAAAAAAGAAGAATGTTGAGGAAAAAAGAATGCTACTTTTTTCTCAACATTCTGTTTCCGTAAAGAAAAAAAGTAGTCTCACAGGAGATTAGTATTCTCCAATAAATATGAAATATGAGCAAGAGTTTTTGACTTTACTACTACATCCATTAAAGTGTTTCTTGTTTTCCGTAATATTTTTATTTAATTTCATGAATTAAAAAATGCAACTACTATCTGTTTTTCTATCATTTTTTTCTCTAGAAACTCTATTTTTTTCACTAGCAAAAAAAGTTTCACACTTTTTTTTGCATTCGATTGACTTTTCATTGATTGAAAAAATTAGCAAAATCTTTCTCATTCAGGACTTGAAATTACTTATGATAGTTTCTGTGTCTGAAGTATATTTTTATCCATTTTATTTTAAAATATCAAGTTTTTTTCCAAATTAAATTTTTCGCTATGTTACACTGTCGAATGCATTCAAGTTGTTGAACAATTCCTGATTTTCCTCTTTTTTCGGAATAGCTAGAGTTTAAAATAACACATCAATAAGCAATTAATTAAAATGTTATTGGAGTAATTTTTGCAGCTGCTTATTTTCTTAACAAAAATGGTGGAAATAAAACTTACATATCTAAATCAAAAAGTAATTTTTAATCGAAACAAAGCACTATATCTGCAATATGCAATTAGAAATTGAGATAAAATAAAATAATTAATAGTTATGTCCATCCCATTTTTCTATCTTGATAGTACTATTGTGCATATTGGAGAAATCCTATTCTCGGTTATACTACACATAAATTGATTTTGCAATAACTCGTAATTTAACTTTATACAAATCTATCAATTTATAACTAAAACAATGGAGTTATCGTATATTATTTGCAATGAATTTTGTCTTAAAGCTGTTTTTCATTGCATTTAAGAAAAACGGCTGTAAATTTCTCGATATAATTATTTTGACATAATAAAATTAAGACTTAAGAGCTTTCCGAACAAAAAAATTTCAGCATTAATTTATTTATTTCTAATCTTAGTTTCTTTGTGGTCCTTTTTTATAAATAATTTCAGAATGGTTGTATTTTAAAATCAAATCAAATGTAATTTATTTCTTATAATTTTTAAGAAGTAATTTGGAAAGTTTAACTTTTTAATTTTAACAACAAATTTTTATAACTGTGCTGCCATCTATTATGGTATATTCTTCAGAAATAACTGTATTTGAATGTTTTTCATTGTCACATGATTATAATAAATTTTTTTTATATAGAATGTATTTAGTTTTATTTTCTTTTTAAATTTCCTATTCTAACTGAATTAAGAAAATATATTTAAAGTTTAAACTTAATAAAAATCGAATAGTTTTATGAGTAATACTAAATTTTCTGTAAAAAAAAGTATTCATTCAATAAATATAATTCATTTTCACCTCATTTTCTTTAAAAATTAAGAAACTTAAAAAAGAAAATAAATAATTGGTGATTCTCTACTCCTGATTTATTTTGTTAATTATATTGATTATCTATTCCTTACGGCATGTAATTTCTTGTATTTTTTACAGTATCAAAAATAAAATAAATGACCGCATATATAAATTCCAATAAAGAAATTAATTTCTTTACCTCATTATACGTCAATTTTATGTTCTCACTTAATTGCTAAGATATTTTACATTTTACTAAAAGAACTATTTATCATTTTGAATCTCATTTATTAATTCACAACAATGTAAAACGAAATTTAACTGCGTTATAGATCATGGCAGACTTATTTATAAGTTAAACAATCCTTTTAAAACCCTTTAGGAACCATATGCACAGTATATTGAGCTCAAACATACTTGATAATGGTAGTTGGTAACACAAGTAATTCATTGCTTTCCTAATCATTGGATTAAAAGTGATTTTAGCTACTTTTGCAGTCATTTTTTTAATAAGTTCCTATTGTTCATATTTAAAAAATCAAATGTAATATACTGCCTATTATTTTTTAATTGTTTTAAGCTAAGGAAGTTATTTTTAAAAAAAATACTCGCGCAAATATTTTAACTGCAAAGTTTGATTTTTTGTTTCAAGTGCTGCCACCTGTTGAACTATGTTATTATAGAAACTGCATTGAATGTTGTTTATTGCCACAGTAATAACAAGAATGTTTTTGTATTGAGTGAGTTTAATTTTATTGGTGTTTTTTAAATTCCAAGTCTAGAAAAGAATATCAAGCTTAAATTCAATAATTCAAATATATTTATGAATAATACTAAATTTTAACAAGGTAAAAATGGTATTAAATCATTGAATAAAACTTGTTTTGACATAATTTTCGTTGAAAAATCGAGAAATTTATGAACGAAAATAATGAACCATTGGTGAATCTATAGTTTATTTTGTCAACAATGGCCATTGTCAAATTTTTAAGCATGAACTTTGGGTATTTCTTTTGCTATATGAATATAAAAGAAATAATCACATACATAAATTACAATAAAGAAATTTATTTCCGTATATTAATTTATGCAGATTTTATGTTTTCGAATAAAATATTCAGATATTTATTAATAAAAACTATATAACATTGTGAATTTCCTGTTTTAAATCATGATAATGTAAAATGAAATTTAATTGCATTATAAATCGGGTTAGATTTATGTGCACAAGTTAAATAAACTTCTAATAACATCATTGAGGAATCATATGGTCTATATATTCAACACACAAATTTTTGATTCTTTTAACTGGACTTGGAGGTAAAAAACTTACTCCCTTCCTTGTCCTAAGGTCACACGAAACTAAAATTCTAAATTTATATTACATGAATGATTTTTTAAAAACAATACAACTTTTGTTTAATTTTCCAAAAATTGCATATATGATAAAATAGAAACGGTATACAGGGAACACTATAACATATTTTTTAAAATTCACTTAAAATATATCAAATACGATAGCAGAGAATCGACAATAATCGAAGGAAACGATAGAATAGTAAGTATAAGTACCAATAGATGGCAGTATGTAATTTCATTTTAGATAAATTTAGTTTCATATCGGCGAATAATACTTTCTTCAAAATCGAGCTTACTGAAATATATACCTGAATTTTTTCATAATGTTGAACAAATTACACGAACTGTGAATATCACTTTTTAGAGAACATCAAACCATTCAAATTAATAGTGGATTTCGTTTATGTATATTTAAAAATTGCTGTCTATATTTTGGCAATAAGATTTTAGTAGTAGTTTCTTATTGTTTTGATAATTTATATATATGCATATGATAATTTGAATGATTTATATTTTTGATCTTAAATATAAACGATTGTTAAATAACACATTTGTTGTTTTCAGAGCCAATTTCGGCATTACTATTTATTTTTTGTCAAATTAATGAAAATTTATCCATGGAATTACTCACACACAATATTATTTTAATATAAAACATGTGCTAATGAGTCCACATATCATAACTTCTTTCGTTTTTTTATGTATAACATTTCTTTTTATATAAATTAATTAACTTTTTTATTACTATCCTTATTTTCAAATCATCATGATAATAGATTGGAGACACATGTTAGCTTCGTCACTATAGCGCAACGCAAAATAACCTCTAACTTAACTTGAAATTGCATAACTTTTTCATTTATTTCTTATAAATTTGCATAAAGCCATATATTTTGTAAAATATAAAGGAAACAAAATTATATATTTTTTATTACGATAAAAATACTGTACCACAACACACATTTCTCTTTAAATAATCACTTATTTTTAAAATTAATCATATAAATATAAAAAACAGCTAAGATTAATTATTAACAATGAAATTAAGAAAAAATGCATTCATATTTTTAAACAAGTAAAAAGGCATTTTAAACTTAATTTTTCCTGCTGATTAGATCTAATGTTTATCTTTTTCCAGTCCAAACAGCCTATATTTTGAATTCGAGTCTGTGGTGTAACAGCTACGCATTAAAGTATCCATGATGGTTTGAGACACATTCACAGTTATCAGTATCATTATTAACCATAAACATATCAAAATACACTGGGTGATCGGTTAACGAACAATTCGGACACCGAAAAAATCGGATAACAAACATTTTCACGAAAGATTTTTGTATTCGGACAACGAACACGTATTCAGATAACTAACTAAAACGATTTGTTATGAACACTTCTCGGCTCTCGGAGCATGATGAGCAGGGTTACCAAACCCAACGAACCAAAAATCGTTTTTCATCGCTCTTGAATTAACCTTGCTTATTAAACTTCAAAATTCTATTTTGGGAAATAAATTTTTCCAATAGAATATATATATGTATATATAGCCAAAGTGGACCATCGATATCTGTTATGTTTTTATTTAAAACTGATTTCATTTGCAGCACCAAATCCCCTCGTCCATTCGTTGAAGAAGTGGGAGATGTCAGAGTGAATGGCACCCAAACCAAGCTGATATCCGTAAGGTCAGGGATCTTTACACAAAAATAATACTATTCATCACTTCCAAAAAGCCTTAAAAAGAGAGAAAAGCAATCGACATTGAACACGCTCTTTAATGCCCTATAAACAAAAAATGAAAAGGACTGATTAATATGCAAGACATGATTAATATGCAAGAGACAAGTATGTATTATTTTCTTAATAAACTTACAAAGAAATAATGCATCTTTCTTTAATTTATAATTTTTAGGATCTCCATAACGAATTTGTCAATTTCACAAAAAATCTATGGTAAATCGATAATCGGTTAACGAACAAATTGGATTGTAACGGATTATATTCTCATTAACCGATCACCCACTGTACCAGCCATTTCTAACCAGCTAAAGCAATTTAAAAGTTAATAGTCTTATTGAATTGATTCATAAAAATTGTTTTTATTACTATAAACTATGTGAAAGTATCGAACAAAACTTCATAAAGTCCATTCATAAACTATTTGTTATATCAATTGAAAATCCCTCTCCCTGAATTTTTATTGTACACATCACGAATTCTAAGCAAATGTCTTGAGTTCTAAGACTATTTAAATACTAAAGATTTTACCTTTTATTTCTTTTTATTATTATAAATTAATTCTAGAAAAAAATCTCCAAAGAAAATTTAGGATACAAACATAATTTAAATATTAAAAATGAATAGTTCAAATTAGAGTAAATTTTGTTATTTTTATCTAATATTATGCTATAATAATTTCACTTTTTTACTGATTTAAAACACAACTTCATTTCTTATCTCATAAAAAACTAGCATATTATTGAATAAAATATTGAATCTACTATTTTCTGAAAAATATTTTTACAGGTTTGTTTTGTTTATTGCTCTGTCACGGGTTTTGAAGACTAATTGGACTGAGACCATTTTAAAATGGATTTCAAACAAGTCAAAGAGGCGGGGGAAGGAACTCACAAAGTTCCTCACAACTTCCACACAACTCACACAGAACACACAACAAATGTTTGTTGTGTGTGTGTGTGTGTGTGATGTGTGTGTGTGATTTGAATTCCATTTATTTTATTATTATTTATTTCTATTTTGTATTTTACTAAGAATGTGGGAGTTGTTATTAAAGCAAAATAAAAAAAATTTCTTTGTAACAATATGAGGAACAATTACAATAAGTCAGAAAAATATCAGTCTTTATTAATATGAGAGAGAAATCTGCTTGTTTCAGGATATAAAAATACAAGATGCCTCTGCGTTACACCAAATTATTATTAGTTTTTCTTTTTTTGGTAAGAGAAAGAACTTATGTAAGGCATAATAGTTGAAAGAGAAAAAAAATCAATAAATCTTGATTTGCAAAAAGAGCCCGTATATCATGAATTATATCATCAATAACAGCATTCCAACTGGATTTTCCCCGGTAATTATTTAGATCTCTCCTTTCTCTCCATAGTTTTCCTGAACTTCATTTGATTAGTCGCACAAAGGTCCTTTTTTGCACACGAGGGCTAAGTATACCAGTATAAGATGGTTTGCAAACCACTTGCAAACATCCATGCTCAAGGGATTCGAACCCACGAACTTTTGCCCTGAAAGCCAGAGCCCTAACCATTCGTCTGCCAGCTCGACTCAACTGAACTTGGGAAACTGATTATGCGCGTTTTATTTTCTCCTGCCAATAGATGCTTCCTAAAATGTAATGAATTTCATGAGGTTTTAAATTTTGAGAGATATTGCTGTCCATTTAGTACCAGATAGGTATAGAAATTTTCACTTAGCATAGAAACTTTCTTTCATCCAACTTTAATATTTTATTAATTGAATCAAGAAATTCTTCAACTGATGGTTAGCGAAACGAAATTTTAAAAAGAAGAAAGTAAAGAGATGATTTTAAACATAATTACGGGAATAAATGATACAAGATTAATATCCACATTTTGCTTGCGATACGCACTCATACCATTTACTTACTTATGATTGATAAGGCTACCATCTCACACAATGGATAATAACCAAATAGATTAAATGTCAAAGGATCTAGGAGAATAATTTCGACTCTTACCATCACTAGTACTGTTTCAGAAATCAAGTCAGTATGGCATCCTTTTTCTTACTGTTAAAATGATAAACAAAATATAATTTCTTTTTATTTGTAGCATTCTGGTGAAAAATAACATTTTTGGAACCGGTAGATGTTATTTCTATTTAACGACTAATAAAACTGAAGTACATTGACCTCCAAAATTTGAGAAACAACCGGTTATTTGCTCTTAATTTTCAAATGAATGAATGCAGAAACACCAAATTTGGATGACATGTGCATAAAATAGGTATAAAAAATTACAACATACAAGTTTGCATAAAAAAACGTATAAATGCTATACAACAAAAATGTAATCTTGCTAGAAAAGTCCATTTTTAGGGAAAAAAAATCTCAGTTTTTTGTGACAAAATGTCATGGCATCAACTTTCCATGCTGTCAAATAAATTATCGGTTACCGAAATGTGAAGCGAGGACCAGATACGGAGTAAGCTGTTTTCCAGTTCTCTAATAGATCTTGGAGGAAGGCTTAAAGCAGCAACCTGTCTACCAAGATAGTCTCATAGGTGCTCAATAGGATTCAAGTCCTGAAATCAAGCTGGTCATTCAAATTCTCCTTCTGGTCAAGATACTCAAGATATTCCTCAAAAACTACACCTCGATGAGTTCGAGTTTTATCATTCATCAGAATGAAATCATTACCAATTACACCGGCATATAAATGGACTACACCGGATTAAAGATCTCATCCAGATATCACACACTAGTCACAGTTCTTCCTTGGAACACATACAGGTCAATGTGACCACCTAGTGAGATATCTGGCTAAACCATTATTCCAAAACCACGATAAATGTGTCTTTCCACAGTGTTAAATTGATGGTATCTAGTGTTTTGTTACCTCCAGGTCAGCCCACGTCCTGAATCACTTTCCCATGTGAATCTAGACTCTTCTGTAAAAAATACAAAAGCCCATTGCTGTCTGGTCCAGAAAATGTGCTTTCTTATCCAAGATAAGCGGGTCCTTCTCTGTTGTCCGGCGAGGGGAGACACAAACAACTAGTCGCCTTGCAAAGAGACCTGAATGGTGCAGAAGCCTTCGCACTGCACTAGCGGATGGATATTCTTCTCTCTGATGCTACGGAGTGGTCTACAACAAGTTGCGTTATCAGGGCCGGTCCTAGACATTTTGGCACTCCGGGCAAAACCTTAATTTTGCGTCCCCCCCCTGTTTTTTTTTAAGTAAATCTCATGCGACCATATCAGAAAGCCAAGAAAACATTGAAAAAAATTAAAAAAAAAAACGTTTTATTAAAAACTCAAGCATCAGATAACAAGATAAACAATTTAGCACTTAAGGCAAAATAACAAAAATAAAATGTATAGTAATGCTAACTAAGCTAATATCCCATATTATAAATAAATTCTAACTAACCAAAGTAATTAAAATGCCCTTTTTCTAACTTTTCTTTCAGCAATCACGAACCAGTGATTTCAAGTCTAATTTGTCACTAATTTGGTGTTCTGTAGCTATCATTGCCAATCCATTGAGAGGATTTTGCGTTTGCATTGTTCTGAGATAATTTTTTATTATTTTTTGTTTTGAAAAGCTTCTTTCCCCTGAAGCCACAGTGACTGGCAATGTAAGTAGGATTTTTAATGCTATGCTGAGGTTTGGTGCGAATTTAAGTGTAGCGATAAACTTGAGAACTTCATCGGGGGTTTCCTTTTTTGTTAATAATGACGAAATAATGCTTATTTCATCGGCTAGTTCCAGGGCGTTAAGATCGCTTGAATTTCCATCAGTTATACTACTTTCAAATCTTTGCAATGAGCCAGTAGCTCATTTCTGGGCATGTCTTTTAGACCAAAAATATTATACAAAAAGCTGAAATAATTACTGTGAGTATTTAGCAAATTATATCTGGTTTCCAAAGCATTTATTGCTTGATCTATAGTGTGAAAAAAATCTATTTTATATTTTTGTTTGAGGTCTTGAACGGGTTCATTCGGGCCCTCATACAAAAACGTTCTTTTTTTGTTTCTGACACGATGACGTGGTGTGGTGGTATCGAAATTAGCTTCCACGTCAATCTCTGAAGCAAGCTCGGTTGCTTCTAAAATGATGCTTTCAAAAGTTTCATCTGATCTCAGGTTTTCAAAGAAGAGTGCAGTTGCTAAGCATATCAATACATATCAAATGAAATTGTGACATATCAAAATTTACAGTTTACAAAAGTTTGCTGAAGGGGCTAATAGGACTCAAAATTTTGTACCAGATCACTGATATGCTCTTATCAGCTGATAAGCTGATAAGAGCATGTAAATTTAAACTGCTTCAAATTATTTAATAATCCGCTAGTCTCGTCTCTGATCCTATTATAGATTTCTGAATCTTCATATATGCTGTACAAAGCATCGTGAATTGGACCAATTTGAAACCGCAGAGCTTTTAATGAGTTGACTCGACTTTCCCATCGCGTATCATTCAATAGTTTTAGGGTATAAGTATCAATATATTTCAGTAATATAGCCCAACGAAAAGAAGAGGAAGAAAAAATGTACATAACTTTTGAACAATATTGAAGAAATTGGCTGCCTCATACGAGGATTTTGCCATATTATTTACAACCAAATTTAGCGAATGGCTGCTGCATGGAACATAAACTGCTCTGGGGTTTATATTTCTGATTCTTGTTTGTACTCCCGATTTTTCACCTCTCATATTGGAACCGTTGTCATACCCTTGACCGCGCATGTTTTCTACTTTAAGCCTTTTTTCTCTAGCTTTTTTAGTAAAACTTCCGACAATTCCTTAGCTGTTGATCTCTCAATGGGTAGAAAACCCAAAAAATGTTCGTTGATATTAATTTGAACTTCAGACTCTGATACCGGTATGGAGACAAATCTTACCACAAATGTCATTTGTTCTACTTTACTTGCATTGGGAGTACAGTCAAGAATCGCGGAATAATACTTAGCCTTTTGAACTTGCTCATTGATGTGGTGCTTTATGTTGTCATGAAATAATTCAATTATTTCATTTTGTATAGTTTTCCCTAGATATGTAGCTTTGATTTCTTCTTTATTGAGGACTCTGCGAACGTGTTCCTCCATTTTTGGATCGAACTCAGCCAACTCGTTTGAAGTTTTTGGAACTGCACGGAACTGCATCACTACTCGCCAAACTCGTTTGAGAAGACTTACCCAGCTCAGTAATGCTGACGGTTGCGTCCAAAGGGGGATCTATATCCGGAAAGTCAGTATCTAGGTGCTGGGTGTTGTTCAAATGTTAGTAGATTGTGGGAGCGTTGAAACTACCTTCTTTCAAGAAGTTCTGCAGCGCATCTGACTGTTTTTGAAGATGTGTTTGCTTGTTCAATCTCCGCTTTTTAAGTTCACTCTCAGAGGGTTTTCTCTTAGCATCGGACATTTTGGTTTCTGAAACAAATTAACTAAAATAAAAAATAATACTGATATAAAAAATAATAATTGGTATTTTGTCACTTGTTTGATAGTTTTGTGTAAAATATATTTTTGTTAAAAATTACACCTGCGGCACGTTTTTAATTTTCTTTTAAATTTTTGATCAAGTTAAAATATTGTATAAAATCGGGCCAAAACTACTCTTTTTTATACTCGCTACTTCTAAGTACTTCCTGCGCTGTGCTTTGAAAACCGCTTGTATAAAACAGCTTGCTTTTTGACATTTCGTTAGTTCTCAAAAGAATGGTCACACCATAACAACAAAGTCACACTATGCAGCGACGGATTTACAATTTATTTGCCCCTACGCTATATAATTTTAAGGGTCCCTACTCCATACATTTTATTTTTATATTTGTAATATATAGCTACCCAATTTTTTTTAATACGAAGGACAAACTAAAACAAACAAAATGAAAAATACTCTGCCAATTTATGGGCACCTAAGCTGATACGATTAACAACAAATCCTCCCTCATTGTAGGTACCTCCACTGGCCAAAAAAAATGATACCAAACAAGACATTTTTTGGTGTAAACTCTAATTTTTGAAATCCTCCATTGTGCGCCACTGGCTTAAAAAAAATAACATCCATTTTATTCAATTCCAGACTCAATTATCTTTTATTTGATACCACACAAGCCATATTTTGATCTAAACTCTAATTTTTGAAATCTATCCCCACCCTTTTTTTGGCTTATGTCCGATGGATTTTATTCGTTTGTAAAAATGAAAACAAAAATTAAAACACTTACCTTCACAGAAGCCAAACGCACTGGACAATTTGCACAAGCACTTTTTAAAGCTTTTTGTACTAACAATTTAAACAAACTATTTTATTTCACACCAGCCCAAGTCTGTGGCAAATAATGCATTGTTTTAAGTCTAATTCCTTTTTATATACAGTTAAAAAGGGCTGTTAGATCTCATTTCGCTTGGTTTCCAAATCAAAAATCAAAATCAAAACTATCAGTCAAATCTTGCAACGCGTTTTTGAGAAAATTCCCGAGAACCGATTTCAATGAAAGTTGGTATACTTACAATACAAGGATCCGATGACAATGCAATATTATGAAAAATAATTTATTGATATATCAGAATGATAAAAAAATATTTACTTATTAGTGCATTTTATACAAAGCCTGTAACTTAATTTTTTTATGAGTTTATTTTCATTTTCCATGATTTTGGCGCCCCTAGATCATTGCGCTCCGGGCGGCCACCCGGATCGCCCTACCTAGGACCCGGCCGTGGCGGTATAGAAATGTTTCTTCTTCTTTCGGCCAAAAGAGCTATAAAACAGTCTTTTGCAGCTGTTGTAGCTCGTGGTAGACCAGAGGAACATGTCTTCTGCATAAATAGAAACTTCAGTTTCCTATTGATACCAGAAATGGTAGACCCCACTGTGAAACACAGTAAGGCACCTAGGAGCATCGGCTAGTGATTTCCCGCTACTTTATCAAATCGGGTAAACTGCTTCTCTCAGATATTGCGGGATCCCACTGACTATTGTCAAAGAGTCTGCTAACAAAAGTCGAAAATCAACGAAAACTAATCGCGTAATTATGAATGCCTGATGTCTGCATATGTTTCTCTTATTCATATATACTTGTTTTCTATCAGAAAAAGTGGTTGCTACCGTCTTTGGTGAATTTAAAAAACTTTACTTTTTTCGTTTTTATAAACTAAAAATTTTATTCTTAGCGTCATTTTTTTATGGTGAGATTTGAAAAACTTGTTATTCCTTAATTTTTCGAGGCTAGTGTAGTTAACCGTTAGTATTAACCAGAGTTCTTTAAGATAACAAAATTATGTGTCCATAATTTTAAATAACTAACACTAATCATTCTAATAAAACCCTACATTTGCTGCGCAATCAAAATAACAGCGGAAAATCATAGATAATTTAATTGAAACCATGTTCATATATATATATATTTATTATATATATATATATATATATATATATATATATATATATATATATATATATATATATATATACATATATACATATATATATATATATATATATATATATATATATATATATATATATATATATATATATATATATATATATATATATATATATATATATATATATATATATATATATATATTATCAGTCTGAAATCTTTGCGACGTTCACAAATTTCAAATCGATATTAACATTATTAAGGATTAACAATATGAGAGGAAAGAGTGATGTTATATAAATATTATGTAAGATTTCGTTTATGTATATACATTTTATGTCATTGTGTTGATATTGTCACCTGTAACTTATCATATAATCCTTCTAAAACTGCGGTGTCAATAATAGGTCAATGTATACCGAAAATAAACGACTTGGATTCAAGGAAAATATTCGTAACCCGGCCTTATTGAGATAAGCTGTGAAGTGAAGCCGTCAAAAAATAAAAACTTTGCCTAGATCTGTTAGCTTCACTTTATCAAATGAGTTGCCGTATTTCAGGTCTTTCTCGTAAATAATCTTTTCTAATTTACATAACCTTCAATAATTACATAAATACGTTTTCGTCGCCACCATCTGATTAGAGAACGAAGTGCGATCGCGCGACTAATTTTCTGGATAACCCCAAGATCTGTAAATAAAGATTATTTTCTGATTTTCTGGTTAGTAACTGGACTTATTCGTATCATCTTCCTTGCACTAATAAGATAAAATTTAAAACTGAAAGATAAATTAAGATTTTATTATCAGATAGTCATCGTTAGATAAAATGGAGAATATCTATTAAATAGCTGATATAGGTGACTTAGGAATGAGTGAAATTCATTGAGTTTTTATATAAGCTTTACAGGTTTTAAATAAATAAGGGGAAACTATTCTAGTGTTGAGTTTCGGAAAAATTTAGAATTTGGCTCTCGAGATTAAAATGTAAAACCTAGTTAAATATTTCAATGAAGGAGTGGGAAACTGATGCAAATGATTATTAAGAAGTGCAAAAGGCAAAGTTTTAAAATACTTTACTTTATTCAAGAGCATAAATTTTTCATAATCGAAAATTTTATCATTCATAATATTGAAATCCAAAAAATTAAGCAAACTATGGCCAAATGATTTTTGTTATTATTTGAATTGAATGGAAAAGAAGTAATAGTGTTTGAGTTAGAGAAATTTAATTAATAATAGTTAATACCGGTAAAATTTGTTTTTTGCAAAATATCTTTTCAAAGCAAAAGCAAAAAATCAATGTAAATGTATAGGAATCGACTCTGTTTATATAGCAAAGAAGACAATTGTAAAATATACTTTTTCAAATATTCTTTTTATGTTGTTAATAAAACCGTACTTTTTCTGATTATATATAACATTTTTATATTTTTGTGGAAAAATCTCTTAATTCATTTTTTATTTGATTATATTTTTAGCAGGTATAAATTAATTTGCATACCTGTCATGTGACACAGGAATATATAATATGTGTTTTCTAATTTACTTATACAAAGTGTCACAAGATTTCTTTGATACAGCGTGCCGCTACACTCTACAAATAAAATTTATTCCTATTCATGAGATGCATCACAGAGGAAATTTATCATAAATATTTTCTCATTTACAGTAGAACTTCAATTATCCGAACTCCGTCTATTCGAATAGCTGATTATCCAAATTCTTTCCATAATTTGAGAAAATAAACTAGGAAAATGAGAAAATGGAAAGGAAAGAGAAGGAAGACGATGAAAATGACATTCCACTTGAGGAATTCCGAAACATTCTATTTAAAAATCCTGAATGCTCAGAAGTTAGTGCTGAAGATTCAGGAGAAGGGATTGGATTTCAAATTTCGAATGATAGCCAACTTATTGAAAGCGTCGCGGAAAAAGATGACCTAAATGTCCAAGCTGAAGAAGATACATCAACTAGTGAAACATTTGCCGGCTTTGAAACTGCTTTGAAGTGGACAGAGAATCAACCCGAGTGAGACTGACCACATGCAACTTCGCGCTGCCAAACAGATGCGTGATTTGGCTCCTTGGCTGCCAAACAGATGCGTGATTTGGCTCCTTGGCTGCCCGATAAAGTATGAGGATAGTGAAACAGCTTGTTACTACCGAAATGTTCAGCAAGCAATGACTTTTATCAGCACTATACATGCACACTGTATTTATGTACAGCACTATTAAGTACCTTAACATGCAAAAGCGTTGCATTTTCATTTAATAGATATAAAATACTTTTTCTTTGAAAATATTAGTTTTTCTCACATTTTCAACATACTGAAATTAATTAAAATGGGTAATTTTTTTTGAAAAAAAATTAATTAACCGAATTTTTGACTATCGTAATAGGGTTCAGTCCCAATTCATTCTGATAATTAGAGTTGTACTGTATTTACAAAAAGAACTAAATGACTTAACATACATTTATATATTAAGTGGAAGTTTAGATGGTAAGATTAAGCTTAGAATATATTACAATCACACACAAATGTTATGTTACATTTTCTTACATTTAATATCTTGATTTCTCCTGTGCTTGAACATTTTACATTTTAAAGTTTAAGTAAATTATACAGTTTTTTAAAATAATTTTAATAAAAAGCAGATTAATAATTTTAATGAACTTATTGATAGAATAAATGAATTACAAACATAAGACAGAATCTAATAATATATAATTGTTGGCAAAATTTTATTAAAAACTTTGTAAGTTTTTTTTTTCAATTAACATATTAAGCTAAAAAGAAATTGTTAAACCTTATTTATTTGTTTTTGGTTTTACTTGCAAATATGTGGATATATTTTTGCTAATTTAAGTCTAATTGAAAGAGAGTTGGTAAACCATTTAATTTTATATGCATTTTGATTGTTAATTAATGTTAGAAGTGTATTTTTAATTTTATGTATTCTTAACTATAATATAGTAATGATAATACGATCTCTAACTCTATGCACCTATGAAAAATGTATCGTTATGTAATGAAATTAAATTCAATATATTTTAATTTCGAATACTTTATATGGTGTAACAAAATAATAATTAAAATTTTTCAGATTACTAGTGAATAAACAAAAAAATCTTCAACTACTAAATTGCATGAAAAGCTATTTACAACAGTACAAAAAAAACTTGAGCCTTCGCCATTACTTTTTTCTTTTTTTGATAAGTGAAAATTATTTCGATTTCAAGATAGATAAAATTTTAATTAAATGAAATAAATATCCAACTTCATCACATATAATCTTATGTATGATCATAAAAATCAAACATATTAACTCAATGAATCAAATCTTACTTCGCAGTAGATTTATACTGATCGTAAACTCGTGATCATTACAATTTTATTATTTAAACGATGAACAAAGCATTTTTCTTTAATATCTAGTCGAGTAAAAAAGAACACTTTTGAAGGTCATATTGATTGATTGATAAGTTCATATCGTTAGAGTTGCGTAAATTCTGGTTCAATCTTCGCTAAAAAATATTTACTTTATTGGGAATGGATACGTTCCGAACATCAGTCGCCATTGATAACGTTAATTTTAGAGGAATATCTCTTCAGCAGCCTGTGCTATTAATCTATTTTTAAGTTTAAATCAAATATTACGTATATATCAAATCGTTACATATTTTTTATGTAAAATTACATAATGCTTATCATTTTTTTCATTCAGAATTTAAATTGGAGGGTTAATTTTAATAATAAAAGAAATGGTCATACAGATATAGAAATTAAATTTAAAGTTCTTCTGATAATTGGTTAAAAAATTACTTTTAACGTTAATACATGCTATGAATCTATTCATTACAACTCAGTTTTGAGACCTATATGCTTTCTGGACATCAGTATAATAGAAAATATAAACATTTTTAAATAAATACCAAATGCTGAATATATTCACGATGTTTGATTTAAATCAAAGATAAGTTTATTTTAAAATTTTGAATTCTTAACAGATCTTAAGAAAAAATTTGTGTCATATTCCCTTTTTCCTACATCATGTATTGAATAATACTGATACTCTCTGCCAGATAAAATGAGTTGAGTAAAATCTAGTAACATAACTTTTTTATACTAGTGGATTTTAAAGAATTCATTGTGATTTAGCTAATTATTTTTATTCTTAATGAATTTTGAAAATGTTATCTTAAACCATAAATAATAATTAAAACCTATTAAATGACAGAAAACCACAATTTTTAGTGCAAGACAATGAAACTAAATACAATTACTGGATGTTTATGATTTATTTTTTTTATTTAAAAGCATTACTTTTTTATTAAATGCATCACTTTAAAATAATTAAATTATTTCAGATTAAAAGGTTTATTGTGACAATCTATTATCAACACCAATATAGTGATAAATATTTTCTTTTATATATTTACAAATTATTATTTAAAATTTCTAAGTTAAATTACTATATTTGGGTAAAATAAATCCAATAATTTGTTTTTAGTTTTTTAAAGATTATTATAAATGTTCATAGTTTATATATAACGCCACATTTATTGTCGATAAAATTATTCATTCACCACAGTTTAAAATTTAATCAATCTTACTATATATATATTTTTATTAAGAGTGGTATCATATGTGCACCTCTTAACTTTTCTTGAATGAATTTAAGAAAGTACATTATTCTCTCTATAATATACACAAGAGAGTGCAAGGAAGTGTAATAACATCACTTAACTTTTCATGTATATTATTTAAAAAAAGATAATATAAGATTACACAGGGATTATTTATTTAATATTTAATAGGGGGAAACTATTAAAAGAATTATCTAGTTTAAGAGTTTTAAATAAATGCAAATAGAAACACTTAGTTGTGAATACCTTTTTAAAATATCATTTAAAAAAATCAGACATTTTTCCTTTTTAATAAGTGATTATATTATTTACGAATAATGAACCAAATATTTCAAGAAAGAATATTACTAAGAATTTAGTGTACTTTAGTTTTGTTATTTCTTTTTCTTGACTTGATACTGCCACAAAATTTTAAAGAGTTGAAATCAACTACATTCATTGAATTCGATTTCCAACAGATGAGAACAACCAAATTTTAATTCGAATAGAATGGATACACACAGAAGAAGCGGATTTCTAAATATAAATTTAATAAAATATGCACTTTAAATCACCATTGTTAAAATATTTCCATGATATAAGAAGTACAATCATACACAAGAATACATGTTTTTTTTAACAACACGCTCATTTTCATACAAATGAAATATTCTTTAATATCATCTTGTGATATCTTGTGACATGAAAAATAAATATTAACGTTTCTATGTCTATTATTCTAGAAAGGGTAAATTGACAACTTTTTATCCTTGATATGTTCACGTTCTCTTTTTCTGCACGTGGGTTAGAAAAGTTCCAGTGATGATTTTCTTTTTCGACATGAATGATTTCGATAAGGCTTACAGAGGTTGTCATCAAGCTCTAATACGAAAATCCAGTACTATCGATGTGCGCGGGCTATCATCTGTTATTTTATTGAGGTCAAGCAAAACATACACATTCTTAAAGATTAAACAAAGGAAGCATCTAGTTGTCTTCTCAAATTTCATTTATACCATAAAGATTGGATATTTTAATGAGGTCAAATGTGAGATCCCACTATAAGTATTTGATCTTCGCTCGTACTATATTGCTCTTTTATTTAAGAGATTCTGTTGAATTTAAATTTTATTGATTCTTGGATTTAGGATGACTCACGCAATATTTAGATTCAATGTAAAGAATAAACTAGATTTATAAAATGGAACTGAAAAATACAAGTAATATTTCCAGAATTTTCTGTTACGTAGAAAATTAGGCAATTCGCTTTCTGTTAAAACAGTTGAAAGTTCAAAATTCTGCGATGAAAATTTTACTCGTTTTGATAAACTTATTTTTCAGTTTTTCATCTTAGATAACGAAGAAAATATATCATTAATAATTAAATCAAAATAAAAATATTAAATAATATTAATAATATTAAATAACTTTGATCGAGTTAACCCATTTATAGTTGAATATTTATTCGAAAAAATGACTAAAAATAAAAACCATCTTAGAGAAATTTAATTTTATAAAAATTTATTTTGAACTGTGAAAATCGGTAAATCTCGATAGATTATATCTATAAATTAGTGGTATTTATTTTTTTAGTAATTCAAATCAAGTATGAGCTGTGAAATAATTAAAATCTTTATACCTGTTTCTCGATTAAAGAAATTAAAGACATAAAAACAGATTGAGGAATAACATTTCGGGTTATTTTTCGGAAGGAAACAATCGAAAAAATTATTAAAAACTTAAAATTTATAACATTTACTCTTAAATACTTAGAAAATGGTCCGTATTTGTGTATGGTAAGCTTAGTATTGAAAATTTCAATCAAACCTTTGTATGTCTGATAAAACTAATGTCAATCAATCTATTGAATAAAACCGAAACAAACGAAATATAAAATACATTTTGTAGTCTTTAACTTCAAGCATTGAGGGTATCATCTTTTAAAAATTTTACTTTGTGACTGAAGTTGAAATTAAACTTTCACTTTCAACAATTAAGAAGCAAGTAAATATAATGTGCGCATTTCGGCCAAAATATAGTTTACTGAATTATTTAGATTAATTTTAAAATGCTTTTTATAGCTAAGAATTTTCTTGGCAGCATTCGATATATATTTGTAATTTACTATGAGAAGATAAAAGGAAAAATAATATCATCCATTCCCTGTGTTTATGTTGAAATAAGAAGAAATACAAAATGCTGCCTTATTTTAATATCATACCGATTAAGAAGTAACTAAAATCAAGTATTATGGATCCTCTATGATGTGATCCACTGCTTCTTAATTTTCTTTAAAAAAATGTTTCCTAGCTGCTTTTGACAATATTGAGTCCACGATAACGATTGTATTGACACTCACATAAAATTTCTAAGGAAGTTCATATACACATTACTGTCCTTGATAAGTAATTCCCACAACAGAACTTTAATGTACAATATTATTTTAGGAATATAGAAACTTATGTATTACAGGTCATTACAACCTAATCATGTAAAATAATTCATTGTATAATTAATCTAATTTAATTATTCATTAGCATAAACTCTGATTTCTTTTTACTTGGTTTCTTTTTAAGAAATATTTAAAGAATCTGAATAAATAATTGGACAATTATTTGAATCTCAGTAAAAAAAATTCCACGTAATTAGATTCCTTTGATTTATATCTGCAAGTATCAAATTTAGAAATAATTAAATTTCAGGAAATATAAAGTTAGATGGAAGAAAAATGTTGTTTGTAATTTATATAAATTGTATGAAATTTAAATATACGTTAATCATAACTAAACGTATGAGGCGTTAAGAGCCTTATAATGTGCTGAAACAAAACGTAACAAAATTTATTAAAAAAAAAAAAAAAAAAAGTCGAACATTGAATTTTAATTTTTTTAAAAAGATAATATAAATCTTGCCTCTAGGGACAAATTTATGGCCTTGTTCTTTACCAAGTAAAACGAACTAATTTGCAGAATCACGTTCCATGAAGAGATTATGTGGATTGAAAGGAAAAAGGGCTAGGGTAATTCTAATCATTTGAAAGTAAAATAGGTTTATCTATTAACTTTATATAGATGACACTCATACTTTACATGCCCATACATTGTTATTTAAACTTTGCCGTGTTTAGAACGAGATTGGTAGTTCTATTTTTCATTAGTTTCGATGGTTGAAGAAGTAACGAAATGGAATGATGAGAGAAATATGAACACATGAACATGCGTATCAAACCTCTTGAAACTACCAGAACTTTTCCTTGTCAATAATATAGGAGTTGAAAAAGATCAAAGACAACAATTTGAAGAAGTTAGAATGGCTGTAATAATAAATATGAGAATGAGTCGGATACCAGTAGTTCATGGGGTATTTCCCAGCAAATGGTTGTCTAGTGCCCTACGGTATAAACACTTTTCTATTACTTGCAGAAATTTTATTTCCATGTGTTCTGTCCTGTTCAGGAATTACTCTTTTGTGATGTGGGTACCAAAAATGAGTTTTCTTTAAGAATTTCAGCATGTATGTCAGTAAATAATGTATAATTACTATACATTTGCTAGAGTGACGTGGTGTACTTACATTTGAGGGGTGGTATAAATACATAACTAACACATTTGATATGTAATTAAAAGTCATTCGCGTATTTTCGGAAACATCTCTTCTTGCCAAAAGTCATAGTAGGTCATACACAAAATATGAAACGTTATGGCATACATCATTATCCTTTCTTATCTTTAAAGGGAATGTTAACAAAATGCTTAATGACTTGTACATTCACTGCTGACAAGCACACCAATATGTGAAACTTCGTATTATTCCACAATAACAGTAATGAGAACATCTTGATTTATTTTCGTTTATGCAGATGTTACATCAGCCTATAGTAGATTTAAGGATTATCATTTACTGGAAGAAAACTTTTGACAGCAGAATACTAACTATTGCATTGCTTCTTGTATGATCACTGCAGTCAACCATCCTCAATCCTTCTGTATTTTGCCCCTGGGGACTTTTTCAAAATATTGTATATCGAGAACATACTTTTGAAATCCCATTGGTAGAAAATTATACAATATTCACTCATGAGACAAAACACCTCAGGCATGTTAAGTGTTGACATGGAAAATGCATTGCATACAATCTCTTGAGCATCCAAATGAAGGTTATATTGAATATTTTTTGTAATTAAAAATTAAGTTTCTTATGCGTTATAAATAAAACTGATGATTATAATCTATTTTGGCATTCATTTAACCATTATTCACACTATTATATCAGCGCTTTATAGTTCCAAAATATCTCCTGTAGGTGACGTATGTTTCAGAAGTTGAAATCGCATGTTTTATGATGCATGTCTACAAAGTTTTGTCATGTTCTTCTAATATATTATTAGATAGAAGTCTCTAAACAACTCGCGCTAATTTACAATCCCCTTTTATATCTTTTAAGAATATATGCAAAATACTCTTAAGTAAAGTTCATTTTTATACTATTTCTATATTTATTAAATAACCCATTTTAAAAGAGTATTCTTAGGTTCTTTTGATTCCTAAGGAGGATTTTAAAAATGTATTTTTTACTAAATGTTATAATATATTTCTAAAAATATAACTACAAATCAATAACACAATTTAATTACTGAAATTGACTTCAGTAATAATTTAGAAAATTTTCATTATTCCGTAATAATTCAGCAATTTTTTTAATGACTTCCGTTATCATTGTGACTTATTTCTTGATATTTTTTAACATAATTTGAACCTTCGAATTTAAGTCTTATAATCAATAATTTGCTCTTGATTTAAATTGTTTATAAACAAATACACTAAGCTAAAGAAAATTAACGTTTTCTTTGATGAATCTTTTTCTATTTTTAATTAAGAGAAGAAATAGTTTTCTATTTAAAGTATTACAAAATACCAATATATATTGAATTTTAAATTCAAATTCTGTTTTTATACTTTCAGGAAGTAATTTTAAAATTACCAAATGATATAATATTTATTGAACGGTAGTTTTTCTTTTTTACAGTGTAATTAATTTTTAAATTCATAGAAATACTATCTGATTATGGTATAAAAATCAATGTTAAAATTTTGCATTGTATTTTAACATTTGCTGGCTGAAAGGTTAGCTTCCCTAACTTTAAAGTAATAGGTCTCGAGTTATTTTGTTTTAATTTTTTCCAAAAGAACTATTATGGAAAATTAAAATTCATAGGCTCACTTAAATGGTTTTCTATTTTCAGAAAAGAATAAATGCAAGAATTGGGATAAACTGCTACCGAGGAATGCCTACATAATTTCTAAGGTATTGTATTCAAAGTTATAGTTTGGATGCTCAACACAAAAATTTAAAAATACGAAGTTATTATTAGGAAATAAATAACTGCTTGTAATTCAAGATTGTTAAAAAAATTACATTAAATTGGGAGAAGTAACTCACTAATTTTTTAAAAATTTGAGGAAAATAAAACTCAATTTATATAGTTCGAATAACTATCAGATAAGTGATGAGAAGGTGTAAAATATTTATAGCTTGGAATAAAATTGCTTTGTGGTAATCAATTCATATACTATCCAGCATTTGTTACTATTGTCAAATGCATTTAATATTCCTTAAAACGTAAATTATTAATGTAATTAAACGTATTAAGATTTGTCATTACCTTTATCAATCAGCAAGATTCTTTCCTTTACTTGCTATGAAAAAGTCATGCAAACCCATTTAATGAATGGCACATTCATTTAATAAATTTAATTACTTATTATTTCATCCTTTAATCCTTTTAAAATGCTTATTTTTATTTACATTTATTAATTTAATTATTTGTTTCATATTTATTTATTGTTATAAGAGAAAGGAGTTATAAAACTGATAAATCTTTACAGCCTCAATTTAACATAAGAATAAAATTTAGAAAATCTGTCACACACACACCTGGATAATTTTGATAATAATTTTAACTGATTCCCTTTATGTCTTAGATCAAACGGAGGAAAATAGACTAACAACTTTAGCTCAAATTTGATTGAAATGATTAAAAATTTCAATGTTTATTAATTATTAAATTTCTTGAAATACATTTAACTTATGTTATCATAAAAAGTGGCATTTCTTTCATGATAACTTTAATGTTTATTAATTACATATAAAGTTGCTTTTCATAATTTTACATTTATTTGCCTAGTCAGAGCTAGAGCATCATAGATATTTCTATGAAGAATAAAATGCTAGTTTTTCATAATTATATATATATAATATTTATTTATGGTAAATTATTGGTATATTATGTTTTGGATTTAAAATAGCAATTACTACTGATAAATTGAATTTACGAACTACATTTTTTATGAGATAAAATTTTCTAGAGATTTCTTATTTTACATTTGAAGTATAAGGAAAAATATTTCCTAAATAGCTAAAGTATTTTGCAATTTCCATTGCGCTGTAAACAATAAAAATATCATTTTATCTGAAACAAAGGAACATTTTCGATCTCAAGTTGCATCGTTGCTATTACTATTACTATCGAATTCTTTTTTTTAGTAAAAATTATCTCAGCATCATTTTTCGTTTTACACAATGACTTTCAACTGCCTTATTGAATTACAAACACATTTTGTGTTACGAATTACATTCACATAATTCATTTGCTGCACTTTTTTTAGATGTAGCTGACAAAAGGAATTCTACAAACGTCGATTTTGAATTCTGTTCACATTATGTGATTATTGTGGAGAAAAAGGATTACACTGAGGATTATAATTTTCAACTTTAAAAGCAGAGTGCTAGGTTAGTACGGTATTTTTTTTAATTTTTAAAATTCTTATATAGTGCTGTTACATTTAGAAAAGATTTTATAACTGTACGTTTTATATCAAAAAATATAAGGCTCTTTTTAACAAATAGTATTAATTAATGAATAAAATATGAAAATTTTATTTTGATGTTAACTAATGTAAAAATCGGAGAAATTTGAAAGAATGTAAATAATATTTTACTCAAACATTATTTACATTCTATCAAATTTTCATCGAAACAAATTATTTGATGAATAATAATCGCAGCAAGGAATCAGTATTATATATTTTTACTTATTTTAGATAAAGTTATTGTTTATGAGATATGTAGAATCGCTTATATGTAAATTTTACATTTGAAAAAATTTTGTAATATTATATGAAAAATGCAAAATAAACAAATATTGTATTTTGTAAGATTAAAATTATTTATTTTTAGTTATAACTGGTGTCAAATGAAAACCAAATATCCACTTTATAAAGCATATTTTTTGAAAAAATTGGTCACACTGTTTTCACGTATCTATGTTATTATCTTACGAGTAGAAGAAATGAGTTATGTTCACCCAGAGTTTCTTCTTCAAGGTTATGATAATAAGTATGTGAAAAGTGAGTCCAGCATTGGATATAGAATCAAGCAAAGAATAGTTGAGAAGTGTAATTTATTTCTCGATAACTGAGGATGCTGGAGTTCATGAAATTGTTTACAGCATGTATGCAATGTTTGATGAAAACTACTTGAAATGCGACTTGCAAAAATGACATAATACCCTGGAATACTGTTATGGAAGAAATCACTCGTTTACGTTATAACATTCATCCATAAAGTGAATACTAGGGGGAATATCCCCCTAGTATCCACTTTATGGATGAATTTTGGTTGGAGAAAAGTTGAACATGCGTATAGAGCTTAGATTTCCATATTTTTGGTCACCTGATGGATGAAACGTAGGTTTACCTATTATAGTAGATTATTCATGAACGTAGGTTATACGTAGGTTATTATACGTAATTTAATTATACATAGGTTATTCATGAACGTAGGTTATTATACGTAATTTAATTATACATAGGTTATTCATGAACGTAGGTTTACCTTGAAAGGATGAAACACTTGAGGATGTCTTTCACTTTTGATTAAAGCAAACTCTATTTCCATCTTAAAGTAGGTGCTTGTTATACTAGATGTCTATTTCCATTTTGGAGTAGGTGCTTGTTATACTAGATGTCTATTTCCATCTTGGAGTAGGTGCTTGTTATACTAGATGTCTATTTCTATCTTGGAGTAGGTGCTTGTTATACTAGATGTCTATTTCCATATTGGAGTAGGTGCTTGTTATACTAGATGTCTATTTCCATCTTGGAGTAGGTGCTTGTTATACTAGATGTCTATTTCCATATTGGAGTAGGTGCTTGTTATACTAGATGTCTATTGCTATCTCGGAGTAGGTGTTTGGTTTAATAGATGTCTATTGCCATTTTGGAGTAGATGTTTGATATTATAGGTATATGTTGCTCTCTTACCGTAGTTGTCCATTTGACTTTCCCTTATGTAATGTCTTTTCTGAAAATTTTTGAACAAAAGGAATTGAATTTGTAATTTCGTAGCAACAATAATGCATTAAAGATTTATAGAATCTATAAATAACTGAATTTGAAACAAATAGGTATTTTCAAAACGGTTTATAATAAAATAGCTCCAACATATTTGTTTTTCTTTCCAGTTCTAATTTTTTTCCAGACAATACAACTTTTCATCCAGCCTCTTACTCCAGCTGATATTCTACATTGACTAAAATTTTACTTTTGGTACAATCTGGGGATCACATTATTTGGGATATGAATGAATGATGACATTATGAACTTCTAGTCATTAACTTTTTTATTAATGTAATGTACGCTTAATATATTAGGCCAATTCATAATTTTATTTTCTCATGATATTTTAAAAAAAGATTAAAAGACATCTTTTTGAATAATTTTTTTACATTGACAGGAAGCTCTTTAATGTTTTTGATACATTCGAATAGAAATATTTTGATCGTAATGTCAACTAGATAAGAAATGCTTTTGTAAATTCTTCACCCTTTTAAAAATTTTTGAGACTTTATTTTTTCAGAATTTTCTGGTAAATTATCTCTTTTGAAATCAAAACTCTTTTATTATTAATGACGATGAAAAGGGTTAATGTTTAAAACTCAATACTAATAGAGGTTCGTAAAAAAATTTGAAAATATGTAACGAATGACTCGCACTGCTTATCCATTGCATAATATCATAAATCCAAAATCTAGGCAATTTCTTGGAGTTATAAATCTTGTAAATAAATAATTGTTTTGAATTATGATCTTATGCCCCAGAATAGATTCTAGTTTGTCCAAATTTTTGTGAGCAGTTTTAATTGAAACTTCTCTTAAGTTAGAAAAGCTACATTTTTTGTTCTCTTATAGCAATACAAACTGTAGTGTGAGAATAGTAAAAGAGGTTTCTCTTAATCCAGGTAGAGAAGTTTTTAAGAACAGTAATGATTCATATTAGTATAGTAATAATAATACGTCAAAACGTCTATCAATGCTGAAGAAATTTTTGCATTATCCAATACATTTCTTCTACCCATAAAAGTGATCGACAACGAAAGTAAATATATATGGCATAGAAATAAAAAAAAATAAACAGTGTAGAAATGTATAAGAAATATATAGAAGCTGACATGATATGTGGTTTATAACGATTATCAAGTGAAATTATTAAAGACACAACTAATGTAAGAATTTTTCATGTAAACTTTTATTTATAAAAATTACATTGAAATTACATAATTTAGTATTTTCTAAAACATTTAAGATTATTGGCAAATGTATAACAAAAATCATTAAATATAATGCACATTTTTATTTATAAGATAAAAAATGAGCTTACTCTCTAATTAGATGTACATCAAAAGGACTTTTTTTAAGTACATTTATTTGGAATTCAAAATGATTTTCAAGTATTTTCTTATATATTATAGTATAAATAAAGTATAAGCACACGTATGATAAGTATATTTTTTCACTTATTTTGGTATTTGTATTTAAAACATTTGCATTTTTTCATATTATGTACATAACACATTAGAATTATCATGAGTATTTAACCTTAAATTGAAAATTATATTGGATAACTATAAGCAAAGATTGCAAACTCTGAAGAGAAACTTTTAAAGTGTGGGAGAGATGATATAAACGCATACTGGTAAGTAGGTAGAAACAGTTCACATACAAATTCTTTGATAGTTTTTAATTTTATTTAATACAGATGTTTCTAAATTATAATTAAAACTTTCCAGTAAATTCATCGATTATAATTTTGAGTATATGTTATGTAATAGAAGATTAATATTTGATATACATAGTACAATATTAAGTGTAACGATAGCATAATTAATTTAAATATTTAAAATTTAATGTTTAAAATACAACAGAAGAGGAATTTTAAAAAATCAATTAAAGTTTAGGAAAATTACGGTGTAATTTGTGACAAACATGTGCAATATATAGAAATGTCAGAATAAAATAATAATAAATTGGTGGGAAAAATTGAGTAACAGAAAGAGAGTGCGTGATTATATAATTAAAATTTACAAATAACAGCTGCACACACATGCATGCAATACAATCTTAGTTTTTTACTTCATTAAGCAGAAAAAGTTACAGTTTCCAGAAGTGAAATAGTGTAATTGAAATATACATTAAAATTTTATATGAAGAAAGTAAGACAGCATATTTTTATTTTCCTGAAATAGTTATGTCATTCATAAGTCATCTAAAAATAAACGTAACAAGACGTTTCAGATAAATTTAAAAATGAACTAAGTATTGTAAAATTAATTAGAAATATAAATTATATATTCTGAAATATTGAATGCAATGAAAATGAAATGGTGTACAAAATACGCTATTGTACAATGAGCACGCAATTCAATAGAAAAACTATATTTTTTGTTCTCTTATAACTATGCAAGCTGTGGTGTGAGAATAGTAAAAGATGTTTCTCTTAATCCAGGTAGAGAAATTTTTAAGAACAGAAATGATTCTCATACTGGCATAATAATAATCATAAAATGCGTATGCAAATATCAGAAATAAAACGTTATTATTGACGTGTGTGCACGCAAAACGCACGCGGTCGGCGCTCACAGCTCAAGACTACAATAATATGAAAGTCTGAGAAGCAATCAAACACACTCTCAGCAAGTGGAAGTGAGTTCTTTTTTGAAATAGGCTTGGTAAAAATCATCCGGACGATTTCACAATTTTAAGGATACTCGGAGGGGCGTGGTGTGACCAGTGAAGCTGAAGAGATCGGAATCAACAAAAATGTCGTTTCGTGTGCTTGGAAAGCCCTCCAGATCATTAATACAGCTATTAGAAAGGTTGGCAGAGGCCGCGTCAGGAAAATAGTTCCAGTGGATGACAGATATATCTTCCTGAAAGCGAAAACAGTCCGAAATAAGTCAGCAAATGCCATTACTCAGTAACTGCGTACAACAACAAAGGGACATATGTCGCGGTTTACTGTGTTCAGAAGCTTTCACGAAAGTGGCCAATTGGCTCGCAAGCCTGAACGCTGCATCCCTTTGAAAGCTGTCTGTTGGTGCAATCGTATATAGTGGTACAAATAATACTCAAAGTGGACATCTCATCAATGGAATCATGTCTTCATTACGGATAAGAGTCGTTTCAGTGCCACAAGCTATTTTCAGCGCCAGTTGAGTCAAAGAAAGATCAAAACACTCTCAGTGCCATGACCTCATATGTATGACACAGATGACCCATGTAGCTGATATTTTACATGGTAGAATTATCAGCCATCTGGAATGTGAAGCGTATGCAGATGGTAGTAGCCGATGAGCTCGGCATCGTCCAAAGTGCCTCAATGTGTCCTCTTTAGGTTGTGATAACGATCCCAAGATCATGGAAAGCTCAGTAGACGTTATACACGTATTACAGCTCGTTTCCGTGTGACCCGAATGTCGACTTGTATTTGGTAGTAACTGCCAAAAGAAAGAGACAGAGCACAGCAACGGACTTGAAGCGTTAGCTACGGGTACGACCGTTTCAAGGCACACTATGTACAGACATTTAAGATTGTATGATCTATATGCTAGCAGACCTGTCAGATGTCTTCCACTCTCGGAAACTCACTGTCACCAGAGGTTATCTTGGAGTAGAGAACATGCAATGTGGACCTTCACAGAGGGCTTGTGTTATGTTTTCTGAAGAGCCGAGGTTTAGTTTTCAGTTCAATTCACGTTGGACGTTCATATGGAGAATAAGAGGTACATAGTACCATCAAGACAACGACAACATCTCTGAAAACCAACGTTGTGACGGTACAAGAGTGTTCGTATAGGGAAGCATTATATATTATATACAGTTCCAGAATAGATCTGCAAGCTCAAATCGGAACCATGATTGGCCAAATTTATCGGAACATCATTCTGGAACAACATGGCTTTTTGTTTAGGGGTACCGTGAGCACTCAATTTATATTTATAAAGGATATATATATATATATATATATATATATATATATATATATATATATATATATATATATATATATATATATATATATATATATATTATTATTATTATTGTAAGTCTAACAATCATACATACATAAGTGGTAATTTTTAGTAATCTTTATTAGTCTGTAATTTTTTGAAATAAATATAATTTTTATGATAAGTTTTCCTTATTCTTTCGAATAATTTTTTGTGACATTTAGAATCCTAAAATATAAAATACCCAAAACGTTATAAAAATTTCCAATTTTATTTGAAAATAAAGACGCAAGCTAAATTATCATCATTTAAAGACGTCTTTAATTTTTTTTACGATTGTAAAGGTCTGTAAGTTTTTTTTATAAAAAATATAGATACATTATTTAAATATATTCTTCAACGCTTTTTATTTTTTATAACATAAATGATCCAGTAATCTGAGATACGCCTTTAAGAAATCTTTATTTAATTTGGGAAATAAATGCTCTCTTTGAGATCCATGAAGATAAGTATTGAAATTAATATGCATATCAATTTCATTTATGATTTATCTCTTTAACTGTACAAATATTTATGATCGAATTTAAATTAAAATGGACTTTATGCTCTTCTTTCTTATCAACAAAAGATATCTTAATAGTATCTCATAACTGATAATTTATGTCAGCACACGAAAGAAAACAGAATTGAAATAAGGAAACAATGGTTTCTTTGGGAAATCTGCCTCAGTAGTCCTGGTTGTCAGATAAGTTATCAATCAATACGTCTGGTGCTATGTCTTGTCATCAGCAGTATACATTTTCACGTAAAAATAAATCCAAATTTTAAATTTTAACTCCTTAAAATGTATAATGGATTTATCAATTTTATAATAAAACTTTTTCTTTCCGAATTATATATTAAAAGATTTGGCGAGGAAGTTATTAATTTCTTTCAGAATCAGAACCTGAATTCCTAAATAATTCCCTGTAGTTTTATAACAGTATTAAAGATAATATACTTTTTTGGATTACAATATTAAAAATGAAAACACAAACTTTCCAAATACATAAATAAAAGCATTTTAAAATTTAATGCATTTAAACGAGTTTATAAAAATTTAAATAAAAATTTAACTGCTTTGTATTGAAAAGATAAAAAAAAAATGTATTATAAATGCAATAATTTAATGCATCTAAAATTTTTTACCTAAAATCTTGAGATAAGAGCTACAACTTTGAAAAGTTAATATTTGTTTAGTTTCCACTTTCTTTGATATGCATTTTTGAGGAATTTCTCTGGTAAGAAAAAAACTGACACTAAAGACCGTTTACATTGAAATACATTATTTTTAAGTGAAATCATTACTATAATGCTCAATTAAGGCCTACAGGCCACGATAGAACAGACTTCTACCCATTAACTTTGTCTAGGGGGCTGTACGAAAGCTAATTATTTCCTTCCCTTTGTGGTTTTTGGGTTGGATCGGAATTTCTAAATGGGATTTAGCTCTTATTGTTATAGATTTTACGCCGGTCAATATTCTTCTGGGTATGGTTTGGTTTGTTTGTCGCTCAACGGTCATTTTTTGCACACGAGGGCTAATTAGACCGGGACCTACAGTTTAAAGTGGATTCCGAACCACTACAAACAAGGTGGGATTTGAACCAACGAACTGTTGAACCGAAGGCAAGAGCGCTAACCATTCGGCTCCCAGTTCGGCCTTCTGGGTATGATCTCCCATACGTAAGATCTTTCGAGGGAGATCAATAACAACACTTTTTTTCTTAGTGTTGATAATTATATTTAATTTAATTTTTTATTTCCAATAGCAGAGCGAATACAAGGAATAACACAAATAAAACACATGAAAAATCACAAAATAGACATGAGACGGACAGGTGAATACAGCACCTAAACGTAAACGAGATGTGTACCTAAGCGCAGCACAGCGGTGGAGGTGGGTCCTATTCAGGGGCTCTGCCAAGTTGCAGAGCGGACAGTCGGGGGATGCCAATGCGGTGCAAGTGTTCAACCAGACAGTCGTGACCCGTCTGGAGTCGAAACTGTGCCACCACTTGAAGGGGCGAAGACCATCAAGGATATTCAGAATATCATCTTTCCACCGCTTGGTTCTTATCCTTTCTTATATACTTATATATATATACTGCAGAATTGAAAAGTTAATTCTATTAATTTTTTATCATATTTCTTTAATATATCTTTCTGGACAAAAACCAGTTGGATTTGTTCGAAGTCCTAAATAGCGTCGCTTTTAGACGTAGAAGGTGCAAACAAATTAAATCTCTTATTTAAAAATAGAAATTTTGTCCTGCATTAATCCGCAATTTTTAAATCTATTTTTCTACGATTCTATTAGCCAGAATCAGGAGGGGAAAATTTCTTAAATACATTGTTTCAAACTTCTTGTTCTCCTTAAAAATAAAGTTCTCCATCTTGTATACTGTGTCTCATGTAAAATTAATATTATATAACAGAATAGATTTTTGAACAAAAATTGAGAAATAATTATATTTAATTAATTTACCTTTTCTATATATTTAACATGAAAATCTTTTTTTTATTTTTTGTAAATATGAAAATAGGGTATATAAAACTAAAAAGTATGTCGTAAGATAGACTAGTATATACATGTAATATCTCTTACTTATTAACAAATTTAAGTTAAAATAACGGCCATTCTTTTTTTTCTTCTAATGATGTAGCTGTTCAACATAATAAAAGATCTGTTAACGTAAGAAAATAGATTACAATGTTTTTACATGTTACCTCCGGTAACAACAAGTTTAATATCAATGAATTAGTCTATATACTTAAAAAAATCAAAATAATTACAATTTTATTACTTTAATTTGATGCACATCAGCATTTATTTTCAGTTGCTTTATTAATTGTCTCATATCTTCATTTGCATTCTGATTAAATATTAAATATATAGAGTTGTTAATTTGCAAATAATACGTTCGATTATTTTCATGAAATTTTTTTTTCTCCCAGAACTATGATTATTGCATAAGTGAAAAAAGTTTCAAAGTACACAATATTTCCCACAAACAGTATAAAATATGCCTGAATCAAAATATAATGAACTGAATTCAAACAAGAAAACACATTCCTGTGTATTATTTGGATTGGATGATTTTGAAAAATATTTATTGTTTATATTGTAAAACTGCTCTTTCAATATTATTCTTAAGAAATGTTTTGAGATATCTAAGAAAATGTCATTGAACCGAAATAAAGTTTTGCTCTAGATTTTCATCTTAGTAATGAAATGTTGTTGTATTGTGCCAGATAGGCTGGTAATATGGGGTGCCTTGGTCCACTTTTTCCAATTGAATCGTAATTTGATGTGGAGTCTGACTTTCTCAGTACACACATGCCCTAGGAACCCATTTAAAGGGTAGGAAATCATTCAAAACCTATTAATACAAGGAAAAGAAAAGGTTTTGTTTGTCGCTCAACGGTCTATTTTTACACACGAGGGCTAATTGTACCGGGACCTACAGTTTAAAGTGGATTCCGAACCACTACAAACATCTATGCCCAAGGTGGGATTCGAACCCACGAACTGTTGAACCGAAGGCAAGAGCGATAACCATTCGGCTGCCAGCTCAGCAAGAAAAGGACAAGAGAGACAGAAAGTACATCCATGCCCGAACCGAGATTCAAACCCATGATCTCCCTATCCGCAGTCTAGCACGCTGACCACTTGATAGGGGGAATGAAATGTGAAAAATATTTAGCTTGATAAAGAAAGGAATAAATTTATATTTTATTAAATTTGTTTCTATTATTCAATGTAATGTGTGATGGGGAAAAACAAATATATAGTTGAATAAAGTATTACAATATTTTTGACCTATGTTTTTAGGAAGTAAAGGCAAAGTAACAAGTATTTATATCTTTAATGTTATATTTAAACTGTAAGAGTTCTAAGAAATCGTCAACATTTGAAAATTTAAATGACGATACATGACAACATTACTACTATTAAAATATTTTAACTACGAGAAACAATGCTTTTTAAAATTTAATGTAATGCGTATGAATTCTATAAAAATGCTTAAGAAATTAAAATCTGCAAGACCAAAAATCTATAAAAACCAAATTAAAAAGGATATGTTTTGAGCAAGTAACAACTCATATGAAAATATGAAATATAAAAAATATAAATATATTATAAACTGTATTTTGTGAAATATTATTTATTATCTGACGTGAGTATTATTTGATTAATAGGATATAGGTTTCTTAGAGTATATATATATATACATCAAGAAAATTAAATGCCCAATTACCTGGGCATTTAATTTCGTTACCTAGTTACCTGGGATTTTAAATGTATAAATTACACCACATATATAATTTATACAGCTACCTATTGTACAAGTAATCATAACATAAATGAAATTCTTTAACAGTTAAAACAAAATGATTTATATCTTAAAATATACAGGAATCATTATTTTTATGCATAGGAAATTCATAATAATTTGTGTAAAGCCTAACAAATAGTATAGTCTTTTTAACATCAACCATTAGAATTTTCACAAATTAAAAATTTCAACATTTAAAAACAACGATAAGCTGTGGAAACAATTAATATTTTCATAGCTTATCATCGCATGAACTTTAACAACAAATGTAAGTGTATATAGTGTTACGAAAAATAAGCGATTCAGAACCGTAATTTTAAAACTAATTCTTTTTTATCGAAGAATTTTTACACGTGATTAAACTATGCATATTTAAACTATAAATAATACACAAAAAGTTGACTAAAAACCACACGCATCTTAACTTATGTAAAATATATTTTCCAAGAGTGACATGCCTAATGCAGGCACGTGGGGACAGCATAAATAAGGATTAGCGAGAATCGTAAACGTTGAAAGAGTTTCGAAAGGGAAGACCGAATGAAATGCAATCCACCCCAGTCCTAGTGAAAATAAAAAAGTCCATGTAAACAAGAATGATGACGCGAGCCCCGTTGAGAACTGATAAGTTTGAGGGGATGTCTTTCCCAGATATACTGATTTCGTATGTTTTCGTTCATATTTTCCAGCATTGCTCTCTGTAAAAGCAGGAAAGTGAGTTGAGTTTGTTCTATAATGAAATTACAAGTTCCGGGAAATTTCTGGAAATTACAAGAAAAAGGCATTGAATGTGGAAAGTCATTATATATAAATTTTGGGAAATATAAAATTTATTGGAGGGTACAATGTTACAAATAAGGGAAGGAATTCACTTAAATATTGTTTGTTAAATCAGAGTTTTGCATTGCATAAAATTTCATTCATTTTAAATGATAGATAATATTTCAATAAGCTTTCATAAAAAAATTGTTCAAGATGATTCTAACCCAATCATATTCGAACAAAACAAACAAATTTAAAGAAGAATTAAAAAAAAAATTTTTTTTACAGTTTCAAAACATCTTACCCAAGGCCCATAACCAGGAAAGAGCTTTAACTTGAACAGGAAAGTGTCAACTCAGGTGTCAACCTCATCAACTAAACTTATATTTCCGATTTTCATTACTTACATTCATAAAACTTGAAATTTATGCTTAATGTTTTTAAAAGAAGATCAAAAATTTGGTTGAAAATTTGTCAAAACCTAAACCTTAAAATCTAAATATTGATCTAAATCTTGAAATTTAATTACCTGTTCTTGGCACTAAAATCTGTGCTACCCATTTTTCATTCTGTTGATTGTTTATTAGGTGTAATAAATTTAATATGACCAGAAGTGGATTTATATTAAGAGAGAAGGAATTAAAAAAATTGTATTTCGTAAACATATATGTATATATTTATATTTATCTATATGTATAAGAAAGAAAGGATTAAAAAAATGGAGAGATAGTTTAATCAATTGTAAGGGGATTAAAGATAATAGATATGGAAACAAATATGATGATGAAAGAGAAAGCTGTAAGAATCTTATATAAGAGTTTCATTAAAATTGAATGAAATTTTATTACAGCGAGTGAATTTAATTTACCATTTAAGAAAATAAATTCGGTATTTCAAAATGCTAACTTGAAACGAATGAATGAATCTGTTATCATTGCTAAGCTAAACAAAAAAAGTGCTTACGTACATTGCAACTGATATAGACACGCACTGGAATATTCTTTTTTTTTATAAGGGAAAAATATTTTACAATAACAAGGCCAAGAACAAAGAAATTGATTTATTTGTTAACTCGGAGTTCAAATGACTGATAATTATGGTTGGATAGTCTCATGAGATATGTTTTAACACCCATTGTTACGAAAAGTAAACTCGAGTGATATGTCAACAAACAGAAATCGAATTCTCAATGATAAAGATTTGTTTTATAGAAGGTATGTTATATTATCAGTTAGTTTCCATTAATCTAAAAAGTTGGTACTTGTATGCCTTTCTTATTGTATAAAACCAGTAAGAAATGAAACTGAATATTTTGATACAGGATATTTAAATATTTTCTTTTAAATATGCAGCTGGATGCTAAAACTATTCGATATTTATTTGTAGAAATATAACATCTAATAACATAACTCGAACGGTTGAAATATAACATTATTTTCTATTATAAATAAGGAGCGCCTAAACATGTACAGAAATAAGTAGTCTACTCTTGGGGATAGATGTTTGATTTTACTTCGTGTTGCGTTTTTCATATAAATATTTCTACCAAATCAAAATACCTAATCAAGTAAATGGTATCAAGTACACCAGATCAAGTAAGATCTGAGGATTTACACCTGATCAAGTATCATCTTAACCAAACTTTCCCATCCCACAAACGGTTGAAAATTAAACTGTTTTCTGCTTCTGATTGGAGGCCGCATTAAATGAATCAACATTCGACCTATCAGTTGAATTCCTTTGATTGGGTTAGATTCGAATGCACTTTCTTCTTCTTCTTTTCTTCGTTAAGGGCAATAATAAAGTTAAGGCATTTACAGCCTCATGGACTCAAAACTGAGTAGTTCCTTTTTCTGATTCTTTGAAACTGATTGAAACTGAGATTCTTTTTAAAGCATTTCAATCCTTCATGATTCCCAAAGAATTTTCTTTAAATTTGGATAGGAGGTTGTCAACTTATATGTCGATCTCATCAATCTATCTCAGTTTGAAATTTCTTTATATGTACCCACATGCGATTGAAAATGTATTCTTAATTTTATTAACCTCATAACTTATTATATATTTTCCAATTCCTACATTCAGAAAAGCGTATTGTTCATAATATGCACATGAGAATCCCATTAAAAAATTCCTAAGCAACGATGTGAAGAAAATATTAATTTTCTGATTTAGAAAGTTCACAAATAATATGTAATCAAGTTTTAACTTAAAAATTTTATTTTTCGTTTAGAAAAATTAAATGAGGATTAATAACATGATATTAAAATTAGATATACAATTATGCTTTTAGGCTTTTACTATTTTTGCATTTCTTTTATTTTTTAACAATTTTAATTTATCATTTGCTATCTTATTCATAGCGCAAACATTTCTTGAATATGTTAAAAAATATTTATAATTTTCTTCTATTTTTCTAATTGGAACGCTACTGTCAAATAAACAATGTGAATTAAGATTTAAATTAAACTTAAGTAGGGAAAAAATTCACTAAGCAGAGCATTAATTTGAAAAAAAAAAAAAAAAACGATATTGTTATGAACGCCACTTTCACTTTTAACTCGAAACTTTGAAATTCAAATTTAATCATTTTATGTAGTCCTTTAAGCTGATTTTTCTTCTAATTATACTAATATGCTATAATGAAGTACCTAAAATAAAACAGAATTTAACAAAGCAGGAACTGGTAGTTAAAAGTTATATAAAAATCAGAAACTATTAATTCCAATAATATACTTTTTATTATATACAACAATTATTTAAGAGTTCTAAAAAATGAGCACCGGGGACTGGGAAGAGAAATGTTCGTGCAGGAAACAATGGGAAGCAAATCATAGCTTAAATATCACTGAGGTAATTAAGAAATGGAAGATAAGGATAATTCGAATCAGAGAACCACTCTTTTAGGGACTTTTCGCTGACCTCTTATCAAGTGATAACAATATAAGTGTTTTTTTACAGGTTTAAATTAACTTACTTCATGTCTCATTTTATTACAAAAATAATAAAAAAAACTTTTGCTCGAACTATATGGATTTGTTTGGATTTCAACCATATTTATTTAAGCGAAGCATTGGTACTTAAATGAAACGAAGTTAAAACTTAGTTTTAATATAATTTCATTATTTCTTATACAAAGAAAAAAGATATTATAAACTTCAGAATTTTGAAAAGCTATGGATAGTAAGAAAGGATATAAAAAATAACTTTTTTGATATCGCATCGTGCATTATTCCCATAAGATGTATGCAGGTGATATATATACAAAAATTACATATGATACTTTGTCGTTTTAAATAAAATAAACTATTATATTTAAAAAAAAACCCACAACGGAGATGATAATAAGGGTACTTTTCATCCTTTTGAAGAAAAATGAGTTGAAAATTGATAATCATAAATACAGACAGTTAAGATTCTAGAGTATTCTAGCTAAGTCTGTATTAAAAAGATTGGATTTGAAATTCTTGTCTCAGCAATTACATTTCTTAAATAAAACTCTTGCATTTGATGACACAAGTAGGTCATCATGATATTAAAGTGGTGCACTTCAGCATTTGCAGTGTTTTCCAGAACATAATAATTGCCAATATGCTCCTATCTCGACCTGGGATTCGTTGATAAGAAACAGAAAATCAGTTTTTATTCGGTGTCAGCCTGCTAATTTTTCGTCACTTAGATAAAAAAAATAGACTTTTCAACGTCTTATTTCCTATACTGGAGTACTCTTCCCACACGTGTGTTTCAATGTTTGAAGGGTTTCATACCCAAAAGAGAACCCCATTTATGTAAGCAATCGTGACTTATTTAGGATTCGGTAAAATTCTTTTCCCTTTCGGAAGGAGCAGGAGAAGTGATTTAAGCTTTTTGACTCTCTCTTACTCATACTCTGAGACCAAGAGCGGAACCATACATTTATCATGAGCTCGTAATTTCTTGTCTTTCGAGTTAAACAGAGGGGAAAGTATGTTACCGCGTTCAAGTAGAAATATTCCTTTATTACCGTGGAAGTGGTGATCTGCTTTTTAGCTTTGAGGGAGGGAAAGCGAAATATTCTGATTTTGATCACGAAAGCAAATGCCTCATTTCTTTGATTTAATGACCAGCTTGGGTTTTTTCTCAAGGGTGTAGTGCCGAAAGGTTTATTCTCACTCCGTGAACTACAGGAAGTTTGACCTTTGTAGAGTAAGTTACTGCAGACTCTCTTGATTCCGAGTAGCAAGTGGTAGTGAGGGCGTTTTCATGGTAGAAAAGTGGATTCTCTTATCTTAATATATATATATATATATATTTTAAGACTGATAAGAGAAAATCTTAATACTCTAGAATCGTTGAAAAGTTAAAGAAATAAATAAAAAATAGGTGACTCATTTCATAGGGCTTGTATGTTTTATTGGTGGAACCACAGATTATTAGACAAAAAGTGTGAATTCACAAATTCTAAGAGGGAAGTGAATGAAAAATATATCTCTGTAATTTGGATTCTTCAGATTGTGTAGAAATTAATGTAAACGTATCTTGGGTATATGCTCTCCTAAAATGTTTATTCATATGATTCTTGAGTAGGAGTGATTTTTACATAAATATTATAAATTGTATTCGGTAAATATTGTAATTTGAGCAAATTATTTTAAGTGAATATTGTTTTTAATGAAGGGAAGTTATTCATAATCCCTTCGGCCATCTATAGAAATTTATAACTGGTAGTGTTTTAAAATTTAGTTCGAAAATGAAAACGGTTATGATAATCCCTACTGAATAAAAATTTTCACTATTTAAGTTCAAAAAAATATTAGTCCCCTGTTGTTTAGTAAAAAAAATGAGACTGAAAAACCTGTTGTTCTTCGTAACATGATTTCCTACACATCATTTTGCATATTAGCAAGAGTTCATAGATTTTATTTTTATTTTATTTGATGCTAAACTTATTTCTTTATTATTTTCATCGTATTTAATTGAATTTTTTCTTTCCATTTTTCTAGAAGCTTGATTTTTTACAAATTCTCTTCTTTTTTTTCTTTTACATTTTGGGTTTAAACTTCATATACATTACAACTCATCAAAACATTTCCTAGTAATGAATCATTTCTTAAACTCTTCATTAAACTTTTATTTTTTATAGGAGTTTTATTACCAAGATTATAGTGTTTGACTTACGTATTTTATCTAATTCCTTGGTTACCATAACCAGATCATTAGGATTTGTCGTTTTCAGGTTTACCCCAAACTGCCAAATTTATTAATTTTCATTCCGGAATAAAAGAAACTGAAGAAGTTCAGTATAAAATAACTAATGAAATAAAAATATTTTTGTCTCAGCAAAAACTCGAAATAAATATGGATACCAGTAAATATACTCTACAGAGTTATCTATAAATATATCTCCAAAAAGTTAAAATGCACTATCATTCTTAAAATATTTATTTTCCTTATTATGATTGTTATTTTACTCGGGGGAATTCTAATTCTCTAAGTTAGTCATGAATAATTAAAAAAAAAAAGATATCTATAAAAGTTACACAATACAGAGAAATGAAACAACCGTTAAATATGAAAGCAAATTATAATTAATAATAATATTTAGCGTAGTTTAATATTGATTTTCTTTCATATATATATATATATATATATATATATATATATATATATAGTTTCCAAAATATGTCATTGTTTTGTTTACAGTCATGCATGTATGTATTGTTAAAAATAATATGCTTTCTTACGTTAAATATTCTTCATAATTTCTTTTTTACACAATTTATTCACGTGCACCAGTAATTAGAAAAATCGATCCTTAAAAATGAAAGAAATAAAATACGATAAATTCAATTTATTTCTTGCTGTTTTTCATCAATGAGTAAAAACAAAGTTTCTGATTTCATAAACCGGAAATAATTATTTAACTGCTTTGAAGAATATAAACGGAATTAATAAACATTGAAGTATAGAGAAAAAAGTTTCTCCCTCCGAGAGAAAAATACATGTTTGTGACGCCAAAGTCGCCAAGTTTTTGATGATAGTGCATTTTCTCCCTTTTATCGATTTCGAAATTGGAAGCAACGTGAAAGAAATATCTTGATTTAATTTTTATCATAGCATTTAGATGCAAAATTATTTTCCGTAAATTTTTGCAAATATTTACGAATATTTCATGCAAATTCACATTTTAATAAGTGAGCAACATAAAATATGTTTAATGTGGATATATTTATCACTTAATGTATAAATGAGAGATGGAAGTATGAAGGCTAGTTCAAAGTTAGAATTGAAAATATAAATACTAACGCATTTTAGAAGTTGTTGCTCTAAAACCACTTGGCAATTCAAATAATTCGACGTGCCTTAAAAAATGTATTACTATTCATTTCGAAAAAATAATCCAAGTATACGAAAAAATTCAAATGTCAAGCGAAACATTTACATTTTTCCTTATTTTTTTAATCGGAAAACCTAGCAATAATCACTTATGCCATCGCTTACATGATCACATTTTCTGATTTATTTATTTCATTTGATTTCTGATTGTTTGTCTCATTGCTTGTATTTTATCTTTTACAAACATCAAAGTGTTTTCTATCATTTCGTCCATTGGCACAATCTCACATACATTTCTAACTGGTCATTATAACGAATCTCTCCAAAAATAAATATGAAAAATAATGTAAATTAACTGTGGGATCAACACATTTTTAGTCAAAGAAAAATATTTATTTTCTAATCTATCTTCCTATTTATTACATGAATAATTTTTAAATTTACTTTCTCAAGCTGAATTTCAATCCAATTGTTATTCTGAAAAGAACATTACTCTCAATTTGCTTCAGAATTCTTGGATAATTATGGATGTTTGAAGAATATTTTAAAATCTCAATCTTGTTCAATAAGATCTGAAACCACTCTTCTTAGATAACAACTGATTTCCAATATCATTTAAAGTGCTTATACATATTTTACTGAAAATTATTTCATCAGGTAAACTTTATTTTCTGCAAAAATTCAAAAATTTAGTAATTAATGTATTCAAATGTTAATATAGTGGTATTAAATAGACTTTTTATAATATTTAAAAATGCAAGAAGAAAAATTTATAACATTTGCTCCAGGGGACTTAAGCTGTTGCTTATGTGTTAACTTGCGTGTTCTTTGAAGAACATTAGAGCAAACCACAACATTAAATGTAGGAAAAGTTAGATAAATAAATGTAAAATTGCTTAATCTCATTTGATGTGGTTTTCATATAGTCTTATTATCTTTTAACATTAACTCTTTGACGATTTTATTCTGTTGAAGTAATAGCTATAGAAGAAAGCTATTTAAACCACACATATACTATGTCTATAAAATGCAAAGTTAATTGAATTGCTATGAAATAAAAATAAATACTATCCTATTTTTAAAGGAAAATTATATGAAAACTGCATTTAATCCCAACTAATGGTTATACCGTAGAAAAGTGCGTAAAAAAGGAATTACAAGCACAATTGTAATTTAGCAAATTACATACACGAGTAGTTTGCTTTCAAACGTTTCTTAAAAGCAATAAAAGTGCACTAATTATTACATACTTATAAGCAAATTATGCTTAAGAAAAGAATAAGTAACTTATGATATTGCAAAATCCAGATAACATCGTTATAGACGTTTTTTTCAAACATATATAGAAATATATAAATTCCTGTTTGCGGTATAAATTTAAATCCTGATATAAAAATATTTGAGATGGATTAAGAACCTGCCTTGAAAGCTGTTGATTCCAGAGAAGTATTTTTTTAATTTATTATTAATACAAAATGTTGTAATTGCTAAATTAATGCAAAATTGTTACATATCGCTTCTATATTAGCATTATTATACGAAATCTTTGCGGTAAGAGAAAATGTAGAATAAATTAAATATATTTTAATTAGAGATTAATTTATGTTTTTTCTATTAAAATAAGAAATAATAAAAACAAATATTACTGAAAACAGAACCAGTTCAAAGACATCTAAGGACAATGTACCAAGAAAATAAATAAGATATTATTGGAAAATATAATTTTTGAAAATAGATAATACAAAAAAGTCAAAAATTTGAAAATCGATAACAGGTAAGACAAAACCTTGCGAATCAAAATTAAGAAATTATAAAAAGTATCTTCGGGGAGAATTAAGCGAAGATTTTTAAACCTTTGCCCTTCGTACATACCAGCATATCAGAAAAGAGTGTTAGTCTTATTTTCATAGCTGACCATCTCTCTCTTAATGAAGACGAGGTCACTACGATTTTTTAAATTTAATTTTATGGAAATTAATATGGTACATAGCAATGAATTCCTGGAAAACAGAAATCATTTACGAAGCACTTCACAATGCCGTTTTGAAATGAGTGAAGTAATGACTATAAAAAAGAATATTCAAACATTCAGAGTGTTATTATTGTTTACATATCTTTCGCCACTTTCATTACAAACCTAAAACGTAACATCCCTTTTTTAAATTAGGACATAGTAAAGAGAGCAATCCATAAGCCGCAGTAAGTGCCTTCTAACAAATCATTGCGCAAATAGAGTTGCGTTAATAAAGTTAATAAAGTCTCCGAAAAAATATTAGGCTGAAATAAATATTACCATAGTTCAGAAAGAAAGTTATGCATCTAGAGTGCAGTAAAAAGTTAACAAATAGCAATGCATATAAATTAAAAGACCTTATTTGTGCCGGAGTATTCTTTTTATACGCACTTTTATTTTATTTATTAGCATAGCATAGTTATAACATAGCATACGCTTGATTGAGTTTGCTAAGAAATTGGAAACAGTGTTACAAAGAGCCACTTCGCAACACCCCCAACTAAGAAAATGATATGAACTTGGTTTAATCACGAAGAGGATCTAAAAATGCAGCTATAAAATAACATAACCACTATGGGACCTATATAAAACAGACAGTGCTTGAAACATTTAAGTGTGCCATGAGCATTGCACTGGATGGTTCACAGGACAATTCATTGTAGGAAGACTTAGAGGCTGATTTTAAAGTTTCAGAGATTTCATTTCTCTCTTGAGGTAAATGTCTGAGGTTTGATGAAGAAGATTAAAAAGTTTTATTTCCCAGATAGACTGGGTATTTTTAGAAGGGTTTACTTTGTATAGCTTTATATTGATAATTCTGCAAATTTCTTAAAGTTTTATCCTTTAAAAATGTGCATAAAAAGGGGCGCTTCTTATACGGTGGCCACAGTTATATTAAATGTAAACATATACGCATGTTACAAATGAGACCTAGTGGTAGTGGACAATGCTCTTCAGATCAAAAGACCCCGGGATCGATCACAGCCAGTATTAAAAACTGGAAATGGATGCCATGCTTTTATCTTCTGATACACGTTTGTCGATGTCAGTGCTTGAGAGTTAACCGAGTTCCTTCATTTGTAACAAGTAAATATGTCCCACTATTTATGAAAAGTTCTTCCAGGAATACAACTTACACAGTAAACATTAAAATGCTTTATAGCAGCTATAGGTCATTAGACTATTTACTACGAGATATCAAAGTATATTATAGAATCAAACAGAAATTTCTTAAACTCAATTTCAAAGTAATTGTAGGTCGATACTGCCATTCATCCAATAAAACGTCTTGTTTAGCCCTTGCTAGCTAAAAAATAGCATAACAAATCAAAATTTATATCTGTCAATAATATTTTAAGCTGCATTTTTTTTACAGAAATTGTGTTATGTTAAAATGAAAAATTTCTCAAAAACTATAGTCTACTGTTCTGTAAAAGAATGACCATCAAGAGAATGAGCTATTGAAAGAAAGGAAAATTTCGCTGTAATAAGTAAATTTTTGATATGAAAGAAATACAAGAAAAGCCATATAAAAATAACACTTAATTTTATAATAAAAATATTAAATTAATTAGCACATTCTCAGAGGTACCACTATTATCAAATGATTTTTTAAAATAAAAGATCAATAATCTCAATAGCTTGCTTAATTAATAAAAAAATAATGATATACACTTTTATGAGTCACTGCAATTGACTGAATTGTTAATTCTAGTAATTTTAAAATATATTTACATATCTGTAGTTTGTTTCACGATTCAGGATGATTTTTATTATACTTTTGTATTCCGATATTGTATTCAGTGTTCAAGAAGAATTTTATTAATTTGCTTAAAAATTTAGACTATTTTCAAATTATTTGATAATTTTTTTTATAATTTACATCGCTTAATTATCGTTCAAATAATCGTAACTTTCGATATTTTTATTTTATCAATGATAATTTAACCCGGTGTATAGTTTGGAAAGTGCAAGCAATTAATAATTCAAGTTAATTTTTCTTCAAGGGGCTTAATTTGGATTGTAAGCCATCCAATAGTTAATAAAACACTTTTTATATGGTTGGTAGGTTTGCTTCCGTAGAATTTAGTTTTGCTCAACAGAGATTTAGGTCAAGATTTATAAATGAAAGTAGAATCTGAACCTCTGTGATATCTCTATCCAAACTAGGAATAAAATGGGCAAGCCTTTGATTTGCAAACCAATATGCTGCAACATTAATTTGCTATTCAAACTAAGCGCTGAGAAATAGGATAAAATTTAAAGCTTTTTTCTCGGGGTAAGTATGTTTTTATCATCAAAATAAAAAAAGTGATCACCTAATTTTTTTTATTAACTGTCTTTTTTCCATGTTAAAAAGCTCTCTACAAACAGCAACAGTAACCACTAGTAATTAATGGAAATTCAGATCTCTTTTTTTTTCCAATGATTAAAAAAATTGGTCCTTACTGAAAGGAGTCGTTATGCAAAATTAGTCATTACGAGTCCTGGGTATAAGAGTTTTCTAATAGAAAATAAGAGTAATTATTAAATAATTTATAAACACCTGGAAATAAAAGTGATATTTTTGAATGCACTTTGTCCGTAGTAAAATATAATAATAGCTATCAGTTTCTATATAAATAAAAATAAATACATTCAGGTTGTATATGATAGCTTCATTGAAGTTCTGTAAATCTTGAATTTTTTCAAAAGATTAAAAATCCTCTCAGATTTTCATAGGCTAAATTATAGGAACCCATCTAGTTGGAGCAAGTCTGACCGAAACATCCTAATACTTGTCACCAAAGTTAATCCCAAACTTCATCTACTGTGGTGTCATATTCACAAATTCTAGTCAATTGAGAAGTTTAAGAAAGTAAATAGAAGAAAGTAGAAAAATTAAGAAAGTAAATTTTTCCTTCCAACAGAATGGATACACGTTTGGAGAACATCTGCCCAAGCGTATAATCGTGATTGCCTTCTTCCAACTGTCAAGAATGGAGGCAGATCTATCATAATATGGGCAAACTTGTTACGGTTTCCTTCTGGATCAATTGTTACGTTGAAATGAAGAATCTCTGGGAAAAATGCAGAAAAATTTCAGCTTATCAGGTCCTATATGATGCAAACTTTGCTTCCTACAAGATATGCAATTTTCCAGGATGATAATGCTTCAATTCATACAGCAGGATTTGTCCACTCATAGCTTAATGAACAAGAGGATGAAGTTCAACGTCTATCCTTACCCACAGTCTCTTGTCCTCATTATGATTGAACTGGTATAATGTCTTTTAGAGCGTTCTATTCGGAATCAAGGTCTGCCACCGGCATTTCTTCCAGATCTTTCACAATATCTCCATGTAAAACGTCAAAATATTTCTATAAGCACTATTCAGATAATTCTCAGCAACTCTTGAACACCGATAGGTGGCTGTCGCGTTTCTATCTTCAGCTTGCACGTCTGTCAGGATGGGGCTTAGGAATTTTCCAGGTTTTCTCCCTTGCGTCACGTGAATACGGCCACTATCTATGAAAAGTCCTCCTGGAAGGCAACTTACGCGTTGGATGCTAATATGCCTTACATCGGCATTAGGCCGTTATTCGGTCCACTATGTGGTATCAAAACACTATTTAGCACTTGCATGAATAAATTCCGAGGCAAATCTAAGCTATATTACATGCCAAAGGTGTGTGGTCCTCACCATGTTTTAATAAAGCATCGTTATAAATCTAAGGTGTTTCCATTATTTTGATAACCACCAATATAATCAACATAATATTTTTCTCCCATTTTACTAAAATTTCATTTTTCATATTAAAATCATAGAGAGTATTAATTTTTATCGTTAATTTTTCAATCAAAATTCTATTATATTAGTTTAATATTTCTTATAGGAATTGATATTTTAAAAACATACCCTAGAGTAAATGCTAAGATTATCAAAGAAAAGAAAATATTAGGTAAGGAATTGTGTTATTTTTTTAGTTAAAAGACTAAATTTTCAAAAATTACTTGCAACATTTTCTATTTTCCAATTTTTTTTGACAACACAACAGAGCTAATGATAGTAAGTATTTTCATCAACTTGAAATATATAGTGGTAAAAAGTTCAAGGTTCATGAGAAAGGTACAGTCAGTCACAAAAGTCTACGTACAACCCTAAAAAAGGGCACATTTCAAAACTGAGTGATATTTTAATTTGCAAAATAGAATAAATATTTCCTTTTTCATTAAAAACTATGATTTACAAAATTAAAAAAGTTTCAAACTATCATCTACTGGGAAATTTTGTGAATATGTATAAATTAGCGCGTCACAAAAGTCTGCATACACACGATTGGTTAAGAAGAGAAAATTTACATATGAAGATTTGTTGAAGGTTACTTAAGTTTGAGGTGGCACTTTTGTAGTTAGTTCATCGTTAGTATTTTCCATGATATTACAATAGCAAATTGATTTAAAATGAGCCAGGGAAAGGAAACATCCTTAGAACTTCGAAATTTGGTAGTAAAATTAAAATGTGAAAAGAAATCTTACTCCGAAATTGCCAAAATTGTAAACAAAAGTCGGTCAACTGTACAAACAATTTATAGAAACTTTGTTAAACGCGGACTTGTGCTCAGCAAGTCTCGATGTAGTCGTCCAAGGAAGTTCAATGATCGAGAAGCAAGAACCACAGTAAGAAAAGTGAAGAAAAATCCAAACATTATTGCCCCAAAATTAGCGGATCAAATTGAAACAGAAATGTTCGTAAAATTCTTCGATTCGCCGGCTACAATGGCAGAGTTCCCAAAAGATAACCATTCGTATCATCTGTAAACCGAAAGAAAAGACTTGCCTTTGCTTCTGCACAAATTGACAAGGATTTTGAGTTTTGGAAAACAGTTTTGTTCACCGACGAGAGCAAGCTCAACATTTTTGGAAGTGATGACCGTGGAAAAGTTTGGAGGGAAAAAAACACAGAAATGAACCCCAAGAATTTGACTCCCACCGTAAAACATGGTGGAGGCAGTGTGATCGTTTGAGGTGCCATGGCAGCAGCTGGAGATGGAAATCTGGTTTTCATCGAAGGTACTATGGATCGTTTTGGATACCTGAAGATTTTGCAAGGCAACCTACATGAATCAGTCAGAAAATTGGGACTTGGAAGCTACTTTGTCTTCCAACAAGACAATGATTCTAAGCACACAGCAATGATTGTGAAGGAATGGCTGCTCTACAAGACGCCCAAACAGCTGCATTCACCTCCACAGTCCCCAGACCTTAAGCCCATCGAACACATTTGGGAGGAAGTCGATAGAAAAATAAGACAACAACCCATTACCAGCGTCGAAACCCTAAAGAAGGCTATGCAGCAGGCTTGGTCCCAAATGTCACCTGAAACAACAAAGAATCTGGTGAATTCGATGCCAAACCGAATGCGTGCAGTCATTGCTTCAAAGGGAGGGCCTACCAAGTATTAATGGTATTTTTATTTTTGTTTATTGCCAAAAATTTGAGTTTCCTATCTTTGTATGCAGACTTTCGTGACCACGTAATTTGAAACTTTTGTTATGATAGGTTAGGTTATGACAAAAAACTGTTTTGGAGCTTTATGCTCATAGGCTTATAGCTCGCATTGAGTAAGATTGAGTTTTTATTAGAAACCTAAACAAAAATTGATGGATTGGTGATTTTGAAAAAAAAAAGACAATAAAAACGAAAAGATAAGCACGGTGTGTTGATTGACAAATGAAGGGGAAATAAGGCCGCTTGGAAAAACAAACACGAGAAAAAAAATTAGAATCTATTAATTTGTTTCAAAAAAGAAATTGTTGCGTCAATTTTCTCTTTAGGACTCGTTGACAAATCTAAAATCCAAGAGAAAGAAAGAGCTCCAATTCCAAGTTTTTCTCTTAAGGAATTTCTTGCTTGATCATATCGAGGACACGATAGCATTATGTGATCAATGGTTTCTCTTTCTCCACAAGAGCATTTATCTGTTGAAGAAAGTCTAAATTTGTGTAATTTAGCATTTGTCGGAAAAGATCTAGTTCTAACTCTAGCTAGCCACACTTCTTCAAGGCGAGAATTAGTATAATTGCGGTGAATTTTCGTGATAGAAGACATGTGCGAAAACTTAGAGGCATATTTACTATTTTTCCATTTGTTGTTATTATAATTGATAAAAATGTTTCTTATATTTTGGATAAGGTCTTCAGGTGAAATTGAGTGCAGAATATAACTTTTATTAATGGCCGATTTTGCAAGAGCATCTACTTTTTCGTTCCCTGCAATTCCGGAATGACCAGGAATCCAAACTAATTGAATAGATTTGCAAATCTTAGTTGCATTTCCTAAAGCTGATCCGATGTGTTGAATGATGGTTGGGGAAGAGGTTGAGAGAGTTTCCAAACTTCTTAGACAGGATAAGGAGTCTGATAATATGATATAGTTGGAGGGAGAAATACAGAATTTAGTCACCGCCAGATATAAAGCCAAAGCCTCAGCTGTAAAGATGGAATTAGAGTTATTGATTTGCCCGGAAACAAAGGAGTTATTACTGCTGTCATAAACAGCGATTCCAAGTTTATTTTCTATTTTAGATGCATCAGTAAATAATATGTGATTGGACCATTCAGAAGTACTATGCATTTCAAAGAGGTCATTGATAGTATTTGTTGGAAGATTTTTAGTCTGAAAAGTATATTTTATAAGAAATATTTTAAAATTATTATTAACAGAAGTAGGTTTTGCAAGAACTCTTAAAATATGTGATTCTTGAATTCCATTTTCTTCAAGCCATTTTTTCACTCGCAAAGATAGAGGAAGAGCACCCGAGATACGGCTGCATGGCATTGATTTCCACAAACTACCACATGGAGATCTAGTAGAAAGTGCAAGATTTCTAATGTACATCCTTGTAGACAGAAAGTTCTGTCTTACAGTAAGAGGTAAGACCTCTGATTCTTTCAGAAGAAGTGGAATTGGTGTCCAGCGAGGAAGGCCTGTAGCAATTCTAAGAACTGAGTGATATATCGGATCCAAGATTTTTCGGTCTGATAAGCTCGCAGATGTAAATACACGACATCCATAATCGAGGCTACTTGTAATGAAGGACTGAACAATTTGAAGTAAGTGATTAGTTTTTGCTCCCCATCTGTTACCTGCAATTGCTTTTAAAACATTAATTTTCTTCTGGATAGATTTTTTTTCATTTGAAAAATTTACTTGAAGGTTAAGTTATTAGTAAAATAGAGGCCCAGAATTTTTAAGTGCTTAGACCAAGAAATAGGTAATTGGTTGATAGTTAGTTCAAAATTTACAGGATATTTTTTGGAAGAGAAATCAATAACTGAACATTTTGAGGAATCAATATTTAGTTTCCATTCATCACACCATTGTTCGAGTTTTATGATTGCAGTATGCATATTTTGCTGTAGACTTTCTTGTGATGTATGAGCAGCCAAAAGGATTATGTCATCAGCATAAATAAAACACTTAATGTTAGGAGAGAGAACTTCATAAATATCTGACATATAAATCATAAAAAGAAAGGGAGAAAGAACACTGCCTTGAGGAACACCTCTATTAGAGAAAGTGGGTTGAGATAAAGTTCCACGCCATTTCACTTTAAAACTTCTATCCGATAAAGAATCCAATATCCAATGAGCAGCATTTCCTCTGATATCAAATTGGAGGAGCTTATAAATAAGACCGTCTGGCCACACTAAATCATAAGCTTGAGATATGTCTACAGTTGCGCATATGATATATTTTCTCTGTGAGCGTAAAGCAATAATATGATGATGAAGCATAGAAAGAACACTATCGCAACCTCTATGAGGCATAAATCCATGATGATTTTGATGAAAATATTTAGAAAGGGAGATGTGATTTATTAGACGATTTAATATCATGCGTTCCATGACCTTGCATAGAACGCTTGTAAGAGATATTGGGCGATAAGAATTCACTGAAGTAGTATCTTTCCCAGGTTTTATTAAAGGAATTATGATGGATTTTTTCCAAGACGGGGGAACAATACCGCTTAACCAAGAGTTATTTATGAGTGACAAAAGGGATCGTAAAGCTATATTTGATAGACCCTTTAAAATTTTAGCAGATATTAAATCAGGACCAGCTGAAGTATTTTTGCATTTAGAAATCGCCAATTGGAGTTCTGAGAGCGAGAATGCAGAGTTATATTCTAAATCAAAGTTTGAACTTAAATCAAGAGGTAATACTTCAGTTGCCGATTGACGAGAATAAAATTTGGCAAATAAGTTAGCCTGAACAACAGGGTCCGAAATAATTGAAGTTTCGCTAGAAATTAGTAGATGATGAGTTGGTGAGTCGGTAGATCTATTTTTAAGCTTTTTAAGAATAGAATAAATGTCCTTAGATATTCTAGCGTTTGTTATAATTTTATCCCAGAAATTTCTGGAAAGGGTTAGAAGAAGCTGATGAAGTTCTGCAAAAATTCGCTTGTACTGTATCCATAGAGTCTGATTAAGAGAACTTTTCGCTTTCCGTCCAAAGTTTTCTTTTTTTACCCAAAAGATAACAACATTCCGATGTCCACCACGGAGGATATGACTTTAACGGAAAGATTTGTTTTTTCCTGAATTTATCAAGATGGTTTTTGCATAAAATTTGGAATTGATCTACAGAAACTAGTCCGTTATTAGCAATTTCAGTGTTCATTGAATTGAAGATGCCAGACCATAAAATTCTATTGCGGGAAGTACCTTTCGAATAATCGTTATTGTAGATTTTAACACTTGTTTGAACAGGGACATGGTCACTACCATAACTATCTGAACTGACTGAGAAAGTACAAAAAGGAAAAATATCAGGAGATACAAAATTATAATAGATAAGGGATGGTCTATGGTGGAGTCCGAAGTGAGTAGGCTGAGAGGTATTTAAAAGACAGATGTTGCTATCCAGTATCCAATCGAGGAATTCTGAAGAATCGGGAGAGTTTGAATAGCTACCAAGCGCCGAACTTAGTATATTAAAGTCTCCAATTATTATGAAGGGAGGATGAATATTAGATAAGATGCTATGAAACAAAGAACTTGAAAATTTACCGTGTGGAATGTATACATTTACTAAAGTAAGAGATGATTTGGATATAGTAATTTTTATAGCTAATATTTCTGTATCGTTATCTTCTGAGCAGGATATATTTAAAACTTGCACAGGTAGAGATTTATCAACAGCAAAAAGAAGTCCTCCACCACGGCCATCTTGCCTATCTAATCTAATTATTGTTTTATTACAAATTTGAAATAAGTCGGAATTTTTAAGAAACGTTTCTTGAATTGCTAGGACCTCGGAACATTGAAAATACGGAAGTTTTACATACGGGCGCTTAGATAGAACGCTTCTTGCATTCCAAGAAATTAAATTGAACATTAAATATAAACGATAAACCTGAACAGTTATTGAAAGTCAAAAAAAGGTGCGCTCGTAGTAAAAAAATATTAAAAAAATTATGAATGTTTTTTACGACTTCTTCCTGGTTCAATTCTTTCTTTAATGTTAGGTTCTGCATATTTAATATTTGGTTGAGGAGATTTCATAATAGGTTGTTCGGGAGATATTATTTGCTGATTCACAGAATTTTTTGGACTTGTCATTTCTTGATCTGGTCATAGATCTAGCACGAGTCTTTCTTGGAGGAGATCTAGAAACTGATCTAGCTGGATTCGAACTTGTTCGCATACATTCCATCATAAATGAGAACATTTGTTGAATCATTTGATCTTGTCTAGCCTGTATCGCCAGTAATTTTGCTTCAAAAATAGAAGCCATTTCAGTCACTGCTTTTTTAACAATATCAGTTATTTCATTTTGATTCGGCACGAAAGAAGATGACTTTTGGTTACACTGGAGTAACTGGTTTTTAAAGATTTATTATAACGCGTTCTCGCTTCAATAAATGGAAGGTGGTTCAAGCTTTTAAATTGTAAGAATTTTTTTCTTCAAGCCTCGTAGGGCAGGAAATGTCATTAGCTGCATGATTTCCCTGACAGTTTATACATTTAGGTGTTTCATTGGTACAGGGAGAGTCTTTATGGAATGTTCCACAGTTTTTACATAGGAAGACTTCTTGTGTACATTTTTTCGTAGGGTGAGTGAATTTATAGCATTTTCCACATTGACGAACGTTGTCAATAAAAGGAGAAATTGGAATGATGGAATAGAATAAATTAATAGTTTGAGGTAAATGATGTCCAATGACGCTCACTAAAATATTTTCGCTCAATTCTTCAGAATTCTTTTTGTAAATCTTTGTAAGCTTAATATCGTTAATCCATTTTGCGCAATTTCTTCAGCAACAAGATATAAAGGTAAATCTACATTTATTTCTTTTATAAGAAATCTTGAAGAAATGTATTCAGGTTGAAAACTGGAGTTAACAGGAACTCCAAGAATATTATTTATCTTGCTTATTTCAACAGCAGCATCTGGGCAATTAGTTTCGAATAGAAGCTTACCTTGACGGGTGTGTTGAATTTGTATTTTCTTGTGATTCTTTACAAGTTGAATTATTTCTTGCTTTAAATTATAAGGTTTCTTTGGAATAGATGCAGTACCATCAGTGGGAGACAGGAAAATGAAGAACTTAGTTATACCATTTTCCGCAGCTAACTGGATTAGTTGTGGAATAGAATCTTCGAAAGTCAATAATCTTGAAGTATTTATTTTTGGAATGCGTAAATCGCAAACCGTGTAAATCATTTCAGTCTCAGCTTCAATCATTTTGAATCCATAATAAAGAAAAAAATAACAAATTAAAAATTTAAATAGTAAAAATAAAAGAACAAAAATACTCAATCTTAGTCAATCAAATAATGAGCCAAAGTCAGACGATAATTTCAACACGAAACTCCAACTCCAATTTTCAGAAAAACTTTTGTTATTTTCATTGCGTCTTAACAAATATGTTGATAATTTTATTTATTTATTCTGAGTTGTTATGAGAAATAATTGTAAAAATAAAATTGATTTTTCGAAATTATGAGTTATGTGCAAAATATACAAAAATCAGAGTGCGCACGTAGACTTTTGTGACTGACTGTATATATTTTGAAAATATATCATTTCAAAATTAACTTAAAAGAACATTTTTTCCATTGCAAAGAATTTCTAACAGAGTAAAGCTGCCATGCTTACATTATTCTGAATTTCCTCCTCCTCCAGATCAAAGCCAAAATTGATGGAGTAGTGCCTCTGGTAGTGTCATCTATTGGAGGAATCTTAGAGCAAAGACATGTTTTCACCTTCGTGGTGCTCTGGTTAAGCGAAAGACATCTTTCTGACTTAATTTCATATAGCCATCGGCTAGCGAGTTTGGCTTGTCCAAGTGTGATAAATAACAACATTGTTCTAACATCATATACACAATTTCTTTTGCCCAAATATCAATTCTAGAGCCATTAGGGCTTCCAGAAGATTAGCATTTTAGTTTCGGTTCAGCAACTCCTGGTTTCAAATAAAACTTCTGGTTTGAATGTTTGTAATGGTTCGGAGTTCCCTTTATAAATTCCATGTTCTGGTCTAATTAGATGTCTTGTGCAAAAGTAGACCGTTGTGAACGACAGTTAAACTAAACTTCTGCTTATACTTAATAATCCTTTCTTATTGACTTGAATATATTTCCAAATTGATCAAACTAAAACTTTTTGAGAAATCAAATTATTTCAAAATCATATATTGATTTAAGTTAGATTAAAAATGTTACATAATTTATCCCACCTTTAAGCTATTTTCATATCAAATATTTCTTAGACCGTTTTTGCAAAGAATATTAAAAGTTTAATTGCATGCCCATCACATTCAATATGACAGTAAAAGTAGATTAGATGAGACTTTCTACGAGGATTAATCAGGACTTATATTTGTCTCTATAACAGAGTTTTCTACTATTAAAAGGGAATTTTTAGTATTTTTAGACTTTACAGATTAGCCTCGCCTTCTTACTCTTAAAATCAAGTTAATGACCTAGATGCTAGCTTTGTTCTCCAGATGTAAAGTATTATTCAAAAATAAATTATTTTAAAGAATTTAGAACAAAATATTTGGAATTATGAAAGCAATAACCTTTTTTTCCTCCAAATATCTGATAATTGATTTAATTTTAGACCAAATCGCCAATGAGAGGTTACTCACGTGACGCAACTCTTAGGCAGGCAGCAAACCTGGTCACCGTCAACCGGACACGGTGGATGACTACCAGCTGTACACCAAACATCCACCAGTCATCCACCAGCTATCCACGAAATGACGTCAAATTGAGGCGGAGCTTTCCACCAAACGAAGTATTCAGCATGTTTAATTTTTTTTGTCCACAACCGAGTGACAAGTGTATGTTTACATTGATTTGTGCCGTTTGGACAGCATGGAGTCTAATAAGTTTTCTGTAGAAATTGAAGAATTTATTATCGAATATTTTAAAAGTAAGTTTAATTTAATTGGTTAATTTTTTTAGAATTTTATTTTTTGTTTTGTTACATACATTTATGTATTTGATTTCATATATGTATATATATATATATATATAAAAATTATATATTTTTCAATAGGTAACAGGTGCTTGTGGGACCCAAGAGATAAGTATTTTAATAAAAATAAAAAATCTCAATTGTATAAAGATCTCAGTGGAGAAATCAATAGCAATTTTGAAAAACATTTCTCTGGTAAGATTTTACTAGATTTTTAAAAACTATTTTCTTTTTTTAAATCTTTCTTATAGCAATTTGCTTTTTAAAGTTAAAAATTATTTTTGAATATTTTTATTAAAAATTAACTGAATAAAACTTTTTAAATTTAAACTGCATTTAAAGCTTTGCAGAAGCTTTAAATTAAATAATATTAAATATATTGTTGTATTTATAACTACTTTTATGAATGTATTAAATGCTTAAACTTTAATATGATAAATAAATTTATTTCTATTTTTTGAGTTTTCATTTAAGTACTATGAAACAGACTATGAAATGAAATATTATTTATTAAATTAGGATTTTTAATATAATGCAAATGCATAAGTATTTGTACTAAAAATTTTTTATGATTTCACAATTCTGTCTATAATTCATTGTTTAAGTATTCATTTCAAAGAACTGTGAACGTTGTTTTAAATAAGTTGCTTGTGCAGTTGAAATAAGCTTTAGAAATGTTGTTTAAATTTTATGTTTGTAAAAGGTTAACAATTTTAGAACTCTATAGTATTTGGATCCTTAAAGTTCTTGATAAAATTTTCACTATTTAATTTTATAAGAACATTTACAGCTTATTAATATAAAAATCATAAATAAAATTATCTTCCAAATTGATACTTTTCATTAAATTTTTATCAGATTGCGTGTGTAATCAAGTGCTTAGTGTTGCTTCATCTCAACCATTTCATATGGAAATTGTTTATTACAATTATTTTAAATATATGAGTATGGAATTCTCTCTAGAATTGTGTGTTAATATTGAACATTTTATAATTTATTTGTTAACTATTTTTTAAAGATAATTTGAAAAAAAATTTTTTTAGTGGAAAGTTTAAAAAAGAAATGGAAGCATTTACGGTCTTCATTTTGTAGAGAGGTGAAAAAATCCCAAAACAAAGCCTCAGGTTCAGGGACAAATTGCGTTTATAAATCCAGATGGGTACATTTCTCATCAATGATGTTCTTAAAAGATGAAAATCCGGAACCTAGTATTGACACTTTAGATACTGATGAAAATGAGGTAATTTTTTTAATAGTTTGTTTAAAAATAAATTGTGTAGCTTATTTGCTAATCATATAGTTTGCAATATTGTTTAGCAGCACATAATATTTTTAAAAGTCTCAAAACTATTATTGAAATATTTTTCAAATAATTATTCAACTAAACAGTCTTAGGTTAATAAAATGACTCATGTATAAATTGTCTTGAAACTCATTATTGATAATGGATAATATTTTAATTTCTTTTGCAGTTAAATGTGTTTCATTTCTAAATTTTCACATACCTTTTCATTTAATCAGTTTTCAATAAATAATTCTGCTGTGTACAAAATGGTTTCTATAATTTGATTTTTTTCAACTTTCATAACTGAATATTTTAAATTAAATACTGAAATTTATTACAAAACTGGTATTTTTAAGTAAAATAATGCATGTAATTTGATGTTTTAATGTGTAATGAAAATATTAAAAGTTTTATTATAAATGTAATGCAAATAACAAGAATTCGTTGAAGATTTATTATTTTCATTACATTGTAAGCATATTAAATTTTGTAGATTGATTGTTCTAATAAAAACTAAATTAATCAGATTTATTTAAAAATTAATCTAACACACAGAAGCATTTATTATTGTATGTTCTTTTTTAGTTTGATAGCAGCACTCTAAGTGCTTGTTCAGAAGAACTGGGGTCCGATACTGATGCACCGGAAACAAATGAATAAAGAAATGCTTCAGAATGACGAATGAAGCAATAAGAGATTTAAATAAAGAAAAGCAACGTGCTTTCATGTTAAAGATGCATAATGAAGTGTATTCATTATTTTCAGAAAAATAAAAAATATTTTAAAGTATTCTGTGATTGATTTAATAAAATTTAATTGTACATTTGCTATCAAAACTTATATTGAGTTAATTAATTTGATGATTGCTTACTTTTTGTAATGTTAAAGATTATTTAACAAGAAAAAGTTACACTTTATATGCTTATAAATTTTTTATTCACATTTAACATAATAGATACAAAATCTTAAAATAATAAATAGAAATTTTCTTCTCTTCAAGATAAACCTGTAAAACACAAATAATTGACTTAAGTAAATTTCACAAGACACTATATAAATACAATAGATTACAAGATAAATCTTACTAGTAACTACACACTAACAAAGTGAAGCAAAAATTATGTATATATATAATTTAATTATTCACAAATAGTTAAATTGATTAAAAAGATAATGATTAAATTATTAGTGAATACATTTTTTTAGTTTCACTTCGTGATTTAAGTTAAAGTTCCAGTATGAGCTGATTTTATCACAGAAATAATGGATTTATTTGTTTGTCAGAGTTTAAATCAAGTTTTTTATTCAAGATAATTATATGAATTTTGTTGCAGATATATCTCAGTTCTAAAAATTAATTTTTTTTTCAATTTGCAAACAAACTTTTAGAATATGCAGCAATTAAATCATAATTCTTATTCAAATTAAGAGAAATATTCCTTATGTATATAAACCTTTCTAATAGATGTTAATTTTATAAAAGTTTTATATTATATATTTCTATTGATTCGTAGTTTCAATGTATTTTTATTTTAAATTTATTGTATCAATTTCTTGTGTAATGCTGCAGAATGTTTAACACTCTTAAAAAGCCTATTAACAAATATTATAATGTAATTTTGATATAAGTTTTAGTGGTATACTGAAATTCAACAATTTGGCAGGAAAATAATACAAATTAATTTTGGCTTTGACAGTGCTTAACATGGTAAAAAAATTCTAATGTGCTGCATCATGTAAAATTTATTATTAATTCTGAAATAAGAAAAAAAATCTGAATTTAATGAATAAATTTAAATTAAATAAAAGAATTACACACACATATATATATTTTAATCATTCACAAATAGTTAAAATTGTAATAAAAGATAAGCAAACAATATATTCCTTTAAATGTAATTAAACTTGTTAAAAAATTAAATTGTGAGTGAATGCATTTTTGTAGTTTCATTTAGTGATATAAGTTAAACAAAATAAAACATACCTGCTGCTCTATATTGCCATTCAACTCTACCAGCTTCTGTTAAAAAATAATGGGTCAGTTTAGACCGCATTTCTTTGGCAAGACTCGTTGCATTTCTTGAAGAAGAAGGAGGCAGGTTCATGATTTGGGATGGTGATCTGCAAATTGTAAATGAAAATTATTTTTATACCCTAATTTTTAAATGATTCATAAATAAAAAACAGATTCTTACATAACAGTGTCTTGGTCATTGCTTGCATAGGTAGAGGTCCTTGATATCAAATAATTGTGCAGGCTGCAAGTAGCAATGACAAGATTTTTTACTAATGGAGGTTGCAGGTTTATATTGGTTTGAAATAACCGAAACCTTGAAGCCAACACTCCAAAAGCACACTCGACACACCTTCTTGCTCTTGACAGCCTATTAGAAAGATATGCTTTAAAAATTATAAATTAAATTTGTTTTACCTCTGTTTTGAAAGTTTAAAATTTATTTCATGCATGCATTAATCTTGTTGATTTAAAGAAAAATAATGATGGAAATAAAACAATATTATAAAATATTATCATGATAAGTATCATTAAATAATTCTATGCACATAGAAAATAATCATACAAATTCAGAATATTATTACATACAAAGTTCAATATTACTGTAACAATTTTGATTTGGAAACACTATTATTTATTATAACATATATATAAAAGTGACACCTGTAGTTAAAAATTGCTTGTGGTGCAGTTAATGACCTATCAGGATATGGTTTCATTAGGTGCTGGGATAGAGGAAACGCAGCATCTGCTACAAAGTATTGCGCAGTAGTAATAGAACTTCCTGGCAAAACTTCATTGCAAGATAGTTGCAGTTTATTTTGATTTAGGAGGTGACTGATATGGCTTCTATCCCAAACTCCTCCATCACTGATGCAACCATTTACACCCACATCAATGTATCGGAACACGAGATTTGAATCCACTATAGTCAGTAATACAATGGACTCAGTATCCTTTTAATTATGGTAATGAGATCCAGAATTATTTGGCTTTCTCATCACGATGTGTTTTCCATCTACTGCACCTACACAGTTAGGAAGATCACACCGAGATGAAAATCCATTTGCAATTTCCTTCCAATCATTTTGATTTTCAGGCCATTTAAAAGTGAATTTTAGATTTTTCACGATGGCCGAAGTCACCTCTCGAACAATATTTGAAACTGTTCTCTCTCCCACCCGGAAAACATATGACAGTTCCCGATAGGTCATTCCAGTAGCATAAAATTTCAAAGTTATTGCGAGCCGCTCATCAGGTTTGATGGCATTCCTCATGACTGTATCATGTTTTTTTATATCCCCTTCAATGAGTGATAGAAGGAACACAAAAGAATTTTCATCCATTCTTAGATAATTCCTAAAAGAAAAGGTAAATGATGAAATCAAAGATTGAGGATGCAACTTAATTTATAATTACACTTAATATTACTTATACTTGAGTGCATAAACTAACTAATAAATTAGTAAGTAACATTTTCACATTAATAATTTTTGGGAATATAGACATTGTGTTTATAAAAAAATATTTAACTAGAGTTCTAACTGTGTAAATTTACATACTTTCAAGCAAATTATATGTTTACATTGAATATAGCTACACAAAGTTTAGATATATTTTTATCTAATAATTGCTTATAAATGAGACAATTATAAAGAATATAGAAGATTATAATTTATCAAAAATAACTTACCTATAAGAATGGACATCTTCCAGTCGCAATTCTTCGATTAAGGTGTTTCTCGCTCCAAGTTCTTCTCGGCGTTTTATCCACGGTCTATCAGGACCTCTACGTTTTTTATTTTTCCCTTTTTTGCTCTCTTCCAAACATACCTGGGCAATAATATTTGCTGCTGATAATACAATCAGAGCATTGCAAGCAATATTTGTAGGAGTTTTAGGCATGATAATATTTTTCGAAATCGAAAATATACACAAGAATTATAAGAATGGAAGTCAAATGTAAATAAACTTTCATTGGTTAATATTTTGAGTGACGTCATTAATCACGTGATTGTTTCGTGTTTGGCTGGTAAACCAGACACCAAAGATCCACAAAACAGACACCGATGAAACACCATCCACAAGCAACGCGGTGCACAGGTTTGCTGCCTGCCTTAGCAAACGCCGACTAGCAACTGAATGACCGGCATTCTGAGTTTCATTCAGCATTCAATAGTTTGTGAACCCAATTTCATCTCGAGCTCTCATGATACTAAAAATTTAAAAGCTGTTTTGAATGGTAGATTTTAATTGTGAGTTAGCCCTCTTCTGTAAAGTGGATCATAAGAGTGACAACCAAACAAAATGTCAACATTCAGTTTATCACTTGGCAAAAATAAAAATAAAAAAGATAAGTAAGAAATTCATTAAGATAAACTACTTTTTCTTCGTAAATAAAAATTATAATTTAAGATGTGAAGAATATTTTGATTTTAATATTTCTGATTTTGAATTTATTATAACGTTTATCCTTCGGTAAATAGCATGATATATAAGAAATCACCTATGCTATCAATAAGATCGATGATATAATACAAGAATGCAATTACAAGTTAATCAATAGAATATTGATAATCCTTTATTTATTTGAAAGTAGTTTCAACAAATTGAAATTGTTGTTTTAATAACTAAAACGAGAATATGTTGAAAAGTGTGTCCTTAAAATCAGAGAAGCGTGAGCTTTCAATTTACATTTCTTTTGATCACTTATAAACCTCTTAAAATGAAGTTTATCACTCACTTGAAAGGCACTTATGATGCTTACTTAAAGTACAAAAAAAAAAGAGAGAACATTTTTAACAGCTATTTGAACATATCAACAAATAATAACTTTTTTACATAATTTTAGAATGACTATCAATCTGTTTTTATCTATTGGGAAATTGGAGTTTGCGATAAATGTGTAAATAGGCAAAAACTATGTGCGAATACTTTTACATAAAAGTAATTTTAGTTGAAGGAAACATTTCGTGTTAAATAACAATCAGAAAAATGTATGCTAATGGATGCAATATTTTTTAATCATACGCAACATTATTGTTATAATTTATTAACAAAATACCTCAAATAAAAGATTCTTAAATATTACTTTTGATAAAATCTTCACAGAAAATGAAGACACAAATTAAGTTATAAGAACATTTTCTCCCTTTTCAATACAAAACTTGAATTGAAACCTTAAAGAAATGTCAATATATTAAAATTTTCGTGGAATTCAAAATTTTAATAATGAAATCCGATATTTTTCTAGTTTTCAATTTCTCATATGAAATTGCGTAATAAAAAGCATTCAAACTATTCGAAAGTTAAGAAAGTTCAGCTCATATGATTTCGTTTATTTAACTGAACTGTCGCAACCGTTCAGACTTTAGACGATAGTTTACTTATATCTAATCATTATAAGTGTTAACATTTTCACAAAATGAAAGGTTTTTTTGGTTTAAAAAAGATGTTACAGTCTTTGTACTTTCTTTACTGAGGTCAGTAATCGATATGTTCTTGTCATTTTTTTCTGAAAAAGCACGTGTAAGTTTTTCTTCATTTGCCTCATACTGTATATTTTTAAAACATTACTGATAAAATAGGATTATTAAGATTAATAACTCTATTTTATCAGCAGTGTTTAATCAATTATTATCTTGCAATAACAGTATTTTTCTGTGTATGCATTTAATGTGATAAATTATTCATTCTAAAATATATATGACAACGCTGATAAATTATGGAAAAGTAATATTTTTCTTTCGTAATAAAAGATTTAATTGTTTTATCAATATTATTAAATTAATCACTGTGAAGTTATAAAAATCAATGATAAAATTATTTTCTTCAAATCGGTCGAGGCAAAACAATCGTAGACAAATAATATTCTTAAGGATAATTTAATAAATTTTGCATTTATCAAAAATAAAAGTAAAAATTTGAGGTGTGCGTTTTTAGGTCTCAGTGAGACACACTCTTATGAAATTGTATTTTTTGACTCATTTATCAAAAATACAGCTTTGTATAGTTAAATATCACGATGCATAAAATAACTTCGCGATTAAATACCATTGAAAAGTTTTTATTGATATTGCTGTATTTATTTTGAATTCACTAGCTCTTTTTCTCTAACAAAATAGCAACTTATAAAAACGCTAAGATATTTAAATCTTAGAATGTAGCAATATAAGTTTTTATGACACATACTGTAAACAATTACAACCAATTTCATTTATATAAATATTTTTTAAAATTTGTTAAAAAAAGTTTAATACTGCAAAATATTGAGAGTTGGATAAGTTATTTACTAAATATTTAAATGTGCGTTGGTCAATTTAACTTTTTCAACGTTTCACATCGCAATAAAATGTTAACGTATGAAACGTAAAAATGCTGTAAATTTAATTATATGACGCACTAGGTATCTCTATTATACCCATCATTTATATATCAGATAAAGATGCTTCAGTGAGATATTTAGAAAAATCGGAATTAAAATCATTCTTCTCTTTCTACAGATGCAAAATAAGCTATTCGCCTGAATTAGGATGTATTCTGGAAATTACAAAACTTGGATTAGTTACAAAATTAGCTAATTTTGTGCTACTATTTAGAATGATATTAAGCTGGTACTTAATTGAATGTTTATTGGACGAAGTTAATTAGTCTTGTAATCAAAATGTCTTAATTCATAATCATAATTGGTTCATTTACAATTAGGTACATCTCATTGTCTTGAATGATGAATAAACGTACTTTAAATAAAACTTTCTGCTAGAAAAATTCTTTAGATCAGAATGAATAACGCATAGGATTATTTTTTTAAATGAAGTTACAGAAAAAGTAATTATTTTAAGTTTTTGAAAATTATACTTTTAATTATAAACTCTGATAACCACACACAAAATCGTAAGTTGCAAACAATATATAGTTTTAATCTTAAAATAGGTTAATGTGCCCTTAAATAGTTGTTTTATGATAAATATAGGAATATTCTTTCTCTTATACAATATAATACTAATCTAAAACTTCTACTAATTTAAAAAAATTACTTTCAAAATTAAAAATTTTTCGGTTTTATCCGATTTATTCAGACATTTCCATTTAGGACATGGTTTCGTTCTCATTATTAAACTGCCGAAAACAGAAAGAAAAATAGGAATAGATTACTTTTCTTTTTTGTTGTTTTTTGATAAAAATATTCGGTCAAATAGTTTATCTTAAATCCACTGTGAAAAAAGTCAAGGCGTCAATGGCTTGATCCGATAGTTTTTAAAGTTCGCGCAATGGAAAAGGAAAAAAAATTGCGTTCTTTCTTTTATATTTTCAATTTTACCACTTCAGTTGGAGAAAAAAGTTATCTATTCTTACATTTTACATTCGATCAAGTTGCAAAACTTGTTTATCTTTGATGGCCAATAATGTATTTACGGTAGACATTAAGAGCAATATTATTTAATGCTGGCAATGAGTATATAGTACTATATTAGTGGCTATTAATGTGACAATTTTTTTATTTAGATTATATCTACATCCTTACGCGAAGGCATTTTTAACATAAAATTGCCCAAAAGCTAAATCTTTCGATAAAATAAAGAAACTTTATATGTTTTTAAAGTATTTTAGTAAATTTTCATTAGTTTATGTAAAAAAATTTTTTCTTTTGAAATAAAATAATAAATTCTCCCTCTTTTCAGACTTGATTTCACTAATGTTTATTTCATTTTTGTAAGGAAATTTGTTTTGAATACAACGGCAGTTTGATTATAGATTTTTTTCTGAAATGAATCCTTTTTCTTATTTATATTATTATTATTATTATTAATTTATTCTTTAAATTTTATAATCTATTATTTCTCTTTGCGGTCTCAAACGACGATTTCAATTTTCAAAAAAGTTTATTTACATGCTACTGGCCATTGAAAATTGTTCACCAAAATGTTTACACGCTACATACATGAATTTACACACCAGGAAAAAGAAGATGTAATATGCACAAGATTCATTTTTTAGAAGATTTATGCAAAACTGGCGGTGATTACAATACCTATAATGAGTTTAAATGAATAATTTGTAAAGCAGGTTTCTTATATAGAAAAGAAATTTGAACTTTGTTTCTTGGGGAGAAATTCATGTGATGTCTCATGTATGTAGGAGAAATGCTTACCATAATGTTTCTGGCTCAGATCAAGGGAGAATTATAGTCTACCGCGATTGCTGCTTAATTTATCACACACAGTACTGACGCTCCATCGATCAAATTCCATGACTGTCCACAGGATATTGAATGAATGAATTCAGCACAATAATACGAAATGTCGAAATGGACAATCAAGAAGATAAACATATTATTCGCAGGGTCTTAGTGAATTGTACTGTCATGTCATGAGCACTGACTCAGGAAATGTGGTCATTTGTAAGCCAATAAAACATATCTATGGTATTTGTAGCGCATGGATTGTTAGCTGTGAGACCATGCCTTCGGCTTCCTTTGAAGCCACAATATTGAAAGGAACATGTTCAATGGTGTGCTCATCGACAGAATTGGACGCTGTTATGATATAACGTCGTATTTTCAGACGAATCCAGTTGTGTTAACAATATTACGATGGTCGCAAATGTGCTTGGCGGTATCGGGGAGAACGCACATTGACAGCGTGCATTTAACATCATATTGGCTCATCATCTGGATAACTGATATGGGGTGCACTGGATATACATGTCAATTACCTCTTAATCACCTGAAAAGAACTTTAAACATGGCAATTACACATCTGTCATCCTAAGCTTAGTGGCTATAACATTATTCGAGCTCCGTGAAATGCCCAATCAGCAGGATGATGCACAATGCAGAATGCAGGTATTATAAGGAACTTCTTTGGTCCAAAAATATTCGGTTACTTCCTAAGTTACCACGTTGTTCAGATAACAGTACCGATAACAGTACTACGTTCTTCAGATAACAGTGGAAAGTCTTGTTAATGGTTGAAAGCGACTGATTCATTACCATATGCTACAGTTGACAAATTGTAGAATTGTGTTAAAACTCCAGAGACAGTTGTCTATGCACATGCCATCCATTCTATGTCTAGGCGTAGAAGTGCTGTAATGATTGCTAATGGTGGTTGTTCTGGTTTCTGATTCCTTAGGATTTATGCTACTAAATTTCTTGTTAACTTAATCACTCGCTATCTCTTGTAAAATATATTTGTTTTATAAATATCATTCTCTGTTATTTGTATTTCTTCCTGGTATAGTAATTTTAATGTTCAGCAGTGTGTGTACATATAAAAATGATTTTTATTTACTTATCTTTGCTTGGCTAATTCAAATCTTAAATTATAAGACTGATAAAGTTTAGATAAAAAGAATGCATATATTATAGTTAAAACGATTTTATAAACTCACTGTTTTATATAAACAGTGAATTTTCAGAACGTTTTTATTCTGTTTATATGTGCTTAAAAATAATAGTTTTAATTATACCTAAGTAACTATTTCAGAATATCCAAATAACAATTTGAGAATTTCTTGTGATAATTATTCAATATATATCTAAATCTGCTTTTCATATAAATGTGATAATGAACTGAGCTGTGTTTGTTCGAGTTGTTGATTATCCGATGTAATTTGCATAAACTGAATTCGTTAAACTTCAAAAAGCGTATTTTCATATAATTAGAAACAGTCTTTTATATGTATTATTAGAAATGCAAAATATTCTTAAGACCATTAGTTCAAAAATTTAAAGTTGCTTATATTAATTAATAATTTTCTTACTGAAAAGTAATTTAGTTACTTGTTCTCTTATGTTACACTATTTTTACCATTTTCATGCACCTTTTTTATTTCTTATTTATTTTTACTTAACTTCAAAATTAATTAAAATCAATGTTGTTTAAACTTTCTAGTAGTAAGGGTCAATCCGTTTTCCTTTTGCTCAAGTGATGACGAGCATGTTTTAACACGGACCTAATAAAAGCTATTCATTTTTTGGGGTCTATTTTTAATTGTACTTTTGAGAATCAAGTATGGTTCTTTGAATAAACGATTAAGAGAATTTTTAATGTACTAAAAAAATGTATCTTTCGTTATTTGTTTTCAAATCAGCATAATCAAATGTTTTCGATTTAATTAAATACTGACAATTTTCGCAATGATGAAATATGCACACATTTTAATGTTTTGATTTATCTTAAGACTTTCTTAAACAAAGAAATTTAGTGAGTTGAAAGAAACGATTAACGATTGTTTAAATTAAATAAATGATCAGTATATTTTGAAATTTTATCCTATTTAGAATAAATTACTGCATTTACTCTACAAAAGGTAAAAAATGGATTGTAATTCATAACGTAAATTTGACACGCATCTAATAGAGTATGTAGAAGAAATTTAATGTGTAAATATTTTTATAATATAATAATTATTAAATTATACACACACACACACAAAAGCACATCAAAAACAAATATAGAATATATCTTTACTTAAAGTGTCAAGTCACGAGCACCAAGCCAGAGTTATTTCAAATCAAGAAAAGTTAATATAGCTAGTAAAGCTTATTTTTTATATTCAATTTTTTACCCTTTAATGAATGAGAGATTTACATTTATTTTATATGTGCCTTAACCTGTTAGTTAATTAAACCTAGCTTGATTTATATCTGATCAAAAATTTATTTTCTCATATTTTCATAAATGCGAAATTTATTAATCTTAAATCATTGTATAAATAGGGTATCTCTACAGATCATCGTAACTACGCAAATATACCTCCACTCAGTTTTTCTCCGGAAAAGGCGAGAGGCAAGGCAAGTTATCTGTAATATTCTGGGCGGAGTTAACAATTTCGGCCCAGGGAAAGGCGAGCAGTAGTTATAATCTCCCTTCCCCCCCTTGTCTGTGATTGAATCCTCGCCCGTGATTGTACCACATGACGTTCAACGAATCCTTGACCTTTTTTTCATCTTTTCATTCACCGTTTCTCTCGCTTAATCTTAAACGATGTTTCGCTTTAGTCGTTTCCACTAGGGTCGAATTATTCCTGCTCTCTCTCTCACTGATTGCAAATCTGTTGTCTTCCGATATAGATATAATTGTATTAGCTTCTTTGTACTGATTGCTATTCCTGTTTCTTTGGATGGTACTGCCATAATTGTTCCTCACATTCTTTGCTTCAAAGCTTAATTAATGGAGTCAACTATTCATTAGAATCTTAAAAACTTTAGACAGGGACAATTAACAGAGTTATAAGGTAATCCCAATTATCAACTCATTTTTGTTTGTATTTTGGGAGGAGAATCAATGGTGAAAGAGAATTTCGAAAAAGAAGAGTGGCTGCAGTTCGACATGTCCAAATTGTCTGACATGCTGTCAAACTGCAACCCTCAGACATCCCGGCCCAACATTTCTTTTTCGGTTAAGGACATTCTTAACATCAGTGATGAATCCTACTTATTGCACAATACTTCCCTGGACAATATCCTCTTGGATGCCTTATCTACTAACTGCAACAACAACAATCTGCATTATCAACAAGAATCCATACGATGGGAACCTGAACCCATTGAACAATTTAACTCTTTCCCCCATCCCGTTGAATACAAATCAACTCAGCCATCTGCAAGATCACCACCTTCCGCTTCATCTCCTGTTACATCTTCTTTCATGTTTCCGCATCCTATTCCATCCTTCGGAGTTGGAGGAAGTGCCAGCGTTACTTCACCCACGAATCCTCTCTTTTCCTTAGTCAACACAAATCCTTATAAGTCTAATATTGACAACTACCAAGAAAGCAGAGTTTGGTCAGCATTCAGACCACCAGGCTCCACTGAAGAAATTGAATTAAACAATGGAAATGTTGCCACTGTAGTGGATACAAGTAAGTCATTCTAAATTTTTCATTTAGTATTCTTAAGTAATAACAGTTGGTATTTCATTGAAAAAGAATAACATTTGATATGCTTATGAGATTTTGTTGAAGACATTACGAACTATTTCTCGCAAGGGGAAAATAAATATTTTTTATAAGAGATTTTTTTTAATATTTAAGTTACTTAAAAATTGTTAGTAAAATTAAATAATTTTTAATAATTAAGTTTCTTTAAAAATAATTGTTTTTAACTTCTAATAGAGAGTTGTTCAATATTAGTAAATACGTATGATTTGCACTCTTAATAAATGTCATCTTTTTAATCAAATATTAAAAACTAAAGATTTCTTTGATTAACCGTTTATGTGTTGAATAACATCAAGTTCATGAATATGCAGGTAAATCAATCTTAAATTTAGATATATTGAACATAAATTTGTTCATGACTAATATAGTTTTATATTATCGAACTACATTATGGATACTTATATTGTTTTGCAACTTCAATAAATAAAATGTATGCTTTCTCTTAAGAAATAAACTGTTTTAATCAAATAATTTTCAAAAAGTAATCTGAAAATATGCAAATTTTTAAGAAAAAATTTTTCATCTGAAATATGAGTAGTTTTATTCTGTTCTTGTTTAAAACAACCATTTTTTAGCTATTGTATCATGTGTTAAAAACAAGAAAGTTATTTTTTAAAACTGCATATAAATAATTTGTGACTTTGTACAGCGGGTTATCTAACATCAAAAAACTAATGATGTAAAGTATTTTATTATCTTCTAAGAACAGCCTTCTGTGAATCTCATATTTCACTATATTTTAAATAAGTGTGCTAATTTCAACTTTTACAAAGGAGTAAATATGAGAAAATTCCAAACACACACCCTCATAGGTAATACATATGGAAAGTAGAAACTCGAAATTTATCTTTCCTCACACAAATGTGCTTATGTCAAACGTTCAAATTATGTGTCAAAGAGTTCAAATATGTCAAAACGAACTAGAGACTCTTCACTTTTAAGAATACAATCTTCTTAACACTCGATCACTGTAAACTCTGTATTAAGTTAACCAAATATTAAAAAATTAGACGAGGTTATATAAATTATCTTTGATTCTTTTTGTCACTTTTTAATTCGAATAAAAATTCTCATACAACTGTAGCTTCCTAAATTTGAGTTCTTATTAATTTATTAAAATATTACAATTAACCTATTCAGCTTCTTTAAAAATTTTTAAATTTTTTTTGAAATTGTAACTTTTTAAAATGTGTATAAGAGTAACAATAAAGTGCATTATGAGAGAGATGAAGTACATATATATATATATATATATATATATATATATATATATATAATTATCCTAAACAGAAAAGTTTAAATAATTGTACTGTTTTTTTAAAATTAAAAAATATTTCAGCATATTTTAATTCTATAGGTGTAGCTCCAAAGTTAGTTTCATAATTTTAAAAAATAATAATTCTAGTTTCAAATGAAATTATACTTTTGAAAAGAAAATGATATATAAATGGAATTTGGACTTAACGTGAAAGATTTTACTTCCTGTATCTTGCAGTCATTTTTTTTTTTTGTTATTCTTTCATTTAACTTGTGTCAACTTAGATACAGAATAAGTCACGCAGTTGCTTATCTTAAGCTATTTTTTTTCATTCCATATTGACAATATTAAATCTTCTTATCGAAGGGGAAGGCATTGTGTAAGGACCTTCTATTATATTTTGGTAGTCTTTTTTTATCACTTGAGAAACATATATTGACAAGATAAGGAAATGTATCGATGAACTCTGTTATTCTTTTTCATGAGATTGCTTTTAGTTTATCTACTTAAATGAAAATTCATAATCTAATTTTTTTTTAATTCTTTTCTTAAGATTCATTTGAAAAAAGCGTAATTTAAAAATAGTAATTAGATATATTTAATTTTTAACGTAGAAATTAATAAATGACCACAACAAAGAAACCGTAATTTGATTATATTAGTCTTTGCAAGTCAGAATAGGATATTACTCATTTTAAATTTGGATTAGCTGTACGCATAAAATAATGAAACTAAATTATATTATCTATAGTAAATGCCTAGTTATAATAATTTTTATAATGTCAAGGAGTAAAAGAGTAATGTAACTTGTAATATATAGATTCTTAAGATTTATCTGATTCTTATTTTTTCTTTGAAATTTTTTGTAATTTTCCTTAATTTTCTTTTACTTTTGTAAGAATAAATGTTCAGTTGAAATTTTTTGTATTACAAGTTTTCACTAAATTTTAAAGCTGTTCCATAATTTAAAAAAAAAATGTCATTTTAGCCAAACAATAAAATGTCTCGCTTTAAAATTGTTATTAAATCACGAGTGGTGTTTAAATATGACAGAAAAGGATTTGTTATCGAAAGTAATATTTTCTCTTCTCTCAAATTTTTTTTGTAAATCTATAAAGATAATACATCAAAAATATTTCTAAAATTTTTATTAGTATGCATCATAGAGAAATTATTAGGTTGCAGTTCTTAATATAAACGAATTATATTGTACTTTATTTTTTGTTAGATATGCCCTTCTTTATAGTTTTATTCAAAAAGTGAACTTTCCACTGACGTAAAATGGAAAACTTTCGTTAGCGAGGTCTAATGATATTTTCTTTATCAAAGATAAAAACCGAGATTCCACCTTTCAAATCATCAGAATCTAGGAATTAAAACCTTGAAAATCCTGGGACGGTGATGAAATAATACTGACATATTTACGAATACCACACAAGATAATCAGTAAAAATATCAGCTGTTTTTATTACGAATTAAAAAAGGGTTGACTTTTGCTCGGATAAGTTGACCTTTGCTGACGAAGCAGTCCACTTTACTTCCGGATTTTAGCAGAGATATTTCAGTTTTAGATAGATGAAATTTTTAATATTTCTCTTTACATTTTTAATCACTTCCGATAAGGGTGTTCGTTTTTTTAAGAAGCTATAAACAAATTTTTTTTAAAGTAATCATTGGGATAAAAAATATTAACTCACAGAAATTTATTAATGGAAAAAGAATTTTCATAAGATATGAGATTAATCAGTTTATTTAATGCAACATTACTATAAAAATAATTCATGTTCTTACTGTTTTAATTTATTTATTATTTTTAAACATATAATTAACAGATTTCTATTACATATTTATTATTCAATCATTTACTTTTACGATTTATGTCATATTCTTCATAAGATAATATATTATTCTGATTGACAATTCGTATTTAGTTAAAAAAATGTGATATTGATTTTATTTATTACAATTTTTAACTGAAGTTTCTTAATAAAAATTTTAGTTATTGTATAATTAAATGTTTGAATCACTTATATATGTGAAAAAATATTACTTTTTATTTAAAACAGCAATTTTTTAAAGTTTATAAAAATTTATTTATTTTTATTATTAAAGTTCGAAATTGTATTCCATATCAGCATTTACTAAAAAAATGAGTGACTCAATTAATCCTCTGAACAGATAAACGTAACTTTATTTTTCATAATAATTTATGTATAAAGTTATTAACTAAGAAACTTTATATTATTTTAGACTGAGTTTTAATAAAAAATTTCTATCACAATTTTTCTCAGTTATTAATGTAGATATCCAATTTGTTTTACAAGATATTTAACATTCCTTGCAAGTTTGAATGTGTCAAACATTTATTTTTGAGTTTTTGTCTTTTTTTTTTAGATAAGAAAATATAAAACAAATTTAATAGGAAAAAATAAGATATTTCGTTTCTCCTATGTCCTTTTTTAAAAATTTTATTATTATAGTTTGATACTTTTTAGTTTATAAATTTTAGCTATTTATTAAAAAAAAAAAGACTTATTTCATAAGTGAAAGTAACATGAACCAATCATTTTATTACCGTGCTGTTTTATATTCCGAGATCTTTATATTACTTTTTTTAAATTATATTTTAGTTTTATAGCTAATCTTTTTTCTCATCTATTATCTAAAGGAGTGTATATTAGCCAATACGTAATTAGTGACATTAAAATACATTTTTCATTTTTCAATATTTTTGAAATCTTTTCGTCATAACGACTTTAATTATTGTTCGAGAGCTATATTTTTCAATAATTTTTAGATATTCACCGGATAAAATGCAATATCAATTATTTAATTTAAAAATTATTTTTAATTAATTTTAATTCCTATATTATTGCTAATAATATTTAAATGATTATTATTTCAGTCTCTAAAATAAATTTTGCTCTTAATCATGTCTTTTTTAGTTGCTTTGCTATTTTTTGAATCTAAGACAAGGAGATTTGAAAATTAATTCAGTAAAATGTTAGGAATACCTTTCTTCCTTTTTTTACCTATCTAAAATCTTTAATTAATAATCAATTAAAAGGCTTTGTTTTCTAACTAATTTTGGCAAAGACTTCTAGTTTTTGCTGCTATGAGCTCAAAAATTACCTAAATTATGAACGAAAAATTAAGTGTTAAGATTCCTTTATATAATATATTTTATATCGCGAATTTCTTTTACTTCATTTTATATTACCATATATTATCATGTTACATATCGTCATAAAATATTTAAAAAAGTTGCATGTTTCAAATTTAAAAATTTTATTCATAACAAATAATTGATAGTCCACAACAATAATCAATTGTTGTTTTTGTAAATTTTCGTTAACTAACGAAACAAAATTAAATAACTTAAAGCTTTTGAGAAAAAATGTTTGTTTTAACAAAGCTCTCTATCTATAAATGTTCAATTTCCAAAACTTTCACACATATTTTTTGATCACATATATTTTTAATTTGCATTATTTTCCAATTCACTTAAGCATTTTCCAAAAATATGCGGATATTAATTATACATTTTAATTGAAATTTATTACTTCATTTTCTTTCAAATTTTGTTTTAATATCGAGAGTCAGAGTTAATAAATAAAATATTTTAATACCTAATGAAGTTTAATAAACATACCATATCATGAAAGATACATGTGTACGTGTATTTCACTTGAAATGAAACTCTTTTTTTTACTAAGATTTAATTTTTTGACCATGGATTTTTATAAATTTGCTGGAATTTAATTGAAAACAATATATAACTTAATAAATTAACTTCGATTTATGTTTTAATTTTTCTAAATTTTGGTCAATAAATATATGTAATTCAATGTTCTAAAGTTAAATATTAATGAAATACGACAAAAGGATCAATAAAATAAAAAAATCAATATATTAATTTTCATTTCTCTACTGCAAATTTAGATAAAAGAACAATTCATGAAAAATCAGAGTAAAATAAAATAAAATTTAAATATTAATTACTTTATTGTTTTGCAACAGCAAATAAAATAAATTTTGAGTGATACTTGATATAAATTTACAAAATAGTTTAATCTTTATTCTGTTATTGTATCATGCTGCAGAATAACGGCATGTTTGTTCTACACACTGAAGTTTATTTTAAATAAATAAATAAATAAATACATCATATATATATATATATATATATATATACATATATATATATATATATATATATATATATATATATATATATATATATATATATATCGATTTATATTTCAGCGGTGGGTAGAGCTTAAAATTTTAGCTAAGATCTTGTTTTCCTCTTTAAGTGAAGTGCGCACCTGCTTGAGTTTGCTTTTTAAGTATTTAATTTCTTTTTTTTTTTTTTTTGGTGCTCTAGATTAAATATTAACTTATTTAGAAGAAAGAAAACAGCGGAGATGATTATTTCAGAGAATCAGTTAGAGAATGTAATTAATGAATCAAATTATGTTCATACGGCCTTTTCAACTTCAGTGCAGTAATTTTGCTCCAAAATTTTTCATCAATCTTTTTCTGGTTTTCTAAAAACAGCAAAGACGAATATTCTTCATCAGTTTGCATAGGAGACTGATAGAAAGTCTTGAGGACTTTCACCCTTTGTAAGCAATTTCGCGAAAAGATAAAAATCAAAAAAAAAATGATAGACTTACTTTATTTTTATATTTTTTATAGAGAATATAATCGTCTATCACTAACTGTGATCATGATCATAAACTAAAGAGAATTCCAAAAATAATCTAAAGCGATAATTCCTAATCGTTTTAACATTAGGAATATTGAAGCTGTTGCGCCATAAATTTTTACCTTATTTTTGAAAAAACGTCATTTATCAAAGTCAATGATTCTTAAAATGTGGTATGATTACTTCGTTGAAGTAAATTAAAACATTTGATGGAGAATAACTATGACTGAAAATACATTAAAGTAACTATTGGACATTAAAGTAACTATTGAAATTCATAGATTTAGTTATATTAATTAAAATTTTATGAATATTCTCTAGTATCAATGTATATTTAATTTTATAGTAATTATAATACTTCCATTCTTTTGCAAAATCTGTTTTACAGCTGGTAATTTAATAAATATTTCAATATCTCTGAGTCACAAAAAAAAACCTTTTAACTAAAAACGATAATCTCTTTCTTTCTCTCTCTCTCTCTGGTTTTTAACTAGCAAATTTTTAAGAGTGGATAAATAATGAAATAAGTAATTAAATCCTTTGTCATAATTATTACCTTTTTATGCGGCAGAAAATTTTTTCAATAGTATACAAGAACAAACTTCTTAAAAGCAGTATACGTTAGTTATTTCATAAAATACCAGTACAAAAAATTATTTAAACAATAATTGCATAAATGTTCTACATAACTCGAGGTTGACACACATGCTTAGCAGTGAAGACCAGCCCTGGACTGTACCTCAAGGTTAACGGGCTTAGAGAATTCTTTTATCACCAAGTGTCTCGTAACTTTGAACCAGGGTCCTGTGACGAGGTCAACTTGAGCTGGTACCCTCCTATCCTTCGAGATTCCTGAACCGAAATGAACTGAAATTATTATTAGATTTAACTTTTAAATCTGAAAAAAAAACCCAGGAAGAATAAAGTTGTAATCATTTTCCTCTTTATTTTCAGGATTACCTGTCCAATCCTCAACAGTGAACCGGAAGCCCACAGAATCTATAAAAGTTTCGGATAAAAAATCCAAAGGAACTGGTCATTCAAAGAATTCCCGTAGTAAGCGTCGCCCAAGAGTTTTATTTTCTCAAGAACAAGTTTCCGAATTAGAACGTCGATTTCAGTTCCAGAGATATCTGTCTGCAGCTGAAAGGGATGAATTCGCAGCCACCCTGAAGCTAACTTCAACCCAAGTGAAGATTTGGTTTCAGAACCGACGTTACAAGAACAAACGAAGTCGGGTGGAAAAAGAAGGCACCGATCGTTCAGCAGCATCATCTAAAAAAACAGTTGCTCCATTACCAATTAATGATGGACATTTTGGTGGGGACATCATGGGCACATACCCTACCACATATCACTTCAATTCGCATTATTCTGGTGCAGTATTGAATACCAATAACCCAATAAATCACTACCAGCAAAATATGAATGAGGTAGATAACCGATCCACTACATTACCGCTCCAGCTTGATCCTAATTTTCGTTCACTCGATAACCAGTTTCTGACACCAACTCTGCCTTTTGGTGATAATCACTTTTCTTTCAATGGTTCTCTATAACTAAAATTTTTCAACAAAACAATCACCAAATTGTTTTATTTTTATTGCATGCTCAAGTTTTTGTATTTCATTTAAAAAAGGCTGGACCTTTTCATTTCAATATTAACTTTAGTTTTTTTATATTTACTTATTTCATTGTATTTTTCAAAGTATTTCTTTTTAGTAAGTTGTGTTAGAAATTTTAGTTAGTTGATGTTTAGAATTCATTTCGTATCATAAGTGTGTGTAATAAATGTCTGTGAAATCAAATGTGAATTTATGTGAAACTTTTTACAATTTTATGAAATTTTCTTTTTATTTGTTATCTTAGATGTTGCATTTATAGAAATGTTTAGTATATTTGAGCATTTATAAAGCATTTTTACCCAAAAAGTATTGTGCGCTGTGTTTTGTTTTTAAGCCGCTCAAATAGTTTTTTTAAAAAAGTTTAGTGGTTATCTATTTTTAAGTCTTGTCTTTTGTTGTACTTGTGCATTAGTAGAATAGTGTCAAAAAATAAAAATTCTTTTTGGAAGGTGTTGTTTTTGTGAGATTTTTGTTTCCAATCAATACATTTCAAACTCTCTGTGTGAGGATTCATTTAATAATATTTTTTAATAATATTGATTTTTATAATATAAAGAAGAAACGTAAATAATTGCTTTTTTATTTACTGAAACATTTTAGAGACATTGTATATATTTAATTGTGTATAACACTGTTATTATAGATATCAATGAAGAAGATTTGTTTAATTACATAGTATTTGATAATTTTAAAAAAGTTTTGTATTTATGCTTCATAATTTGTTAATCCAAAGAAAGGAAATTTCAAGTTCATATCTTTCTATTTTATCTAAGTGTGAAAAATCAAACAACACTTTTGATAGTTTTTAAACATTGAAAATTAATCTATAAATTAAATTCCTTTTTAATAAATTTTCCTGCATAATTAAACTTTCTACTTGAAAATAATAAAAGTAACAATCCTTATAAACAGAATTTATTCAAAGTTTTTAAGTTTTAAATTTTACTTTGTTGAACTAGATAATAAAAAATTTTATATTACATTTTTTATTTATGTTGTTAATTTTCAAAAAGTTATTTCTCAGGCTGAAACCAAGAATACACAATATTCTTATAAAATATCTTGATATAAAAGTTTTAGAGACTGATAATATATTTTTAAATGTTTGATTGCAGAATTAGAAATAATTGAAGAAACTCAGGCATATAATTAAATTATTATGTTGAAATCATAAATATGTATAAGCGATAATATTCGAATATTTCAATCTATGCATTTATGCATATGTGTTCAAATAAAACCGTTTACTATTTTCTGTTTGTAGAACTCTTTTTCACCCTGTTTTCACTTCAAACAAAGAATTTATGCAAAGAGATATTTCAGCAAAGCCTTCTGGGAAGAAGAAAATGAAACAGACATGATTTCTCTTATTTAAAAAATAATTTATTGATAATATGCTTTCGAATAAAGAAACACGATAACTATTTGAATAAATTCTTTTTCTGATAAACTTCAAATAACTTTTACGTTTTTTTTTTTTGCTTAAAATGATGATTAAATTGCTTTGTTTGATTTTTTATCAGTTATTTTTTTACTAAATTTTATTATAATTTTAAATATAAAAAACTATTTAACAAAAAATATTGTGATAAGTTTTTTTTAATAAACAATAAAAACTTTTTTAAATGTATCTCACATAAATGATGATTAGTTACATTTGCATTCAAGTTATAATAATTAAAATGATTTCTAATTTAATCTATTAATAATTTATAAAGAGATTTATTTAAAAAAATAAATAGTTTTACTGTTAAGAATTCACTTTCTGTCATATTTATTAATGTAATCTGTTTTTAAAAATTTATCTAATCAAATATGAATTTTTTTAACATACAATATATGAACCACAGTAAGAAAACACACTTTAGCATTTGAATACTTTAGATTTTCACTGAACGAATTCAAATGCAAAATTTGTTAATGATTCTCAGCTTTCTAAACTCTCATAAGTCACGAATTTTTTAAACTATTTAAAAATGATCAATTATATTATTTTTCTTTTTAAACTCAACAAAGACAAAACTAAGAGATACAGAATTTTTCTACTTCCTATTTCCTTTTCTCATTACAAATTAATTTTGCTTTTACCTTATATATATTTTTTTATTTGAACCATTTTAAGCTCATTCTCACTCAATCATATTCAGTAAAATTTAAGATTTTAGATTTCTTTACCAAGAGAGGTAACATTAAATAAAAAGTACTTTCTTCAGTATTTTATTACATCATTTGAGAGTGCAATTTTTAACACTATATATCAACATCTTAAAATCAGTATAACAGATTTGATTTTAGAAAATTAACTGTAAAGTTGATTATTTTATTGACATTTATTTCCTTATTTTTAAAACTAACGAATAAATAAAATGTTTTTATCCAAATTCTATTTAAAATTTTTTTTATTTATTTATTAACTTCGAAACCAATGAAATTAATGTTGTTGTTCTGTTGTTTTATGTCATCGTTTCAACAGTTGAAAACTAGCTCATCCCATATCAGCGATTTAAAATGAACTCTGAATCACGATAAACATCGAATCCTAATGTGGAATTCAAACCCACGAATTATGAACAAAAGCACTGACCATTCAATTATCTCCTCAGGTAAGCAAAATATTGAACCATGAAGCAATAAATAAGAAAACTTTCAAGCTCTTTTCAATACATATGGTTTGAAGCATGTAATAGCCACTAAAATATCAAAGTAATTGAGTCAAACAGTTGGATATAGAGATGAGATGAATTCAAATGAAGAAATTATTAAAGATTTTCGTATTTCTAAACTCTCACATATTTTGAATTTTCCAAATCATATGAAAAATAATAAAAAAATATTAATTTTACTTTAAATAATTTACTGAAAGTAAAATATGAAAGCTGTATTAAGCTATTTGGTAATACTAATTTTTAAACATATAACATATTTACTGAAAAAGTACAACTAAGCACACTGTATCACATCATTAATTTAAGTTCCTTAATATTTAACGTTATGTGTGTGTGAGTGTGAAAAATATTAATTAATTTCACTACCTTAAAAAGTTATGTTAAATTATGAACAAACAATTTTTATTTATTGATATCAGACCAAACTTATTGGTTTCGAGAATTTCAAAAGAAATGTAAAGCAGACCTGTAATTTGTATTTTCAAATTTTTCCGAAAAAAGAACACTTATTGCTTGTTCTGTTGATTCAAGGTTTCTTAACAATGAAACGTAAAATTAAAAAACAAAACAATTTCTGAGAAAAAATTTTTTTTCAAATTTATATGAAATATGTTAAATATATCAACCATTTGAAGGCAATGAAATAGCAGACACTTTAGCAAAGGAGGGCTCAGGTCATCCTGCTCCTTCTTCTTCTGCCGTTACCTACCTTGAACTCTTTTCTCTGAGAAAAGCCCAGCTTAAAACCGATTGGCAGGTACCTTAGACTCACCACTTCTACAAGGGTAGAAAGTGGGGACTTTCTCTGGCTCTTTCCTGTGATAGGAAATCCAGCACTTGCCTTGCACATCTTGCCTCTGGCCACCTGAAATGCCTCACTTTTGCAGCGGGTAACAAGACCTTCCCCCTCTGTCCTAAATGCCACGGACACCAAGCTTCTCCTAAGCATATCCTGGATTGTATGAATATACTATGGGACGATATCTACAGTTCTCCCCGCCTTGTCATCGATTTCCTCTCCGTCAACGGATTCCTTGATTTGGTCTGACCCCGTCAGAATCCTTGGAGATAAGCAACAACAGCAACACCAGTTGAAGAAATCTATCAAAAACTAAAAATTGCATGAAAATTTGGAATTACATTTTACTCATGTTTTGTTCTGTAAATAAATTTTACATTAATATTTTCGATCAATTTCTTCAATTATTAAGTCAACAAATGAAGTATAATACAATACGATATATTTATAAAGTTAATAAATCGATTATGTGTTATCGAATGAACAATAGATTCACAGTTTACAACTTTCAAATATATTCATGATCGTTATGAAGCATATAAGGTCTTAAAAGAAGTCCACAATTGTAATATTGCTAGGCATTCAATTAAATTTCTCCTCTTGTTTTCGTAGAATATTCTAAGATAATATAATTTTCTTAGTGCGTAATCATTGATGAAATGAATTCACATTTCATCAAAAAGCTATAAACAAAGAATCATAGTTGTTATTAGGCCAACTACATATTTTTAATTGAATTCGCATTTATTAATTCAAAGTTCAAAAATGTATTTACAGGTTACATATGTAAAATGCATTTTCCTCATAAACTATTGCTTCTAATTTTTTACGCAATGTTTTATGCTTTTTTTTTGGTCTTAAATTTCTGTAACTTCTTAATTTTGCAACTCTTGAAAATATTTGTCTAATGAAAGTTTTCAGGAATTACTGTTGTCTCCTTCATTCAAACAGTTAATCAATGAAAAAAAATTTAGTGTGTGTGTGTGTGATGAATTAAATGATGCATTATAATACACATCATGATAAATATTTGAAAAAAAAAATAATGAGCATCAAAAAAGAAACTATGAACAACAACAGTAAATTTTAAAAATATTTTTTACAAACTTGCACAAAATTAGTAATTGCTTATAAAGTTTTTTCACTATTTCTTTCGCAAAATTTTGAACCAAGATCTCTTATTTTTCTTCAAGGAAAATATATTTATCAGGCAGCTTCTTTTAAGCCCTTTGAAATTGAGAAGTTAAGAACATTTTATTTATTTATTTTAGAAAATTTTAAAATAAACTTGTACTTTTATTTTGAATTCAATGTTTCATAAAAATTAATCAGAAAATATTTCGATAAAGTCCGACTAAATTCTTTTGTAAGGGAGAGATCAAGAAGTATATTTTTGGCATTTAAGCTTAATTTTTATAATAGTTTGATATTCTTTATAAATATAATTTATTCAAAATGACTACAAAAATAAAGTTTTCTAATAACATAGTTGATCAAAAAAAATAATAAATAAATAAATAAATCAACACCATGAAGGAAAGCAAATAAAAAGGTATTCATTGCAAATAAATAGTACGACCTGAAGACAAAATGATTAAATTTGCTAGCAGTTTAAGGATTTATTGATTAGCAAAGTTGATAAAAACAGCTGTTGTCTTTAAATAAATAAGCCTTTACCTAATTAGGCAAGGAGTGGAGCAGGACTTGAAATATAAAAACGGACTGCTTGTTCCATGTTGCTTCAAGTCTGTGCCACACTTCATCCACAGTTGTTGTTGTTGTGGCTTTTCCTCCAAATGACTGACGAAGTCAGACAAGGTCCATCAGACCGTTGACTCATAGGAAATCGAGGACCAAAAGAGATGATTAGTATATAATCATCCTCTCTGGAAAGTCCCAAGCAATCCAGGATGTGATTAAAAGAAGCCTGCTCAGTTTTACATTTAGAGCAAACTTCAAAGATTTTCCTGCCTTCGAAATACGTGAGACCCCTAGTGTGGCTGCTTGCTAGTCTAGAAATTGTGGTTCTAGAGGCTCTGTCACAATTGAGGGCGATTGAAGAGCCAGGCTCTTTGCCCGAGTACCAGTGATGGCAGGGAGGAATCTTCCACCCTTTCGAAATTTCAAAATTAACTGTAGACTGATGTTCTAAAAAAGTAAGTGTTGAAAAGTAAGGATTATTGTGGTACCAGCCCTCCTTGGCCAGTTCATCCACAGTAAGGACACAAGCTAAGGAAAAGTGGTAGACCATTTTCTCAGTAACATAATTTTTTTATGTTGGTGAGTGGTCTGAAGACCATGCAGGCCAAGACAACAATCGAATACATTCTGTATCAAGGAAAATCAGAGCATGATAAGCAACATGTTCTCTTGCATTATCTTGTTAAAAGAGTATGTTTTGAAAGTTTCGAAAATGGCTTTTACTACTGACGTGTATTGATCTTCATTCGAATTACCATCGATCAAAATTAAAGGTATTTGTGTCGTGTATTCAACGCATGCGCATACTATCAAATCAGACACAGAGCCTTTATGATTATATCGAATGTAACTAGGTTAGGAGCAGTTTACTCGGAGCCCCTCGACAGAGTTGTGATCCTCAGAAGCAAAAGTATTTAAAAGTAGTTTGAAAAAGCTTCTGCCTTATGACAAGGTAGATGCATGGAAACTTCTCTACTTTCCTCTCTTGAGTTTCTTGAATATGGTTCATTATCTATGAAAAGTCCTCCAGGAAGCAATTTACGCTATATTCCTTACATTGGCACCAAGCCATCTGGTTATCTACTACGAGGTATTAAAACATTATTGAACACTTGTATGAATTGATTCTTACTATTGAATTGCTTATATTAGTCATTATTGTAAATAATTATGATTTTAATCACACTAAATCAGCAACTCACGGTATCAACAAGGCAATCTGCAAGAAAAGTGCCAAGTACTGACTTCATAATTATGTTGTCTAACGATTTTACATGAACTGGATTAAACTGAATCAAGCGTTGGTGCAAAGTATTTTTTAATTATTGAAGACTTTATGTTGCCATTCCTGAACTTCATGTAACTAAGCAAATATTGAAGTTTTCAGGATGATAACATTCGAAACTGGTTTGAAGAATATCTGGACTGCTCCAGGGGATGATTTAGCAACCATTATTGTTGCTAATCATTCCCTGGATGATAAATAAGCATATTGGAAAATGAAACCCCCAAAATAAAAGAGATCTAGTTTAATTCTGAAGATAATTCTAATACAAATTTCTTACTCACAAATACTTTCGCAATCAAAAATGATTTTAGTTGGTACGACTGAAAAAATGTTTTCGGGGGGGGGGGATGAATTTTATTGAATCAATACCTTTGGAATGATTCAACAAAAGCCATCAAATACGTGAGCTTCGTTGAGTGTGAAGTAATTTCACAGAAGTTTATGCAGTATTCCATGATTTCCAAAGTTATAGTCTATAAGAAGACACTTAAGCTTACATTTTATTAAACATTTCTTAGAAGTAAAGTTTTTATTAAATAAAAAAAAACAATAAAAACATTTAAGCTATATATCTGGGATGATAATGCACATCTATCCATGAAGAGGAATTTCGTCAACCCAATCATGGGTTGATGAACACGATGATGAAATGAAACATCTATCTTTGCTCATACAGTAACTCGATCTTAATATAATTGATCATTATAGCCTATTTTCAAGAGTTCAATTCGGAGTCGATACCCTCCACTGGTATCTTTCCCAGTACTTCTACAATATCTCCATGGAGAATGGAAAATATCCTCTAAAAGCTATTTGATAGTTTCACCCCAATCACTGCTGAACGACATTTGCGCTTAATTTTCTGCATGCATATCTGTCTTCGGAGTTTTCCAGGTTTTGTCTCTTGCGATACGACAATAATCCCTATAATCTACGAAAAGACCTCTTGGAAGGAAATTAAAGGAGTATATGTTAATACACTTTGTAACGGCATTAGGGCTATAGGCGGTCTATTACGTGGTGTCAACATATTCTTCAGGAATTGTATGGATCAATCCTAGCTGTATCCAAGCTGTATTACATGCCAAAGGTGATCCTACATTATTATTATAAAGGATTCTTTATAAATCTAAGATGTTTCCATTATTTTGATAACCATTATTATCAACTGGAAAACTAGCCCAGTGATTGTTATTTTACATCAAATGTTATTTTATTGAAAGAATGATCTTACATATAAGATGTTTTTCTTTCATTTTCATTATTCATCTTAATTTTGCATATTATATATGCTTATTTTACTTTGTTTGAATCAAATTCCTTATACTTCTAAAAAGATATATAATTTTCAGGATAAGTATATTTCGATTAGTGTTTCTCGCGCTCGATTTATGTCAAAACTGTCTTCTTCCAGTGTGGATCAAGTGAATTGTTGATAAAGATGATAACATATTGATAGTTTCTTTTTATTTAGCTTAAACCAATTTTTATCAACATGTTATTTATTCTAGAAATCCTAGATAATTTTTCTTCAATAAAATTGTGTTCGACAAAAGCCCACTTTGTATTAAAAAGAATTTGAACGATAATGTTGTGGCGCCATCTATCAGATTAATGAAGAAGTAATTTGTAAATAATATTTTTATATTCAAATCTTTCTGTAAATTTTTTTAGTTAGGTAGATTAAAAGAATATAAATTATAAAACAGAAGGTAGAACAAGCACTCCAGAAAAATTTGAGACAGAATTACTTTTCAGCTTAGGTAGCTATTTTTTTGAAAAAAACTTTTAATTTTAAAATTAATTATAAAGTTTGTGTATGCCATTCTAATTTCCTAAAATATATAATAAAAATATTAAAATAATTTGACAAAATTCTCAGTATTTCTCATTGAAAAGTTCAAAAGAATTTCAAAGAAAATCTCTTTCTAATGCCTCATGTTTGTATATATATAATTTTTTGACACTAAATGTACGTACATGTGCAAGTTTGAAGTACGTATTTTAATGTAAATTTCATGTTAACATTACAAGAAAGAGCATATTAAGTCAATAAATAAAGGAATAACATCATCATAAAATAAAAAATACTCTTATTTTTAAAGCTCTTTTTAAAATAATCTGTTGTATTATGTTGACAACAATAAATTATTACTAATATTGTTTCAGTTATTTTTAAGGAACTATAAATATAATTTAAAAAATATAACTCAAAGTATTCTCTCAAAAAATTAATTAGTTTTAATAAATTGAAGGTTAGGCTATGGGTAAATGTTAGGTAGTTAGGTAGATTAAAAGAATATAGATTATAAAACAGAAGGTAGAACAAGCACTCCAGAAAAATTTGAGACAGAATTACTTTTCAGCTTAGGTAGCTATTTTTTTGAAAAAAACTTTTAATTTTAAAATTAATTATAAAGTTTGTGTATGCCATTCTAATTTCCTAAAATATATAATAAAAATATTAAAATAATTTGAAAAAATTCTCAGTATTTCTCATTGAAAAGTTCAAGAATTTCAAAGAAAATCTCTTTCTAATGCCTCATGTTTGTATATATATAATTTTTTGACACTAAATGTACGTACATGTGCAAGTTTGAAGTACGTATTTTAATGTAAATTTCATGTTAACATTACAAGAAAGAGCATATTAAGTCAATAAATAAAGGAATAACATCATCATAAAATAAAAAATACTCTTATTTTTAAAGCTCTTTTTTAAGATAATCTGTTGTATTATGTTGACAACAATAAATTATTACTAATATTGTTTCAGTTATTTTTAAGTAACTATAAATATAATTTAAAAAATATAACTCAAAGTATTCTCTTAAAAAATTAATTAGTTTTAATAAATTGAAGGTTAGGCTATGGGTAAATGCTAAAATGCATAAAACGAAAATAATGCGAATTATAAAAAAAATAAATAAATAAAAATAAAAAAAAAAAAAATATATATATATATTTTTCTATCTTAAAAGAGATTTTATCTCTGTTATAAAATAATTTTCTTGCATTAAAGCATTTTTCATAAAAAAAGATATTTAGCATCAAGTCAGAACTAAATTATAGACAAAAAAAATTCATTTTTAGTTGAAATAATCAGCTATTGAAAGACTGCCATCATTTCTCTTTGATAAGATAACCAAACGCATCAATAAAAGATTTATTGGAAGCGATGAGGAAAAATCGAAATTGTTAAATGATTAATGATAAAAAGATGAGTAATCAGGCAGCAAAGAAAAAACTGCTGTCGAAATATAAGAAGTTACAAAACAGGTCATAAATGTCAGTTAGAACATTGTTATTTAATTTTGACAAGTTAAAGTACATGATATAGTTTAATTTTCGAATATCAATAACTAAATCGAGAATATACACGTCAAAGGAAGCCTAGATAACTATTAAGAAAAATTCAACTCAATTAAAGTACAGTTTATGAAATAAAAAGAAACAAAAAATTTTTTTGACTACAAATAAATCATTGTGTTGATAGATAAATTTTGTTTAGTTTGATATAAAATTCAAGTAGGATGAGTATACTTACATTACCATAAGAGTAAACTAGCATCTTATTTATATAAATATTCAATCGCTGTTATATAATATCGTAGCCATATTAACCATAGGAAAAATATACAAAACATGCATAAAAATAATATTTGTGCTTTTTAAATATGGCTTTGTATGACAACAAACGTAAATTTATCAAATAAAATAAAATACTCAAAAATTATTATAATGTTTATATAAAACGATGCAAAAAAAAAATCGGTATTACTGAGCTTTTCTTTTTACATTAAAAATTTAACTACGATTTTCAATTTCATATTTAAATTAATATATAGAAACTGACTGTGATAAAAGATACGAAGAACTCATCTTTATAAGTTTTAATAAAGAAAAAAATTTGAGTGTGATAGAGTTATGATTTTAACTTGAATTCAGTCAAAAACGGAAAATAAAAATGCAGTAAACGCTGGACATTAATAAAATCCACTTTGCGAACATTTTAAAATTATGAAATCAAAAAATCTTAATAAGGACATAAAAATTTGAAAGATAATTTGCAATTAGAATTCGCAATCTGTTTTATAAAAAGAACAACCGAAATTCTTTCTGAACATGCACAGTTACTTTTATCAATTATTTAGAGTTTATATCTAAAATATTTTAAAGCCAAATTTGTTCCAAACTATTGTACCAATATAGCTTTTGTCAAATTGTTTTTGTATAATTCCAGTGAAGTCAAATTGTTTTCATTTTAAAATGAAGTCAAATTACTTCAATGTAGAAAAATTATTGTTTAGTATTCTTTTTGGTTCCTTGAATCTTTCATTAGACTCAGCTCTAATATTCTGCATCTGCATAAATTTCATTTCCATCCACCATTCCAGAATGATTTTTTTACTAGTTAAGGGATATTTGTTATTATTTATGATAACGGTTCATTATTATGTACTTCACTGGAATTTATTCTTATCAAGTACAAGAAATTATGAGTAAATATTTCAAAATGTACATTATAGAAGTATCTCACACTTTTTACATCAGTACAATCCATCAATATCTGTGATTCCATTTTGATTTAATTTTAAATTATTTCGACATCATGTACATTTATAACATTATAATACCAACAGTTTTAACACACTGTTTTATATTATGTATTAATAAATTTTCGTTTCAGTTTTTATTGCTTTTATCGAATCGATATTTATCAACTGTTTCTGCCATCCATCTTATAAAAAGAGAAGATCAAAATATTCTATTTTATTGATTAGATAGATATTGAATTATTCTGTTGATATAATTCATAAATATTTGAAGAAAATTATAACGAGTTTATTTTTACTTTTCCTCTAAACCTGATTAAATACAAATACATTCTATTTAGCGATGTTATGATATTTTTGAGAATTGATTTTAGAATAATTTGTGTTGCAGCAAAGTAATTTTTTAAAGTAGTTATATATTTATGGTGATTCACACATTTTTAAGTTTAGTTACATCTATCTATCTATCTATCTATCTATCTATCTATCTATCTATCTATCTATCTATATATATATATATATATATATATATATATATATATATACATATATATACATATATATATATATATACATATATATATATATATATATATATATATATATATATATATATATATATATATATATATATATATATATATATATATATATATATATATATATATATATATATATATATATATATATATATATGTATAATTTGTTGATAGTTAGGTTGAAATTGAGATTTTTCCAAAGTAAACCAACACTAAATAAATTCTTTTTAAGCTCAATAATTTGGAATTTAATCATGCAAGCACATTTATTTACGTCAGTGAGAATTATTGGTCATATTTTAGGTATCTAAATCCCTTAATTGTTTCAAGATCCTCTTTTTGATTTTGTCATGAATCCTAAGTGATATCCAAATTCCCAATATTCTCAATATCGAAAGTGGTTGTAGGTTTCCATTTATATCGTCCTTCCCAAAAAATTTCATGCTGTAAAAATCACATATCTTCAATCACCGAAATAAAGATAACTAAGAAATAGTATTGGTATAGATGAAACTTTTTTATTAAGTTGAATATATACAATTATTTATACTTTACAAGAACTTAAAATACTTTACAATCATCGTTTCGGATTGGGACGGATCATTCTATTTTGGTTTTCATCTCTCTTTTCTATCAAGAAGTTCACCGTTGCCAAACTTCTAGATAGAAATTAAAAAAACGATATTTATGTTAATTTCATTTAATTTTATTTTAAGAATGATTCATTTATGGCAGTAAATTTAAATTATTGCTTACTAATATTGTTATTGGATAAAATAATTGAAATTTAGATATTTTAGAATTTTAACACATTTTGATTCCTACACATCTCAGACTTATTCGAAATGAATTAAGTACCATTAATATATGTAAAAATAATGAATCACTCACAATTAAGTTATAATTAATGAAAAGATAATTATTGACCCTTATCAATATCAATGTTATTTTGTTACCAAACACACTATATATATGTACGTGACTCTTGAGTAAATACTAATTATTTAAAGTAAATGAAACAAGAAATGTTATATATTCTTAATAATGAGTAAATCCATTAATGATAAAAATAAGAATATATATATTATATTTTTATATAAACGAAATATTTTATTATAGAAGTTAGAAACTAAGTACATATATTCATATAAAATAATTTTTATTATATGCAGAGCATAATATTGTAATATTTAAAAATATTTAAAATACTGTTTACTTCATTAGTTTCAGCAAATTCTGTTTTTCTCATTTGTTTAAAAATGGTATTTATATTTCAAGATGTTTTTAAATTAGTTTTTAATAATTTTTATAGATGGCGACACTATTTTCTACTCGCAAATATCAGATTCATAAACTTCCCTTCACCAAGTTTAGAAAGCTAAAGCGACGGACAATATACTTTAAATATGGCGACTGATATGTTAAATTCATCACAATTTCTAAAAAAAAGTATTAAATACAGTTAATTTATGTTTTTTAATTATAAATACTACAAAATCAATAGAAACATATATGCATCGTTATGTTAAGATTTATTTTATTACATTACATATATTCAGACTTGTATGCTTGATTCTTGAGATCCGCTTGTAAGTCTTCGTCGGTATTAGGAAAAATTGCACAATGACAGATGTACAACCACAGAAGAATAACAAAGAAAACACCCAGGGGCACGGTGGGAATCGAACCCACACTCCTACGCTCTCGAGCGATTAGCAGTGATGCCTTTGACCACTCAGCCACAGAGCGCCCGCTTATGTTAAGAGAAATTAAACTAAAACAAATTTTAATGTGATATTCTTGATGATTATGCAAGATATATTTGATATTTTATAGATGAATGTACATTTTAAGAACTTATTTTAATTTTAAAAGGATTCCCTTTTCAAATGTTTGTTGATTTCGAAATATATCATTAGGAAAAGAGTTATGTTGATTTAAATATTTTAAATTATTCTATAAAACAAAATTCTTAAGAACGTTAAATAATTATTTCCAGGAAACTAACATTAATTTACTGGATTTCTTTCTATTTTAAGAAACGTGTTTTATTAGTTTGAACAATTTACTTAATATTAAAAACTTTAATTGTTAGCAAATTTATTGGAATATGTTTTCAGAATAAAGAATTGTTTTAACTATATTTATTAAATTCATTTCACTTTTTTGTTTTTGCACATAATTTTAGTTATTTCTTTGCTTAAACTTTATTCCTTTAAATAGACTAACTGCTGAGCACAGGAAATGTTTATTTTACGTTTAATTACCGAAAAAATATTTTAAATTCAATATTTATGTTCTTAATATTAATTAACTTCAAAAAATAAAATCTTGAATAATAAAATTTCATTACATGAAGTTTTATCTTTAATTATATAAAGAACATCAAAATATTCCTCTACAAAAATATTCCTTCATTTGATCTGTTCTTTATATAATTTTATTTTAACCCATATTAATAATTCAATTAAACACAAGATTAATTTTGATAAGTACCATTCATTTTATGTATTGAAATAAATCTATAAATTTGAAAACAAAATGAATTGTAGTTGTGGAAAAAAAACCATTGAAGACATTTTATATCCTAAAGTATTTTCTTTTATCTTAAGTAATAAAACTCTAAAAACGAATAGCACTTAAACGGAATAAAAGAATTTCTGAAGAATAAATCTAAGCATTTACAATAAATTTCAGTCTTCATAATTAAGTCTTATATAGGGAAAAATTTAACTTAAAATAAAAAAAAACAAATTTGGAATCTTGCAAAAGAATACAGATTTCTTCGATGAATATTTTAAATTCATAATTTCAGAAGAACAGTTTATAAGTTGAAATAAACATTCTGTTAAAGTTTATTTACAGAACATAAATTTCATAATTTACATAGAGCTGATATGAGGTATTAAACAAAACACACCTTAATTTTATTAGATTTTTAAAGTTGCGTAGTAGGAATATCATATAATGTTTGATTGTTTGTGCTTCAATTTCTTTCAATCCCTAATTTTTTTACGCTATGAAGTAAAATTTTTTGTCCATGAAAACAATTTGCAGGTGCCAGGAAAATATCTTTGAACAGCAACACTATGTACTAACACACCTTCAGATACGACAGTTAAGGAAATCCACACCTATCAAGTCTATTCGAGTTATCAGAAAAATATTTATGATTGTATGAGTCATTTTCGTATAACCTTTTTGAATAATTATAGAACAAAATAAAAAAATTTACATTCGGTAATATAACCAGAAAAAAAAATTACACTCAATTTTATTTCTCTGTTCTTAAAGAGTTTTTCTTTCAAACCCATTTTAAATTTTATAGCACGTGCATTCAATTATACGTTTTATTTATTTTATATATAATTTTGGGAATAAATGTATTCACTTAGTTATTTTGATTTATCAAAAAATATATATGTTGAAGAGCAGGAAATTTTCTATTCTTTAAGAGTTTTATTTCAAACCTAATTTAAGTTTTATTGCTCATATATTCTATTATGTTTTAATTTTAATTTTGATAATAAAGATATATTTCACAGTTTGTGTGAGAAGGAAGCATTACAAAAAAATATGAACATATTTTTGTGCTTTAAATTTCGGATTGTATTGTGATTTTGTAATAAGTATCCTCTGGTGATAGTTTTTAAAAAATTCTTAAAGTTAAAATTTTTTATATAATAGCATTATAAGTTGTGAAACTTTTTTATTTCTAAAATATATATATATATATATATATATATATATATATATATATATATATATATATATATATATATATATATATATATATATATATATATATATATATATATATATATATGAGGTGAGGAAAAGATTTACATTAAAGATAAAACCAGTGGAGTTTTGAAAAATAAATATTTAAGACCTATATGATTTGGACAAGAATACAAAGAATCTTTAATTTAATTTTCTGATGGCCCTTTATCTTTCAAATCTGCACTTATAATTTATATTTATCTGCACTTATATTAAGAGAGCTGAAAAAGATTTTACAGCCAAATGATTAAATATATTTAAAAGAAAAATGTGCCTAGTATAGAAGGCAAGAAGGTAAGAAAACTTTTTGAGTAATTAATTTTTTTTCCTTTCAGAATCTGGATTTAATAGCGAAAGTTTAAATGCGCCAAATAGAATATTTAGTAATTTCCATAAAAAAGGATTTATGTTCATATTCTATCCAAACAAGTTTTCAGAAGAATCTTTTTTGTAATTTTTCATGCAATTTTTAATGTAATACTGGTTATCAAAATTGCAAAAAAATGCTTCAATCAAAAATGATCATTTTCTTCGAATGAATATATTATTTTGAATCATATCACAATTTAAAATTTAAAAAAGTAAAAAATATATTTAAATTTTTCTAGAGTTTATTTTTCATACAAATTGAAAAATATATTTGCTACTCAAAATGTATATAAGTAAATATTACACATTTTTGTTATTAAATCCTGCAGTATAAAAATAAATTGCTTTTTTTCTTCCATTCCATGAGTAAATAATAATGTGAAAATTTTATGCCATTAACATAAGGAAGATAATTTTGCTTTATAATAAAAACATATTTAAGGAAATTTATTATTTTTTCATTTAAGAAAATAAATTTACTTTGCACTATTTCATGAAGTGTTTAGATTAGAAGTTATTTAACTAATGTATTTATAAGTTACTGTGCCCTGAATTTAGGGTGTTCTATTTCAATTAAAATTTTGCTTATGTAACAAATGTGCTAATTTAAATCCACATAAAGAAATATCTGTTGATGAAATGAATATATATAATAATGTATATATATATATATATATACAGGGTGTCCAGAAAAGGACTCCCTGATTTCAAAATTAAATATCTCGAAAACAAAGATAGATAGAGGAATGCAGTAAAAGGTATGTTTATTGTGAAAGCTGTAAGAATTTTATACAGCAATTTGAAATAATAGTTACAAAAGCTGCTAACAGATGGCGCTGTACGATGCACAGCTTAAATCAGCATACATAAATGAAATTATCGTATGAAAACATTCTTTCCAAAAAATCACATCACAATGTTTTCAATGCTAACCTCCTTTCACGCTTGAATAGTGGTACTGATCGCTCTGGGCTTCGACTATTTATAGTAAGCATGACGTATAGCGATTACAGCGCCATCTATTTGCAACTTCTGTAACTATTATTTCAAACTGATGTATTAAATTCTTACAGTTTTTACTATAAACATACCGTTTACTGCATTCTTCTATCGATCTTCGTTTTCGAGATATTTAAATTTGAAATCAGGGAGTCCTTTTCTGGACACCCTGTATATATATATATATATATATATATATATATATATATATATATATATATATATATATATATATATATATATATATATATATATATATAATCTTCCGCTTATCAAGGAAAAACTGATTTTTCTTTCTGTCTTTTGATAAAATAAATGTAATAATTTATATATTTTCTTAAAAAATATTAATTGCATCTTGATCTATGAAATAAAAAAAGTATACAAATTTACACGACTGTCACACATATATATTTTTTAAATTTTTAGTGAAATAAATAGATTTTTATATCAAACTTCTTATGAAACATATAATACCTATTTATTCGCTTTTTATTCATCCTTATAAATACATACATAGCTTTCATGGAAAAACCCGGATTGTATGTAAAGGTTAAAGGGTTTGGAATACTCACCAAGTGCCTCGTAATTTTGAACCACAGTCTGGTGACGAGATCACACCTGATCTGGCACCCTTCCCTCCGCTTCCACGCCACACAAGCATAAGGACTTTGGGTGTCACAGATTAACGTGGACACATCCTCCACCCGTGGAGCTCCAGTAGCCTAATGCGGGAGAATATGGTCACCTACCTAATCCAAGGTAAACCATACTTCACTTTTCTGATCCAAACGGAAGCTATTAAGCCACTGGAGCTCATTCATCCCCATAATAAAGAATTGAAAAATGTAATCCAGATAATGGGCATTATAACAATGTCAAATGTACACTGTCAATGTGAGTTTTCCTCGATGCAGCCAAATACTTATGGGACTATTATTATAATACTGAAAACCTAACCGGAATTCATCTGAATAAACACAGACGCCTCGACATCCCATAGTCCAAGTTCGTCACTGATCATACCATTGACGACCCTCCTATCTGTGATGCAGATTCAAGAGAAGCCGAAACCTTAGTCTTCCAGCTTGGAATCTATGATAATGCAAAGGTCGTCGAGATGTTCGTGTAGATGCTGGTTGCCTTGAAAACAATTCCATTTCTTTTCGTCTCATGATGTGGCTCTATAATCTGTCTTTTCGGCTGTTTTTTTATGGAGGCTCTCTGAGACTTTGCAGTTTTATTCCAAATGATTGTTATGAAATCCTCTTTTCCATATTCTGCAGATTGTCACTACATTTCGACCTGAGAGAGCAGCTATACTGCGACACCATAAGCCACCAGAATATTTTTAAAATTTTACTATTTAGTTTAAATTATTTAATATTTTAGAAGCTTATCCAATGAAAAAGAAAATAAATATGAAATAATCACAAAAATTGGGGAAAATACTAATAAGATATTAGTTTTCCCAGATCAACCCTCATTTTCTTTATATTTTGCAACTGAATTAAATTTTAAATCATTTGAAAGAACAAAATCACATATGTTTCATTCAAGAACAATATTTTTGAGACACTTTTTTTGTTCTTGAATCAAATTATGTTTGCTAAATATTTATAATTTGAATGTTTTCTTACGCATTATTTTTTTCTTAAAATTTAAAACACAGTCGAAGTATATCTACATTGATATTAGATTGGTCTTGGAAAATGAGGAAAGATATTAATCAAATTTTGCCTAGTATGAAATAAATACTTAGAATCACATTAAATTTTGGCAACATCCTTGAACAATTTATGTTCCTCAAGCGTTGCCACTTTTGTATTTGAAGCCACCTAGTTTGAGAAACATATTAAATAATTGAAAATACATACTCATAGAGAAAACTTATTTTCACACATTACCATTACCATTTTAACTCACATCAGACCTATTATCAATTTTACTCTCATTAGAAATTCTAAATTAAACGTAATTAATCTTTCAATCCTTAATTCTGATCAATTAAACCCGAAAGCTAAAAAATTAATTTGAAATGCTTTTTATTTTTATATAAATACCTTGATGTATACAATTGTTTATTTTTTAAAGTAGAAAAATATTTGTACCTTATTGCTAAATAAATCTTTTATGTGTCTCAAATGTGTAATATTCAAATAGTTTTCATGGTTTGAGATTTCTACACTTCTCCTATCATATTTTATTTCTATAGCAGTGTTTTTTTCCAAGACTTTGGAAGTTACTTTCTTTCATTGTTTCTTGTACATCAAGATAAATAAAAACAAACGTTCTCACAATGTGTTGCGTCTTAAATAGTTGATTGGTCAAATCATAAAATGAAAAAATTTTTCAATAAATAATCTTCCTGATTTTAAACTTCATAAAATATTTCTTTTCATTAAAGATACCAAATTTAAGTTCATGTACTACTAATATTTTGTTGAAATATTTATTAAAAATATTATTTAATTATGAAAATATTCATTGCTCCTTTGAGCTTCAGAGAAAAAATAATAACCATTTTTAAATGAAACTGCTTTCAAAATTCGTATTCACTTCTGAATTGAAAAACGCATCGAAATAAGAGAAAATAACATTTTATACATTGGTACTATTCTTAGAAACAAAATAATAAGCTATGTTAGAACAAATTTAACAAATGAGAAAGGTGGAATAGAACTCATTTCTTGTCCTAAAACTGTCAGAAGTAAAGTTTTTGGAATGAGTTCGAACAATGTATCCCATATTAATAGTATACATTTGTTGCAAGAATTATACTTATGAATTTAATGTTCTAAGCAAACACACAAATGCAAGCTACTATTTATTACATTAAAATTAAAAAACGAAATTTTGCTAGAAATTAATTTGCAATTACATGAAAAATTTTGCTTCATTTAAATTTAATTGAAAAAGGAAAGTAATTTTTCTAAATTTTAAATTTTTGTGATCAAGTTATCTAGTTGTCATATATTATTTAGATTAAATTCTGTGGTGTGTAAGCTTATTTGATAAATTGCAAAACTTTACCCTACTTTACTTTACTTGTGGAACGGAGCACTCTATTGGTGATAGAACTCTTTTCCTTCTTTTGGTGTGTGTGTGTTTTCCTTAAGGTAATCGAGGATCAAAATACCGGAAGCATCCCAAAATACAGAGATCAAAATCCTGTCAGATGACATTTGCCTTTCAGTTGCTCTTGGAGGCCTTAGCCGGTTCCTGCCTAGTCAGCTAACTGCCGATTTGGCTGCAGATTGAAATGATGGATCTATGCTTCATTCACTGTCCTATACAGAGATTTATCTTCATTTATTCCAAAACAAACCCAAACAGCGACCTCTAACTCAATTTTTGCAAGTCTAACAAGTTTTTGCTTTTGTTGGATTGTGAACAATCGCAGTACCCTCTTAGAATGGACAAATGTCATGGACAAACCCTTATACAGAATTGCAAGTTCACTACCTTATAATACCATTCAAATTAGAGTTATCTCTCTCAACTTCAACTTACTATTGTGCAAAACAATTTGTGAATGAGTTTTCTCAACTTTTTCTGGAACAAGTGCTGGATCTGGGTGAACAGCGCATTCAACTTCATTCATATTTGTAAGGATGCATTTAAAGTCAACAAACCATTTTTCGTCTGTTCTGCTGTGTGGATGGTTTTATTTTGATGAAGCAAAGCCAGAATAACACATCACAAGCCACTGCTTTTCTTCAATAGTAATTTTTCCCATTAAAATCAATGTTTTATCAACAAACAAAATTTAGATTTTACTTTGTTTTGAAAATTACAAAAGTAATATCACTAAAATTACTACAAATTGAGAAATAAACGGCCGACGGTTATAAACTTCAACAGGTATCATTTGAAGACCTGTACTTTCTAAAAATTATATGATTTTGCGAATAGTGGCAACACCTATAAGTATCATCCTACAAATTTTCGACCGGTCTCTAATACTGTGAGTAATAAATCTAACATTTTTCGTTTATATAAGAAATCGTTTTATATAAGAAAATACATTTTTCATTAACACATGCAAAATTTTTAGTCAATAAAATAAAATAAATAAATTTAGAAATGATATTTTAATTTGCTTAGTTCTTTCTAGAGACAGTAGGTCATATTCTTGTATTGCATAAGAGGATTGCTGGATCCCAAGTGGTACATCAAGGGGTACATGAAAAGTAGAAAATAATTGGTTTGTTTTACAATTTTGACTCAAGCTTAACATTTGCTTTATTCTCAGCATCTGACTAAATGTGAAAACAGTGCATTTTTAAGGTATGGTTTTTATCCAATAAATGAGTATTTTTACTGAAAGTATTATTTAGTCGAGAAGCTTACAAAATGTATTAAATAATCATATATTTAAATTAATCTATCTTTCAAATTAAATTTTAAGTTTAAATATTTTATTTGTATTTTCTTTATTCACCAACAGTTGAATTAAAAATTACTTATAAAATTCTTTTTTTTCTGAATAAAATATAAATATTTCATTGCCGTTTTTATTGCAATTAACAATTAAAAATGTATTTACAGAGAAAACTTAGAAATCTATACTCCTTTCGGATTTAACACTAAAAACACAGACTTATTTAAATGCATCCATAGATAGATTTTAATCTACTTGCGTAAATAAATAAAATGTTAAACATTTAATTAATAATCAAAATATAAAAGTTTTAATATTACATAAAAAATTTAAATTTCTAATCACGAAACTATATTTTAATGAAATTAGTTTAGAATCCATGAAATTTACAGATTTCAGTATAAGTTTCGTTAAAATTTCAATAATTGTTTTAATTAGTTAAATTACCCAACTGCTTCTGAGATTTACGTTTGCACAATTTACCTGCTAAAATAAATATATCTATAACTTCGTTATCTTCTATCCCAAGCAATTAAAGAATCATGATTCTGACTGCATCTTAAACTTATAAGTTATATGTTGCTTTATAACATTTTACTATCATAGATAAATTATATGTATTCTTACAGCTTTTTAGCATTAACAATACACTCTTTTTATTATTTTATAGCCTATCTACCTAAATATATATTTTTATATAACTATCTATACTAAAAATAATTACCTTTTTTGCTTTAGCAGGAATTTTTTTCAATAACTCATTACAGTTTTGTTTCTCCGACATTGCTTTTTTGAGATTTTTTCTCAAAGCTGTATTAAAATTTATCTGAATTTTAGAAAACAGTTCATGTGCAAACAAATATTGAATGTATTTTAGTGCAAACTCTATTTACACGAAACATTCCATCAATATTTATTTTTTACATATTTGAACACATTCTAAATTATAATTTTCAGTTACCAGACAAATAAATCTTTTTTTAATCTTTGTTTTTTTTAAATCTTTTTAGAGTATATATAAATAGTATATATATATATATATATATATATATATATATATATATATATATATATATATATATATATATATATATATATATATATATATATATATATATATATATATATATATATATATATATATATATATATGTATGTGTATACAAACGTACATACATACTCATACATATAAATATAAATGCACGTATTAAATGAGATAAATCAGTATGTTACTGAAATTATGCATTTATTTTTAGGTAAATGGCTCCTAATAATAATTTATGATGGCTTCAAAAGTTATTTCCTCTCTGTCTTAAGTTTAAAGAATGACAATATTTAAATCACAAAACTTAAAACGAGTTTTAAAAGCTCATATAAGCCATTTTAAGATTGTTATAATGATTTTATATTTTACATCGACGCTATTTAAAGAAAAATTATCTTAAAAAATGTGTTTTTCTCTCTCTAAATACTTCCCATATATTAATGCATTTAAATTTAAACTTTTTTTTTCACTTTCTGTATTTTTATAATTACGCTCTCTCTTTCACAAAAAAAAAAAGAAGTCTGAAAAGTGAAATTTTTGTCGAAGAGGCGTGCGCTTCATTTCGCCCAGGGCCATCATTTTGGGAGGAGGCTGGCAAAGAGAAATTAATTATTCCACTCTAAAGCGAGAAGGGATCGCGAGAGAGGGCTGAAGACTGGATCCATCTCAAAATAAAGACTTGCGTTCTCAGCTTTCTAAGTTAATTTTGAAAGTTGCAAATTTATTCTCAATCCTTTGAGAAGCAATTCGTTTGGATAGTGAGACTCAATAGCAGCACTAATTCAGTTACGGGGAGGATTCAGGGGGGAGGGAAGTGCCTGGCATTAATTTGAATAGAAATGTGTATTCCCTATCGCGCGAGAGCCACTCTGATTAGATATATATATGGGGCGGCGAGTCAAACTGTCAGCCCCAGTGCACCATTCCGGGCTGTCACTTTTAAGTACACTTTAAGGGATTAGGTGTCGCGCGCTAAGCAACAATATTACCAGTAAGATTGCTTCCAAATGAAAACGAAGTTGGAAGATTGTGCGCCTTTTATATTTTTAGATTGATTGTAAGAAGACAGTCTGAATAAAACTTTTCACATGATTATTAAACATCTGTCTTGACCCATTCTCCTCCCATTTCATTTTGATTAGTTTTATCAGTGAGGAAGAAGAGGCTCCTTTTTAATATCTTTTTTAATATTTTCGTTTTAATAAATTGATAGTCGTTTTATTTTATTTACTTTTCACTCTATTTTGTTTTAGGGAAAAAAATTACATTTAATTGACGTCATCAATGCACCGGGAGTTAGTAGACATTCAATTAAATTTTAGTAACTTTGGGATTAAGGGGCGAGTTATTTTGAAAGAAATGACGTGTAATTATTTTGCTCTTAATTACTTTTTGAAGAAAATAATATTCTATTTATCATAGATAAATTTGGAAACATGCGACTTAATTCATTGCTTCATTTTCTGAATTGAAAAAAAGTAAATAGATAAGGTAGTTCATTAAGTTTATAAAAAAATCCTTAGCAAAATTTAATTTAGGTTTTTATTAATTAAAAGTGGATCATTAAATAAATATCTAATTGTTTCTGATGTTAAAAAAAAGTAGCACAATCACAAATTCATGCATGTATAATTTTTATTCGTTAGATTTTTTCTGCTATATTTAAGTGGAGAATTAAGCACTTTAGAGTGATAAATTTGCAATCTTTTACAATAAAGTTTAGAAATTTTAAAACGGCCATTTGTGAAACATAATAATAATAACTTTAGTTTTTAAATTTTATACTAGGATAAAAGATTTTCTTATTTAATTTTAAATTTTGATTCAGAAGTTGGATAATATATCAACGGAAAGTTTCTAATTGTTTTTCATTTGGAAGAATAATAAGTCTTATTCTTCCAAATGAAAATTTATTAACTTGATTTTACAAGTTTTGAGCAACTGAAGAAATATTTTGCAGCTTTATTTAATAAAGACATATTTTATTGAATTTTTTGTATTTATTTTATTGAAATAGAAAAAATCTTCACCTGTGTATTAAGTCAGTAAGGAAAGATGCCTCTTAACAAAATAATACGTTTTGGCTTTCAATATTAGCAGCATTAATATTCAAACTTCCGTTCTGTTAAGACTTATTAAATGAAGACTGAATTAAAATCATAACTACAGTAGCGAAATAATTATGAATAGAAATTTATAAACGTATATTTACACACAAACACAAACAAACATACATATATATATATTTCATGATAGAATGGGATAAAATTTTTTCCACTTTTTTCTCGCATTATATTTTTTCTCATTCCTGTGCACGTAATTTTAGGTAATTTGTACACTTTTTAATTTTAGTATTTTATTTATTTTTCTATTTTGGTCTTCTGAATGTTTATTTTTATATTCTGTATGATTCAACTTGTTCTTTTTAAAAACTTTTGCTATATTTAAAAAGTCCTTTAGCATTTACGCTTTTTTAATTGCTTTAGATAATCATTATATATATATTCATAATACGAACTTAGGTAGGTCAATTTATTAAAGAGTATCAAAAAACTTTTTTCATTTCCCCCAGCAATACTTTACAACTTCTTTTTTTCAACAGAAAATCAAATAATTGAAAGAAAATTAAGCCTTTTAGAAAAACCTATTTTTTTTGAATAAGCACATAAAATTTTATTAATTTATTTACTCCGATTAGATGCTAAAAATTTTAATTTTTAAGTGTTTGTATTTAAAGAGGCGTGTTATATACATAAGTTGTGAGGCATTTTTGATTTATCAGTTTCATTAAGTTCAAATTATCTTCGATCTAGAAGATACCCTTGCAATATTTTGATTTTTGGTGGCTGCTAGATTCAAAATCTGAAACTGTTGAAACAATTTAGTATTGGTCGATCAAAGAAGTCATGGAAATGTCACGATGAAGACGCGTTTCGTTAAGGAGAAAGTCAGGGAACTGGAAGAGTGAGAAGGAATCAAACTGAATATTTCAAGAAGCAAAGACTTACAATATAGTTGATTCAATGGCTTTATCTACCCAAAAGTCTGACTTCCCTGCATCATTGATACTCAAGGCAGGTTCCCTTAGGCACTCCGCTTCTAATAAATTGGATTCCCAAGACTACTGGCTGCCCAAAGTTAGGTCACGTGCCACAGCTCCTATAAGTCTTTTTTTATATTCCTTTATCTTTGGCAGCATCCACCCCCGCGTACACTTGCAATCGTTTCTTTGGCTATACCCAGCTAAATCGGGCATACACACACTCAGCTCACTTTTGGCGAGTTTTCTGTAGTCTTTCTTTAATCTTTATTTTTGAAATAAATTAGACAGACTTGAGCAATTATTCACGCACGCTTATAATTTGTCCATGCCCTCACTCTCTTTTAAATTTAGTACTAACTTCAAATAGTTAAATGCGTATTTAACACAGATTAAATATTCAAAATTAAATAAACCGAAAACGAGCAGTTATTGATTTAATTATAAAATATTGATAGCAATGAACATTAATAAAATTAATAAATATAAATGTTAAATTTTTTCTTGGGAAATCGGTTAAAATTATAATCTATTATTCTACATTTATAGTTAAGAAAGATGTTGAGTATTTAAGCGTGGAGGTATGTGCTGTTTATTTAATAAGAAAATATGATATCTCTCGTGGATAACTTTTTTTAGTTTTATATATACTGCTGAATTAAACCAAATTACTTAAATTATGGCACTATAATATCAAATGGGTTTTTTGATGGCTTTATTGTTAATGAAATTTTGTTCTCCGAAATGAAACTACTAACACAGATGAAAATCATGTCCGCAATAACACACGCATTTGTACTTGAATAAATATGTTGTTGCTACTAATGACACTTGGACAAGCCAAGCTCGCTATGCCTTGGCTATGGGAATTTAAGTCAATTGGGAGCGTCTTTCGTTTTAATCAGAGCACCATGAAGGTGAAAGTACGACTTTGCTCTACACACATACTATAGGTACTCGTTTATAGGGTAGGCAACCATGCACACCTCATTCATACAAGGAAAGGACAAAGACAGGATAGATAGAGAAAGTACATCCATGCCCGAACCGGGAATCGAACCCAGGACCTCCTTATCCGCAGTCAGGCACGCTGACCACTAGACAAATTGGTCGGCATAATAAATATATAATATTAATAGCTTATATATTCCATTGTAGGGCTAATAAAGAAATTTAAACTTATAATTTACATTATAATTATCGTTAATATTTTTATTTATTCTTTTTGCTAATTGTATAAACGTCAGACATACATTTTTATATTATATCTGTAGAACATTTTCCTTTCAATTTCAGAGTCCATTTAATAAGATATGCCAGTCAAAGGAATGAATGCATCATATGCAATCGAAAACAAATTTTGAGATTTCCAAATTTTTAATTATTAATTAACTTATTAAAGAAAACTAGAATTTCTCGAGTTCTTGAAATCAAATTATTTCACTGATAATTTAGTTTCAAACACTATACAATATTTGAATATTAGTTATTGTTAACTCCTCTATACTTAATTATAAATGTTTAGTTTTATTTTGTTAAAGGGCATTTGTTACATTTAATAAATTTTGGACCTTGGTAGCATGGTTGGGAAAAACATCGTTATCAAAAGGTAAGGAGTTAAGACCCCAACATAATTGAAGAACCACTGTGGTCGCTAATGGGGCACATAAAATAAATCGTGATCGTAATATCCTCCATGTTAAATGATACCTTTGGGGGAGGTATACCAAGTTTGGGTCCCTACTTCTAAATTACGAGAACCCACTTTTGGGGCCACGATGTCAAGCCCCACTATATAAAAAGGGTGCAATCTTTTCCGCCCTTTGTAGTGTTTAAAGGTGATAATCCTGGTAGCAGGACATTAGAAACAATAACCTTTATTAAATAAACGCATAAATAATAAAATATAATATACATGAACACTATTGAATTCGTTCATTTTTAAGTTAAAAAGCTATATACATTGCTTTATCTTCAGTATTATAGATAAAATAGAATAATTATTAATCGCTTAAGGAGGAGTCATAATAATTTTTCCTTCATTTAATTTATTTCTAAAATAAAGTGATAATTTATAAAAATGAACTTAATGAATCACTTATGTGATTCAAAATTAGTTTGAAAGTTTCAAATATATCAAAAGGAAAAATGTAATAAATACTGCGATATTTGAGTTAGAATTTTCTTTTTAATTTACAAATCCTCATAATGGATACTACTGTGATTTTCAAAAATTGTTCTACGAATAATGGAAGAAAAAGGCAAATTAAAGATATGAGTCATCCCAAAAATACTAAGTTAATTCATTTCAGAAGTGAGACTCAAAATGATGTTATCTGCAGAGTTATATCTTTTAATGGATGTATAATGGAACAAACAAAACATCAGTACTGCATCAGGCATATAACATGAGGTATGTTTGTTAACAGACAGGAAACTATCTTGGAAGAAGGATTAAAATATTTATCTATGGGATATAGGATTCACAAGTTCATAAAAATTTAAGAAAAGTTTGAATAAATGAGACATGAACGGTAGGAGAAAAGGTAGTTTGTCGCACAAAGTGAAGAAGTGCAAACTTTTATGGAAGTCAGACTCGCCAAGAGGATCTTTGCAGCAACCCCTTCACCAGGTGATCCCTTTTCTAAGACAACCGAGAAGAGCAATCGACATAGTCGGGTATGTTCCATCGTACTAAATTCCTTAATGGCGCAGGACTGTTTGTTACTGCTCGGGCATTGCCAACCATTAGGAAACTATTCGCCCACTTAGGGTTGAGTGCTTGTAAAAGCTCGGGTAAAAGGGAAGAAAGAAGTGAGAAAGAAAATCCAAACACCCAAAGAAACAGAAGAGCTGAGCAGAGAGAGAGAGAAAGAAAAAAAGAAACAAATCCAGCTATAGTATCCAACGTCAACTAATCGAGCAGCTAACAGCGGGAGAAAACGGGATCGACTCAATCCAACAGAGTTGCTTCCCTTTTTTCCCCTTTCCTTTTTATAGACTTTTCTTTATTTCTGTTTTCTTCTGCACTTCCTTACTGTCCAATTCAGTTTACCACCCGGTAGCAAGTATGCAATGGGGAGAAGCCATCTATATGCACTGGCAAAGGCCCTTTCCGGAAGAGTTTCTGGGCCGGAGCTAACCCATCTCCTTATTTCTGACCATCAATAGGCAAGGCTTCTAACTCATAGGGGAGAGCCAGAAAAGCGTAAGCTGTAACCGTGGGGAGTAAAGACGAGCTGGATTGGAGAGCGAGAAGCAAGGAAATAAGGCATTCGGCACGTTTGCCACTTGATGTGGCGAGTGTTTTCGAAACATTTCTTTATCCTTCTTTGGTTTGAATAACGAGAGATAAGTTGAAAAAAGGAACGCCAGCTTAATGGGACACAGGGAAATGGAGAAATATGACTCGCCGGAAAAGTGGGCTGCTTTTTTTACTAAGGGAGGAAATGTACTTCTAAAAAAGAAATACTACCTCTCCGTTTAATTTCACTTCAACTCTTCTTTGCCTTTTGAATTATTCCTGATTTCACTACTCAAATGTGGAATAAAATATGCACATGGAATTTTGGGAAATCAAATTATTCGAGGCAGATATACGTACTCCTTTTCTTAAAACATAATACTTAGCCATTTTTTCTCTGACTCAAGTACTTAAGATGAAAGTAAATGTTTTATTCCATCGGAATTTAGAGTATAACTGAGGGGTATGTGATATATTTAGAAGAATGAATTCAAAGATGGAATGTGCAAATTCTTGAATATATATTTCTTTCAAAAGTTTCTGAATTTATAGGATTATAAAATCTTTAAAAAGGGAGGTTCTATTTTTGTAAGTTATAAACTGGTTCCTGCAACTACCTTATGAAAATGTATTACTTAACTATTTTAGAATGCTGATAAATTAAAAAAAAACATATTCATGTAAGTAAAATGTAATTTATTGTTACTGAAAAAATATTTTCTAATTTACAAATTGAAAAAAAAAAATCTATTTTTACTATTTTTGTGTGTGTGCTATAAAAGAAACTTTAAACTTACTTTCTTAAGAGGAAGTAAGCTAAAAATTTCATCGGACAATTTGGATTATTAAATATCAAAAACAAAAGAATTAGTATTTTGAAAATTTTCATCCTTAATCCAGGAGTAGCATCCATGCATTACTAGAAAATTTATCTCACACGCAATTAACTGGTAAAATTATAAGTGTTATATATATATATATATATATATATATATATATATATATATATATATATATATATATATATATATATATATATATATATATATATATATATATATATATATATATATATATATATATATATATACATATATATATATATATATATATATATATACACATATATGTATATATATATATATATATATATATATATATATATATATATATATATATATATATATATATATACATATATATATATATATATATATATGCATATATATGTGATATATATATATATACTTTCCAGGTATATCTATATACTCATATCTATACTACAGAATCTCTATATAGTGCTATAGATATGATATATATGCATATATATATATATATATATATAGTATATATATAGTATCAGCTATATATATAGATATAGGTATATGATATGATATATATATATATATATATATATATCATATCATAGTACTATGTATATATATATGGATATATATTTGCACTATATATAGCTATGTATATATATGTATAGATATTTATATATATACATATATTTATGATATATAGATAGTATATATATATATATATATCAAATATACATACTACTGTATCTATATATCATCATAAATACATATATCATATATTTATATATATATATACTGAAATATTTATCTATCATATATATATACTATGCATATCCATAGCTATATATATATATATATATATACATATATATATATACGATTTTCAAAAGCGCCGCATTCCTTTATCTCAAGAAATGAAGATGAATTCTAATTTCTATTCCATATAAAAGATCAACAAGATTAAACACACACATTGTTGCATTTTATAATAAACACATTTTAAAATAAAGCCCAACCACAATCAAGTCCAATGAATGAGTTTCAATAAGAAAAATTTTAAAAATCGAATATTTTCTCCCTTAATTTTCATAACAATACTTATAAAAAACTCTATTCAAAAGCATTGTTGTTTTTATTGAGTGAACATTATAAAGACTCAACACAAGAAAGCTTTTTCTTTGTTTCTAAAGTGCATGAATCATCATTGTGTTCCCACAAAATAAATTCTAAGAAGCTGTTTAAACCCAGTAATAACGCCAATTAAAAACCGCATTTAGGGAAAAAGAAAGGTAAATAAAACAAAGAAATATTTTACTTAATATCCACCAAAACACTTCCAACAAGAGCGGCACACCTTGTATCTCGGAGCGAAAACGAAGTAAAGAATAAAACTCTATGACATAATTGTGTGCTTACTAAAGCTTCGAGAAAGCATTGTATGCATGCCCATAATGTATACGTCTATCAACCTTCATAATTATAGCCCTTGGTGACTGAACACACCCAATAAGGTCTGCAACGGGCGGAAGGCGGAGATTATAATGAAGCATAACGGTTTCCATTTGTACAAGTTGGTAAAGAAAATCTCCAGATATATCCTTGAGAGGCTGCCTGGCGATATGCTGCTTAATAATAATGCTTGACAAGTTATGTTTTATGATTCGAATTCATTATAAGAATTGCTGTCTTAACTCTTACTTCGAAGAGCGACCGTCTTATTATGTTTCGACTAGCGCGATCGGTTCTTTTATTATGGAACCACTTGTATCCATTTGACAGTCATTTAAACAGGCTCTCAGAAAGTTTGCTCGCCACATATTTTGTTCGGGAATGCGTTTAATGTTATGCAGAAATATGGACTAAAATTATTTTTGTCATGAAAACAATTTTTTATAAAATATGAAAAATTGCTCCCTATATTGCGTTAGGAAATTATTGTTGATCAAAAATACTATGAAATAATAAAAAGGATACTATCAAAGGCTGTGTATCACTAAATTAGCTTATAAAAATCTTCATATCTGACAGAAAAATGTTTTGCCAAATACGATAAATTGTTTATTATGAAATATTTAAATATTTTTGAGATTAAATCTCTTCTTTAATAAAAATTATCGGGAGGAAATATTAAGGAAATAATAAATTAAATATACCTTAAATGCTAAAAATCCTTTGAAATTATGGAAATGATGAATCAGTTCTTCTTAACATTTAAATTTGAGATCTATATCTTTAAAATTATTTTACTCTATTATGCATATTATCGTGATTATAGTACATAAATAATAAAATTTATTAGTGAATAAATATTTTATAAGCATATGGTTGATTGCAGTATTAGGATAATAGAAATATATTTTATCCCTTCAAGTGAGTAAGAAGTTAAAAAAAATATTTTCCACGAATTTACTAAGAATTTTTTATATGAACTGAATCTATGGATACGTATATCTAGAGTGGATATATATTTCACATATTTCTATGGTGTTAAGAGTGATACAGAAATTGCGAGACCACTCCTTCGATAATACCGAACTTAGGAAACACAATTTCAATTCTAATCATCAATTAATAATGAGGAACAATGGTACAGCTATCAATTTTATTACGCTGTTCACGTATGATTTATTTGACTTACTTGTTGAAGAATGGAGTAAATAAAGATTAAGCATAAAAGAAAAATAGAATTTTTGTACTTTATTAGTATTAGAAATAAATTATTTTACAGCATAAATAAACTTTTAAATTAAATTTCTAGAGATACAGGGATTTATATATTTGTAAAATTATTGCAGAATGTCAATCATTAAAGAAATATCATTATCAAAATTAAATAAGTTTAGAATAAAATAAATATCTGATTTTAATTTAAACTTAATTAATTATTGGAGCAATCATTCCATATAAAGTTTCATAATTTCTAATAATTTCATTTGGTTTTTGTTACTTATGCCTCTTAATTTTTCAAATTTTGAAAAAATTAAACTGTATAGACACTATGATATAAAATTAATATATTTCATCATAATAATATTATATAATCAAAAATTTTGAGAAATTAAAAAACATTACACCAACTATTCATCATCTAAAGTATTTTCATTAAAATGTGCAGAAATCTAAAAATTAAAAAAAAATGATTAAATTTTAATGCATAACAGAATCTAACAAAAAATCATAGGCTTAAATCATATAATTAAAGCAGTATACTGTGCATAAAGTTCTTATTGAATATTTTTAACTTCACAAATAGCTTTTATAAAGTAAGTCAAAATTATGTCATGGAAATTTTATCAGTATATATTTATATTATTGAGATGACAAGTATATGTTGAGGAACCACATTTGTTGTATGATCACACACACAAAATATTAATTTAGTTGCTAAATTGGATAACTTAAGGCTTATTTAAAAGTATATAAAAGATGAAAAGAATTTAGGTTACTATTATTTTAACCATTCAAATAACTAGCACTTGGCAAGGAATAGAAGAAAAAAATCTAGTCTAGGTTTATCATGGGAATATACTACGATGATCACTATAATTGACTTGAATCTTACAAAACTAAAAATCTAATTTCAGCAGTGGAAGAGCAATTGGTAAAGTGAACTGTGACTAAATAGAAAACGAGGGAAGGAAGAAGCATATTTAATGATTTGACGATACTCTCATCTTAGTCAGTCAGCATGTACAATAAGACTCTCCAGCTTACTGAAGCAAAGAAAAGGAAAGAAATATTTGGTCGCTAACTGTCTTTTAACACTCCTGGCGAGACCTTCGATGTACGATGTCTTATTTAACGCAGAGCTTCGTTACTGCGCTGCTTTTAATACTAGAGGTTTACAATGCGTGAATCATTTGCAACACTCTATCAACGATGGCGTGTCTAACGTCGAGTATTCTTCCACCTAATCTCTGTTTTTTGCAACAACAAAGGTGGTGATTTCGAGTTGCAAGTTTATTTTTTCTTCACAATCCAAGCATTATATTTTATGAAGCCATCAAAACTTTTTCTATTTAATAGAACATACTTTTGCCAATTCATAATCCAAAATAACAAACACTTATTTTATTTCAAACTTTAAAACGCGGGGTATTTTTTATTTCTTCAAAAGTTAAACTGAGACTGTTTTCTTTAATGGAATTAATCATCTCTTTCAATAGCATATTAAAGGTAATTTTAGTATTGAATTCATGCATTTAAATAAACGATTATTGTACTTTGAGTAGTTTCAATTTATATGGTACAAACAGATGAATGTTACAAATTCTTTGTAATTATTTATTTTGAATAAAAATAAAAGTTAAAAAATATTTTTTGTCTCTTACGTAACATTATACCGTGCAAATGTTTCAAAAATATTTCAACTATATTTTTAAACAGAAATTTATACACTTTGACACATGCATTAAAATAATATCAAATACTTTTTCTTCACTTTAATTACTGCACTCACCTTTTAATTCCCATTCATCTAATTATTGATTATATAATAGCACTAAATGTGAATGCAATAGTATTAAGTAGTATAATAATTTATGCATTTTTTACATAGGCATAAAAATAATTTCAAATACTTATTTAAAATTTATACATTTTTTACACAGGCATGAAAATAATATCAAGTACTTTTTCCTTACTTTAGTTCCTGCACTCACCTATTAATTTCCATTTTTCTAATTATTGTTTATATAAAAGCACTAAATGTGAGTGCATTAGTGCTAAGTAGTGTAATAATTTATGGTATTATCATTACTACACCTTCATTAAAGATACTATTTCTTTGCTTAGTGCTTCTATTATTAACTCCAACACAAATCTATCTCTATCTATGTATTTTGTATAAATTAGTTGTCTACTATGCACTGAAAACTTATACAAACTTTCAATTATTTATTCTAATAAATTGAAAAATGAATATTTAAATAATTTCTGTGAGTCCATTTTCTATCTATACAAAATCATTCTCTTGAATTTTGGTTATAATGTTAATTCTATTTGCTCTTATAAGCAAGTATAATTAACAATATAGATTTATTTATATGTTATATTAAAATATAACAATATATGTTAACAATAACAAAATATAATTCTGTGATATATATATCACAGAATTTATTTTGCGCAAGAACTTGAAATTGTTGTTCGGTATTTTAAATGTAAAATTTATTTAAAATATATATTAAATAATTTTCATAATATTTTTATAAACAATTTTATGTATGTTTTTAAAAATAATAGATACTTTATTTTTGTATTTTTATAATGCGTTTAGTGACAATGAATGTGTCTGTAAAAATAGTAAAAAAAATTTACATTTTATGTAAAGGGTAAAACTGAGTCACACAAAACGTCAATAATTAATAGCTAGGATATGAAAACATACGTTGTTATTTTATCTTTAGTTTTTCCCATTATTTTTGTGCCTAATCAACACTATATTCATTAAAATCTTCCTTTATAACAATATCTCACCATTATATTAAATACATTATTTACTATCAAATACTTTTATTGACATAGTAAGTCATACGAAAAATAAAATAAAATCTCCAGTATTGACTCTGTTTATCATTATTTGTTTCAAATGCCAAACTATTGAAACTCAAGACTATTTTAAAGTGTTTCCTAATAGAAACCTTTAATTCCTTTTATAATTCCAGTGCCATAATAATATAGGATTGCAAAACGTAATTACTATTTATTTGAATTTTTAACGAATAATAGTTAAAAGAAGATATTATAAATTTTATTTTAAAAAAAAAATAAAAAATTATTAATTAAATAAATAGCAATAAAAAAGTATTACTTAAACAACAACAAAAAAATAATGACTATTGAAAATAACACGAATTTCACTGTTAATTTCTTGTATTCACTTTCTGTTAAGTGTTTCCAATTGAGTATGTGTTTTCAGTGTTTTTTTATATAATGATACTCTTTTTTTCTTTTATGTTCTTTTCAGCACAAACATCATTTAGAGAGTTGTAGAAATCACTGATGCACAAGCATCAGTGATTTTTGCAATTCTCGATCCTACCATTTTAGTTGGCGTCAAAGTCATGGCTATTTGGCTTTGAAATGACATATTAGGTGTTTCGTGTTTGAATGCCCGCTTCCACTCCTCCTAGCTAGTTTTTCTTTCTTGTTTTTCTTAATTTGAACCCGAGTTTTCTTTCTCTCGGTTTTTTACTTATTCTTTTATGCGAATTTTTTGTCCTTTTTTTCCTTCCTTTTTTTTAGTATAGTGTTTCTTTTTTATAGCTATTCATCTGTAAGCGATGTTTCATTAAAAAATAACTAGTTTTTAACATAAGAATGGAAGAATTCTCTGGTCTCTGTTAGGTAGATGACGAACATAATTCAAGAACAAGAATTGTTCGAGTCATTAGGAATTAATGAGAAATGTTTTTCTGTGCAGCATTTACTGATCTGAGAAGTAAATTAACCATGAGAAATCTTCAAAGAATATGGTATAATTAATAAAATTTAAACTGGATTTCATACGTTTATTTTTTCTTAAAATCGGACTAATAATTTTATATCTTGAAAATTTTTTATTCAAATCCGAAGTGTTTGGTTGTTAGTTTCTTGATTAAAAATTTTTTATGTTGTATCAAGTTATGAATTCCAGCTCTTGAAAATTAATATTTAAAAATCGTCATTTTTTTTGTAAAATATTACTTGTAATAAGGCTTGAATAAATCGTTTAAATTCTTTAGAGTTTTAATTGAATTTCGAATCCTACATTTATTTTTTCAAAGAACAATTTACCATTGTTGCTTATTCAAAGAACAATTTACCATTGTTCTTTGAATTTATTATCATTAGCACTGAAAAAAGTAACACAGTCGTTTTTTTTTTTTTTTGTCTACTGGTTTTATTGTAAAAATTTATTATTATCTCTGTTAAATTAATCATTACTTAAATCGAAAGAAATGTAGATAAACGAAATTGTTTGTGATTTACTTAATTTCATTGTAAAATATTTATTATTTTAATATTAAATTAAATATCTGAAATCCTGGAAAACCACTCATATATACTAGTATCGTCTTAGAATTGGCTTCTACAAAAATAATTGATTGTTATGATGATTACATTAATGATTTTGGGTAATGAAATAAAGAGCTTTTATCAGAAATGGATAATTTATTTTTCTTCAAACTATTTATTTACAAAAATAACTCATTTTCAGTCATTTAAAATAAGATACAAATTATCAATACCTTAATTTGTTTCTCATGGAAATATATTAAATTCAGAATGTTAGAAAATAATCACTTTTTTTCTAGCATTCGGAATTTATAAAACTTCCAGCATTTCTAACATTCAAAGTAATTAAATATTGATCGCTGTTTTTTTGTATGGCTACATTTTGTTTACTCAAAAAAGAAAAAAGCCAACCGAAATAAAAAAATTTTAAGCTGTTTCACAACTATTAAAAAGATTGATGACTTAGATCTTCATTTCTTGAACAGAACATTTACTTATCCTTCTACTATCACTTTTTGCAAACGTAGGCTGATGCCATCGGAACTTCGATTTTAAGAGGATTTCAAGCCACCCGGTACATTCCTTCTTAAGAAGTGAAGTTGAATCCTCTAACTGCTGAAACAATCACTCAGCTTCCAACTCGACTTCAAATTCTAGGAATGTGATTTTATTTTTACTCGATTTTGGAATGTATTTACTTTCACCAGGGAACTAAAAATTAATCGCTTTGAATGCTAAGAAAGTTTTTATGTTGATAATTATTAAAGAGAAAATGTGATGAATTAATCACGTTACTTTGGTTTTTTAATTAAAACGCATATCTGAGAAAGAGAGAAAGAAAAGGAAGAAAGAACTATTGTGGCTTAGAGAAGTTAAATTTTAATTTTTCTTTATATAATATAAACGCTGAAAGAAAATATTTTTCGTAATCTTAGTGTAGAAATCTACTTCTCATTCTCTCTATCTATTTTTCTCTGAAAGTTTGCAGACATATAATGAGGGATACTTCAAGCCAGCAGTTGGTAAGCTCCATTTCATCTAGAATAAGAGATGTTCAAAAGCTTTTTTTAAGAAAGTAATTTATTTCATATATGTGCAAAAATATATCAGGTACTTTGAGAATACAGTAATTATTACATATTATATCAACAGAAAGAATTTTCTTGAAATATGACAACTGTTTATTATTAACCATGATTAAGATTTCAGTATAAAAACCAATGTTGCTCAATATGGCGAATTTAATTATAGTGTTAAGAAATATGTTAACTAAATAAATAAAAGGAGCTTATTATCATGAAGCATATAATTTATTAAAATTTAATTGCAGTTATCAATACATTTAATGTATATTATCTAAAAAACAAAAAGTGATGTAAAGAAGAACCTTACACTTGTGTAGAAACTCTCCTATATTTATAAAATAATATGAGTAAGTGCATTTCGTTACCTTGCGCAAGAGTATCTTACATCTCCACGATAGCAATGGATAAAAGAATATAAGATGTTTTATCGTATGAGATACTTTGAACTGATAAAATTGTATATGGAATTCTATAAACATGCTTACCGATCCAACGGAAACTCAGTTATTCCAAAATGAGCTGAACTTACAGTCTATATTCATCCGTTGTCTACCACCCCCTACTGAAACTTGTAATTATTATCTAATTGAGAGCATTTTTCCATACACGAGCAATTGTCTCGAAATATGGCCTGTAGGGAAACCTATCGCCACAAAGACTGGAGACACGCGCTTAAGAACAGCCGAAACAAAACAACCAGACTTTTGATTCCACCAAAAGCCCGTTGCTGAAAGTGCTTGTCGCTGGCAGACCAAGGCAGCCGGTGGCAAAAGCAAGCAAGTCGGCAAGGTTTCTAATTGTGAAAAATTGCGAATTGATTACCATGTTAGGTCGGGGTTGTGGGTAATGAGAATACCCGGGCAATTCAAACTTATTTCTACTTTTACCCTTAGGTATAGTTGGAAGTTGGGCAGTAGTCGAAGAATTGAATAATCGGGTTCTAATGACACATCGAACTCTCGAGTCACGAGAAATATGGGATTTTAATGGACTGTGCGGTTAGTACTTGAATACACCGTTGCCGCCATCGTGGCGAGGTAAGGGGTCAAAGTTCACGGAAAGCAGTAGTCCGTCTTCACGCAATGAACAAAGGAAAAGGGAAAAACGGAACTTTTTCTTTGCTGATTTAGAATAAGAAGACACTTTCTTAAAATGTTCTCTAAATGTTTATCATATAAAAACGTATCATTATATAAAATTTATCCACTAAATTATTTTTCTGCTATTCTGAATACAAGGAATGAAACTATTATAAATATCTCTGTGCGATGCAAAAATGATTGTCTTAAATATTTTACAATTTTGATTTCTTTCTCGAATTTCATTTGATTACATAAATCCCGACATTTTAAAATGTCCGCAGAATCAATGATTGAAAAGAAATCATTGACAGTACATCATTGAATGAAAAGAAAACAATGCCTTTTAATTGAAAAGGTAACTGACTTAAAATTATAAGAAGGAAGCAGAATGTGGGGTAAAATCACATTCCCTTCAAAACCACCCTTTTAAAAATCAAATACTTCTATTAAAACTCATGAAAAAATCCAGTTTGAGACATTTAAAATCGAGCGAAAAAAATCCAATTTAAGGCATTTATTACTTGTGAGTGATCACACACACACAAATGATAAATGTCTTAAAGGTGAAACTTTTTTGGCTTATAATCTCCTGAAATTAAATACTATTAATATATTCGCTTTCCTTTACAACTGTTGATTTAAACATCGACATAAATTTTTGATGTCTAACTTTAAAATCATTTTAAAAACAACAAAGAGAGAAATATTTGCCACAGTGATTGAAAAATATTTGCATTTTGACCTGAGAAAAAAAAAAGAAGAAACAAGTAAACAAATGTTCAAATGAGGTGTAAAGAATAGACGGCTCATTCATGTGTAACAGCAGCATTTTCCTTTACATATTTTAGACACACTTGGTCTTGAAAGCGGTTGGTTAACCGAGAAAGCACCGATGCATTCGGGCGATGTTGATCTAAATGAAAAACACATTGAAACTGAGTCAAACCAAGACTACTAATTTTCATGGCTAGAATAGTATTTCTGCTGTAGCTCGAATAAATGGTAATAGTTCACCTCATCTTAAACAGTCTGAAAATGGGTGGAATAATTTTCAGATTCTCAGTGGATTAGCTGCAGTCTGGTAGGCCAAGATAAGTGATATACGTTTGAATAAACATGGTGTTGGTTTTCTAATCGGTCATGATATTGTATTATTTTTTCTACAAGTAGTTTTTCGCCGATGACTCTACCAGAAGTAGCAAATGTTATTTGTAGCTTTGTTTACAAATAAAGTTATCTGATCGTTTTGTTTTTGTATTTTGACTTGTTTTTCTTTTATTTTTAACTTTTTGTAAACTAAATATAAAATAATTATGCAATAATGTTCGAATAGAATTTTTGAGGCAACATTAATTACATTATTTATTTAATTAAGTATGATGTATTCTTTTGATTAATAAATAATCTATATCAATATTCTTCAAATAATTTCATTTAAAGTTTACTATTTTAAAATTACACCTGCTTACAAAAATATTTTAAATATATGTCATAAAGTTTCACAGATGCGAAATAATCAGAATTGCTCAGAATTAATCAGAACTGAGACATTCTGAATGAAATATTTTGGGTATTCAAATTTATTTGAATATGATACATAAGAAAACAGATTAGAAGTTATAGGAAATAGAGATAATTTGCGTGTATTAACTTATACCAAAAATGATACTTTGATGACATTTACCTGATTATGCTAAGTATAATAAATAAATGTTCAATGAGATGGTAAATAAATATCCATTTTAGTTTTATAGGACATTTTTTGGCATATTGAATTTAACATACATTCGATGAATTTGTGTTAAAATTTTTTTAAATAGGTCTAGTTGTTGATCACTATTAGACTTTTTTTTATCATGTTTGAAAATTTTCAGCAGTTTTCCCTAGGATTTCTTATAGTAATAAAAATAAGTGGTAATAAAAATTGATTTATTTTACTACGATTTTTTTGACACCTTTCTTGTGACTAATGTATAAATTACGACTACTTTGGTTCATAGAAATATTTGTATTTTCATTCTATAGAAAGATACTGGCAACTGTCTGTGATAAAATTTTAAGAAAATACCCATTAACAGCTTTAACATTATACATTGACTGTACAATTTGCTTTGGTAGCAGTCACTTTAAAAACCACAACGAGATAACTGAACATTCAATAGAAAGAAATATAATACGGACCAATATTCTTGTGTTTTCAAAGAGGTTTGAACATATTGATCTTTAAAATGGGAAAATATCTAATCATCATAATTCATCAATAACTTTGAATCGTTAATATGATTTTGTAATTTAACACCAAGTCAATAAATATTGTTACTACTTTATTTTGTTACATGTGATTATCTTCAATTCTTAATTTAAGACATCATATGTTTAGATATTATATCCACAGAAATTAATGAATATAAAATTTCTTAGAGAATTATATATTAATTTTCATGGGTTATTTTTTACAAAGTAAATTTAATTTTTAATTTTTCTAATTTTGGTCTGAATCACCTCAAATATTTTAGATTAACTAAGGTTTATTATATAAAAACAATAAATAATATTTATTATTGAAATGATGCATCATAAATTAAAATAATAACTATAATATAAAGGCTTTAAAACTATAGTATTAAGTTGTAATTATATTAGTAATTATATATAGAGAATATTAATTCAGAGTAAACGACAGTAATAAATAAATTACAAAACTTGTGGAAAGTTTAAGTAGAGAGCTCAGATTACGGATGGTATCACATCAATAGGATCACTAGATTTTGGTCTCTGTGTGTCTTTTCTGTTGTTACAAATTTTAATCTTTAATATGTTTTTATCGGTTTCACACAATATTCATTGAAGAGGTTTTTTAAAATTGTGATACTCAAAAAGAATGGTTGCTCTTACTTTTCCTAATTAATGTTACTAATTTAATTACTTTTACTAATTGTGTGAAAAACGCAAATAATTAAATTACAACCAAAATGACATTAGAGCAAAATATGTTTCTATGCAAGTTAAATTTTCGTTTCGTTGCTCAACTATGCTATAAATATGAAAAGAAAACCAAGAAACCTCTATTCAGTAAATATAATTTAATTTGACAACTGTAGGCTCAAGTAAAAGATAATTTCTTCGAAGGATTGTGATCTTTCTTGAGGCTTAGAGAGAAGAGATGAATAACTGGATTAAAGTTAGATAATTTTTCTTGTTGTAAGATCACTCTCTTGTATTTATCAAAATCCGTAGCAATGAATAGACAGGAGCAACAGAAAAGTCCACTTATTATCAATACACAGAGGTTCTGTTATATCTAATAGCTATCAATATCGAGGTGTATCAAACGTACGCATTTAATATATTAGGCTGGGGAATAAGTTCGTAGCGTTTTTACCAAATTCTTTTATTTAAGCCAATTTACCAAATTCTTTTATTTATTTATTAATAAATTAATAATCATATCAATAAGTTAATCAATTATATATTCGCCGTTGCTGTTTACAACCTCTTCCCACCTCTCGACCCATTTGTTGATGCCTTTCCACCTAAAATCGCCTGGTATGGTGTCAAAGAAGTTGTTGAGCCAGTTTTTAAGGACCTCTTGGTAAACTGGGAAGTGCTCGAAAAGAATGCCACAGTCAACAAGGAGCTCTACATTGCCCAACTACATGAATGAGGCTATTCGACTGAAAAGACCTGATTGACATGGTTAAACCGTTCTCCTTCACGACAACGCTAGCCCCCATGTTGCACAAGTCGTCAAAGCCGCACTCTAAGAGCTCGAATGGGAGATCCTTTGGCATCTGCCGTATTTACCGGACATAGCACCGACCGATTACCATCTTTACCGCTCCTTGTCAAACCATATAAAGGGCGTTACCTTCGATAACAAAGAGGTCCATTAAAACTGCCTCAACATTTCTTTGACACCAAACCAGGCGATTTTTGGCGGAACGGCATCAAAAAATTGCTCCAGAGGTGGGAAGAGGTTGTAAACAGCAACGGCGAATATATAATTGATTAACTTATTGATATAATTATTGTTCTTTGTTTAAATAAAAGTCTTTGGTAAAAACGCTACGTACTTATTCCCCAACCTAATATATGCAATAGTTACAGATAAAAAATACAAATTTTAGAATTAATTTAATCAGGAAATATAATGGCACATAGAATATGTATTTCTCAACCCAAATTGCTATTCAATTCTTTAGGAAAAACTTATAACCCTCCCCAACCAGAGACTTTCTGTGGTACGTGAGACAAAATTTCTTTTCGAACTCACTTGCATTTAATGACGATGATATGTTTGTATTTTATCATTAACAGTTTTCTTGATGTGAACCTTTTAGAAATGAAACCACAGAGGCTTTTTGCTCCTGTTGCTTCATCACTCTGGGTTTGTCCCAATTTTCAGCTCAGCATCCTGTGGTGTAATTGCTCTTAAACCAGAGTCATCAGGAATTGTGATGGGGCCTTCACAAAAACAACTTTATGTAATAATTTTTCTAATGTAATCAAATATAGCCATTAAATGCATAGCATAATCTTCCTTTGAAAATACAATGGAGAAGAAAAGCCTTTAAGGCTCTTCTGTTTGACTAAGAGCATCAATGTTTATATTAAATATATTGTTAATATTATATATATTGTTTATATTATATATAATTGATGTAAATTTTATTTTCATTTTTAAAGTAAAATTTATTTTTATTGAAATGAAGTTAAAATAATTAATCCACTCTACAGTAAAGAGGTTTTAGAATTAAGAGCTCTATGTCCTTTTAAAGCCAACAGGGTCATATTTTAACAAGACAAATTGAACTACATATGGTGCACTATGTACAGTAAATGTAAAGGGTTAACATTTCTTTTTATATAGGATAGTTACTTGATCTGGCCCCAAATAAGCGATTATGAAACATAATTTTTCACCTCCATTACCATGCATTAATCCTTAAAACTTCAGCATACAAGTTATGATGTTTAGGCTAAGAGAAAGAGAAAGGATTTCTTATATTTTCTTCAGATTTGAAACATTAGCTTTAAAGTAAATGAAGAAGTGTTGTCTCCACTTGCTCAGAATGCAGAAAAAGAATGACAATTTGATTAAAAAATTAATAACTTGAAAACAGTTTTCCAAATTCATATATATGTTAGTGTATACATGAGGCTGTTAAAAAGAATATACAAAAAATTTTGTTTATATTCTTTTTACTTATTTTAATAATGAAGTACTCACCTTTAATGAGAAATTTTAATGTTTAACAATCCCACGAATTCAGTTAGCTTGCTGAGTTGCGATCACTTTTTGCACACGAGGGCTAATTCTGCCTGAACTTACAATTTAAGGAAGATTTCGAAGCACTACCAATATCCAATACCAGATATGGGATTTGAATCCATAAACTATTGAACTGAAAATCACAATGCAAAACAATCTGTTATATCAGCTCAGACAGCAGCAAAGCCTATGTCATTAAAAACTTACCTAACTTTAATCTTATTTTATTTTAAAAGTAATCAAATATACAGTTGACAGGAAATTAAATTTTCATTTCAAATATATGCATACCATGATAGCATTGAAATCATAAGAAAACATCTTTAATTACCCTAAGAGATTAATTTTTTTAAAATCTATTTGATGACATGATTGTTTTGAGGTAACCTATAAGAAGATACTTAAAGTTGAGTTGTGCAAATGCAAATGTTTGATTTAGAATTAATTCATAGCAACAAGATTTTATTCATATGGTATAATTCTCCACTTGTATTCAAATGATAAACTAGTCCATATTGGTAATATTAAGTTTTGCATCAAAAAAATTTTAACAAGGAAATTGCCATAAAAATTTTATAATTAATGCAGTTCATAAATTCGAGTTTGATGCAGCATTTTTGAAAAATCATACATTTTGTTTTATTTGCTTATAAATTGAAATCATTATTAACAAGTTTATAGTAATAAAATAACATGTGATTATAGATATTTTAAATAGTTTAAAATAATCAAACTAAAAAACGCGAACAAAAATACGAAAACAGTTATTTTAAAGTATAATAATTTTTTACACCACGAATTTACAGTTTTAAATAGTTAACACTTTCTCCTCATCAATTTTCAGCATTATATTTTAAAAATTTTTATAAGCCTTTTATAATTTAATTTTTAATTCAAAAAATCATTTATAACATAACATTAAGAAAATGAGAAAGATTAAAAAATGTAATACGAAAATATATGTTCAAATGATAGGCACATTATGACATATAAGTATCTTTATAAATCCAACAATACGAATTTTTTTATATTCGAATTCAAACTTTATTAAATTTACATTTCTTAAGACTTGCATGTTTTTATGAAAAATTGGAAAGTTAATATAATGATTAAATAAATACTACTTAGAACCTAATTTAATGCGCTAGTGATATCCAAAACCATTTATATAAAGAACAAACCATTTAACAATGCGTTAAGACGGTTGCATTTTTTAGGAAGGAGTTTTTCTTTTAAAATCCTCACGCATCGTTTTTATAATCTTATTTTTTAAATGCTGTTATTTTTTTAGAGCAGTATGAACTTAAGTAGGGAGTTTACTTCCGTGAATGAAGCAATGTTTAAATATTCATAATTAACGGATCCCATTACTTTGCCGAAAAGTCTTTACGCGTTTCTAAAAACAGGACGTAAAAAGTAGAAATTACCGTCGAAAAAATGATTAAAAAAGGGCTTTTTTATAATACATCCCTTCTACTAATAAACTCATTAGTTTTTCGCCTTTTTGCCCGCAATTTCAAAAACAATTTAGATTTTAGTGCCGTAAAGCGAAGAACTTTAACACGTAAAAACACTGTCTTGTGTACTGGTTGATCATAAAAAATTATTTTTTTACATCAATGGTTCTACTAAGATTAAAAAAAGGGAAGTCATTTTTATTCAGTGAAAAAAAAATTGCTGTCACACACCAGAGACACAAGAAAATTATCAGATTCTTTTTTTTATTCTTCACCAGAAAGCACGAAGCAGCTTCGGGTTCAATAAAGCAATTCGAACTGCTGTTGCGTCAAAGTTAGTCACCACTTGTTTATTCACTGATTTGGCTATAAAATAAGACTTTTATGAATATATACGGTGCTCTTTAGTCATATCCGCACTTAAAAGCTTAATTTCACATACACACACAAACACGAGTTCCTCATATATGTGATAAAGATAGTAAATATATCTGCTGTGCTCTCTGGATTATATTATGTACTTGTAACCATTGTGCATTCGAAATTAACGGAGAAATTTAAAGTATTGATATTGATTTTGGATCAATATCTTTTTAAAAACTGATAAATTGAAAATCTTTTAGACTTTTTATATATATATATATATATATATATATATATATATATATATATATATATATATATATATATATATATATATATATATATATATATATATATATATATATATATATATATATATATATATATATATATATATATATATTTACAGAGTTTGATGCTGAAGACTTCTTTACTTGTGTCATGGAGCATTTTCATCTTCAAAAGAATAACACTTTTTGATTTTTGATTTAAAATTGCTTTTTTCAAGCTTTAAAATATCTATTTGGTCTCTTTTTACTAAAGAAAAAAATCTAACTTGAGGCCATATTTGTCCCAAAGTGCTGCATGTATCTGCGTGATATTTCTATTTCCACATGAAATTTATCAAAAATAAGTGTAAAAATTGATTCACACTATGGGAAAACTCTCTTGATAAACTGTAAACAAATGACAGTACTTCTACCATTAAAAACTAATTGATGACAAAGAAAGAGATTTATTCTTGTTATTTAAGTTAATAAATCTGATCAAAACAAATTTGTCATTACATTTGTTTTTTTTATTATAAACTACACTTTAATTTCATACATATGTACAATTTAATTTCGGTATCTTTTTGTTGTACACAATTTAAATAAAATTAATTTCTTATTTTCTAGAAATGAGTGATTTTGGCAGTAAAAGTTGTAAGATTTCTTAAGAAAAATTGGTTTATCTGTTGGTTTGGCTCATGGTAGAATTAAAAATCGGTACGGTATTTCTGAAGCTTCAAAAGTTTGGCCATTATTATAAAAGTCATATTATCAGAAATATAAAGAAATAACTCTAAATATACTGTTATATATTTATTTATTTTGAAGCAGTAAAATATATTCCTATTACATGATTTTTTTTTATTTTCTACAAATACTCTCAATATTGTAAAATATAATGTAATTTATGTGATTTCTAATAAACAAACAAATTTCCTGTATTTTCTTCAAATTGATTATTTTCTATCGAATTCCATGATGAATTAATTCCTAATACTTCACATTCGAAATAATTTTCAAATAAATTTGGCCAATTATTTTTTGTTTTAAAGCTTTTTTCAATCACTGTTAATTTGATTATATATAAAAGTTGCTTATAACATGAGTATGTTTAAATTTTGCATTTTTAGGCAGCCTAAAAGAGTTTTGAATACATTGCATAAAACCTTAACATAACTTTGTTTTTATCTTTCAATTTTCGCATTGTATATTTACTTTAACAAAAGAAATGTGAAACTCATTTAGAAAACATATAATGAGAAAATTGTAATATTAACTTCCTACACACAATACATACAGTCACTTAAGATTGATATTTGTAAGACAAATTCATTAACGATTCTCATTCACAAGGATAACGTTGAATGGAATGATGGTCCTTATCAATATCTCTGCGCAACCAATTTAGCATTGGGTAATCGATTCGCGTCAGGAATTTGATTACAACTCTAGATTGATTCATACCCTCGTGTATCGAATCTTGAACTTTGACAATTAGTCCTCACACCACTGGAGATTAACCTAATATTATGAGTCAATCCAACCCAATATTAAGCCTCAAGCACTGAACATTTTTACAAGGACATCGATGAAATCAACTAAAATATTACTGCCACGATTGGTCCTTTCTCGCAAATACTTTACTTTTCATTCGACAACTGAAGTTTTCGAACAAATCTGGAAATCTAGATTACTGATAGAGAACGCGGTTCGTTACGTCCTGGTGGAAGGTAAGTAATGGATTACTGCACGTTTCTGGCACGCGTTCTAATAGTGCACGTGGCGGATCCAATTACGGCATAGCCAGATGGCCCGCCCTACCAGTTCTCTCTATATATATCTAACAATCAAGCTGGAGCAAAGAAAGAGACGTTTAAAATTTTGAAAGCATGTTTGGATTTTCTACGGCACTTAAGCATTGACATTTTGAGAGAAAACTTATTTTTTGGGTTGTATTTAATATTTTACTGTTTGTGTAAAATGCAGATTTATCCACATCTTTTGGGAACAAACATAAAGGAAAATAATGTACCATTTGAATCGGTAGTATTTTTAAGGTTATACTTTGAAAAATATTTATTTCATATAATATATAGTTATTTAATTTCACTTTAAAAAGAGAAACTGGTTATGATTTTACAAAGATGATCCAAGTTATTATCATAATAGGAAAAATATGAATAGTTTCTCATACATTTATTTTAGAAGATTTTATATTATATATTTTGCACTATTTCTTAATGTAAAACTTTAAGGAATAGAGCGAAAATATATAATATAAAGTCTTCATTTGTTTTCAAGGATTTATATCATATATATAATTATTCCATGATTATGTAAATCCAAATAGGAATATTTTGTAACTAAACGCTTAACTGTATCAAACAAATATTGATAATCATTATAAAATAATTCCTATATTTAATGTTTTGTGAAAAAGAATAATAATTGCTATGTTCGTAAATGATTATAGTTTTAATAAATGTTTTGCCACTTTCATGAAATATGTAAAACATTCAAGGAAGGGGTAATATTCAGTAATGATTATTCATATGAAAATTTAAGTTACTTGCAAAAATTGGGAGTAATTTTTATTAATATGAATTCCATTTATGTAAATAATTGAAAGATTGTGAATTTTTTATTGTAAAATCATTTATTTCGGGACTTATTTTACGCTGTGAATCACAATAATATCCGTTTATTTTTGTGATATGGTTTTAAATAATATTTTGCTAACACAATTTAAAAACTTCAATACTTCTACATTATGTAAAATGGATGTTGTCACTGAAGATGCTATTACAATTCATTACTATGTTGGCAATGTTTAAAATTTTGAAATTTGACTAATAATTTACCATTAAACTAATTAAAACAATTAATAATTAAATAGTTACAAATAGTACCAGATAAAAATAATATTTGATTGAAAAATTTTAAAATATATTGTATTTGATTTAAACATTTCTAATATTTTAAAGTATTTTCAAGCTGGAAATGGAATGTAATTTTAAAAGATACGATCAGAAAGTTAACTAGAGAAAATATGGAAAATACTTGGGAAAAACAAGTTAAGTACGGAGACACTTTGCGCTTTTTTAAAAAAATTCAAGTTGCAAGATGCATTTAATTTTTTTAATTACTTTTATTCCTGTTTTTATTCTTTATATTAATAGAAAAAAATCCCAAAGTCATTTAAACATGGCTTTTTCTACTTTCAATGAATATTAAAAAATTGTAATTAATTAAAAAATGAAATTACTTTGTTATTTAACTTTTTGCGCTAATATTTATTTCGTAACACATGGACATATTTTTCAGAATTAAATACATAAAATTGATCGTAGATTTGTTTTTTTTAATAACATTTGTAAATAAACTGATTATAAAAAATAACTGTAATTATATGTGATGTTTAACGAATAGATGACAGAAAAGTAGTTTATTTTCTGTCATATATGACACAATAAGAGGGAGTGAGAATTAATAGAGGAAATAATTCCTTAATTTAAATTAAAAAATATTCATATTAATAAAATATTACTTCAATAAAATCTTACAAAAATATTATAATCTAAAACATACACTTAATAAATTTCCCTTTTAAATTAGACTTTTAAAGCCAGCTGCTCTTAAATTTTGTTCAATGTAATGAAGAATTTGCTTAAAATTAGTTGTTCATTCTTAATAAATCGTCCTTTTTTTTAAAGTATATTCCAATAAACTAGCTGTGAAAATCAGGAGAGAATTGTATTTCTTCTCAAAACTATATTAATGTAATTTTATTAAATGTAAAAAATGACACAAATCAAGTTGAAAGAAGTACCTTTAGTCTCATAAAATTAAAATATGAACAAGTGACTTTAACGCATTTATACGAATTCCTGAAACAAGGAACTTTTTATTCTGTTTGAGATTTTTATGCCACTAATAAATTTCTTTTTTAGGCTGAATATCTGGAAAAGGAAATATTTATTAATTCGTGAGGAATAAAAATTCTTTCTTAAGAATAAGGTTAACTAAAACTAATGTTATTCTTGGTTAAGTTACAGTAAAATAATCATAATAATCAAATAACTGAAAAATTGTTTCATCTATTTTAATAAATTTAAGGATGCAGTATTGAAAAGACAAAATGGTTCTTACGTCCCTCTCCAAATCAATATTCCAACAAACGAAAGCAAACACCCTTTCACTTGATCAATTTTTCCTGGTTTAATACAAGCTCATGCTCTTTTGAAATAAAACAATAATTATTTCTCCTTAGATCTTTACTTGTATATCATGGAATGGTCTCGTTCTCATATGATTTCCAAAAGAAATGTAATTACCACTGCTTAACTCTTTGGAATGATATGCAAATTTACCATGAATAATGAGAACAAAGAAAAAGATGAGCTATTTATGAAGCAAAAAATTGTTTACAAACTGAGGTTATTAATTGTAAATAGTAACATTAAAGGTCTACCCTGAGGAAGGAACTGGCGGATCTTATCCACTGAGCACCATTATATGCATAGCTTCAGTTTCTTTGAAAAGAATGAAGCTTCTCTCTCTCTCTCTCTCTCTCTCTCTCTCTCTCTCTCTCTCTCTCTCTCTCTCTCTCTCCTCTCTCCCTCTCTTTCTCTCTCTCTTCCATTTAAAAGAATAGAAATTACCTGTGGAAATCAAGAGCATTAACGCATTGTTACTAGTATATTAGATTCATTTTTTTACAACGTATCAAGAAATAATTCAGAAGAAATTCGTTTTCCTAGAAGAAAAGTATGATGGAAAGATAGATAAATTTTGATAATTGTAGTTTAAACATAGTTTTAAGTAAATTAATGTGAATACATAACAGTTTTTACATATCATATTCTTTATTTAAAAACGGTATTAGTTTTATATTTCAGGACACATTTAGGACAACATTTTAAGTTGAAATGGAATTTTTCTGGTTTTTCCTATCTCCATCATTTAATGCATAATTCTACATATACTGATTGATGTTGTCACCCTTTATGGTTTTCAAAAAGGTTTTAATTAAATTTTCAAAATTATACAAATCAAAATTAATTAATATTTAATTTTCATATTTTTTTCTTTTGTACCTAAATTTGAATCGGCACCATCATAAATTATGTAAGATCTTTAAGTATCATGAGTCATTATAATAATTATTCGGAAGGAATTCATACTTTTATTTGAAATATAACTGTTTTAAACTTTACCATGGACCTATTTTCAGTTTATTTTAGGTTTTATATGTTGATAAATATCAAACCTGGGAATCTTTTTTAACTGTCGATATTTCTAAGAACTGTAAAGCGCTCCAGGTAATTGTTTTCGAGCTAGCATTATTTATGTTTTTATGAGATACTAGCAATCCAGTAGCAGCAGTCGCCAGTTACATATTCATTCAATGCAGTATATCAATTCTCGAACTCTTCGTTTCCAGCAATAAAATAGAAGACCATTTGCATTCGCGAACATTTCGATGGTATTGTCTTTAAGTAAACACTTTCAACTGACTTCTCAAAGATATTTCCCAGTGGTGCTCAGCTGGTAATAAGAACTGTTTCTCGAATTGGTCTGATTTTATGTGACGGACTGCTTTAACGTGTCACACTGGGAAGCAGGCTCATTGAAATTCAGCGCAAATCGGGAGGGAAAAAAACAGTCTCGTTGCTTATTTCGAAGATATCATGACAACAAATCTTTGCTTCGAAATAAGCTGCCAAAGAGAGTTGGAGTGGATATTGAAATGAGGGATTTGGGCGTTTCTCCTGAAATCATTTATTTCTCATTCTTTTCAAACGATTCTTCCTACAAAGAACACTCTATTTGAATAGATCGAGACTATTTCAAGAAAGAAAAGAATGGAAAGTGAAATTTGTAATTAATGAAATAGAATTTTTTTTCAAACCGATCAAAGCAGAATTATGCTTCAATCTATTTTTGGCGTGTACTATCATATACTATTTCCATACAGTTTTCGGGAAAAAAATGGGATCTAATTTTTCTTTCATTTAAGTTGAAACCCAAATTTTAAAGAATTGCACCAATTTCATGCATTTTGATTTCATTGAATACTTTATATAAAAGTGAGAAAAGGAATAAAAATGGAACTCTTAAATAATTTTAGATAATGTGAAAAAAATAAAACATTACACGCAATTTTGTTAACATGTTGCCCCAGTGCGAAAATTTTTATTTTTAACAAGTCTTTATAACAAAAATTTTATTTTCATCTAATTTAAAAATTTAACTAAATTAGGTTTTCCTCTGACACATTAATAGTTTTATATTAATAAATTTACAAATGGGTGATTTTTTTATTTATTAATAATTTATTCATTTTTATATGTTCTTATGAAATTGCTTTCTAAAGCACAAGCTAAATAAGAAATTTTTTCACAGCTTTGATATGTTTTCAAGGCCGAATACAGGCAATATATTTGAGTAATAGGTCCATATAGTTAAAAACTATGTTTCGCATTCATAAAATTTTGCTATTGAAAATTTTATTTGTAGACGGTCCCTGGAGACCTACTCCTAGTCCTACAGTCCACAGCTTGCACGCGACCGCGTAATTAGCAGTTGAGCGGCGTTGAAGGAGGGGTTTTGTGCTTGCTCAGTTTGCGAAAAGTTGAACTAAATCGGACAAAAACCATTGTTGTAGAGTGCGGTCGGAAATGAGTGTTTAAGTGGTGCTTGATCGTCGCGATCATAAAAGGGAAACTGATCGAATTAAAGTGACAACAGGTCGGGATCCGTGGGGGAGAAGCAGCGTTAAAAGAGAGGAATGCTCTCATTTTAGAGACATTTTCTCCCTATATCACCTGGAACATTTGGGATTCTATGCTACTCCCTAAAGCACGTCTTGTGATAGAAAAGTGTAAAAAACCCATTTAATGTGCAAAGCAATTTAATAAAAATGCAAAAGTTAACTCAAAATCAAATAAGTTTTCAATTTAATAGAAAATCAAAACTCTACTCCATGAAATAAGTACGCTTTTGAAAAATAAATTCAAAATTGCCAGTCAATATACATATGAAATTATATTATCATTGAATTGCTTCATAAATAATAAATAAACTTCAACTGTTTTTTAAATAAATGTTTTGTTGATATACTAAAGAAATATTTGATTTAGCATACTTTTCTATACACATTTTAAGAAAATATAAAATATTTGGTATTACACTTCAAACGTTTTATAATTCAATTTTAAAAAGAATAAAATGTTCATGTTCATAAAACAATGTAATTTAATTTTCACAACGAAAAGTATTTTTTATCAAAGGTATGAAATTTAATTAATATTTTTAAAGATAAAGTGTACAATTTTAAATGTTTACTACACTTTATAAGCAGCATGTTCGACAAAATGATAATCAAAATGCAAAATTAACTTTATAGGGTGAAAGGTAGTATATATAAAAACAGTAAAAACTTTTATTCCAACTTCTACTATATGCAGCATAAATTAAAATTTACTTTGTTATGCAGTATAAGTTAATAGAGACAAATTAAGCTGCTTTTTACAGTAACGGTAAACATCATCATTAACTGATATAATTATACAACAATTTCTAAACTTCTTATTTTTTTAATGAAATAAAATGTAGAGTGTTGCTTTTCCATTTTATTTTTTTATTTATTTTTTTCTTTTGAATTGTGGTATATTTTTGATACATAAGTGGTCAGCTAATACATAAGTGGTCCTTGATTTATTAGTTTATATTTCACAGTCATCCAAATCACTTGCAAAATATGTTGTATACATATATATATATATATATATATATATATATATATATATATATATATATATATATATATATATATATATATATATTAAATTTTCCATTTTACGATTTTTCTCTGATATCTTGATATCTATGTTTCTAATTTATAAAATAAAAATAGTTTATTTGAGTTAAAAAATTTTTAAATTTTTTAATTAAAAAATTATATAATTCAGATAAAAGTTTAACTTTTCAAATAGATTTTTGTTACTAAACCAAATTCATAATTTTATAATTTTCATACGAAGTTTTCTTACCTAAACCTAACAGAGTTTTCATATTTTTAACAGAATATTCTAAATATCATTTTATTATTTTCTTTCTAATCCGATATTGATAGCAAGGTATTACAATTACTTCAAAAAATTTAGAGAAAAAGGCTTAGGTTTTAATGGTAATCAATCACTATTGCAACTCGGTAACATTAAAATTAATGACGTATTTAATAACTTTAATAACAGCCTTTTTGTGGTCATATTATCCATATGCATAGCTAAATCATCTATTTTCATCTGCCTGAGAAACTAAAATATTTACAAAACAATATAGTCATTAGATTTATTTATCATCATGGAAGATATCAATGTGCAAATAGTAAAAATTTATCTTTGCCATGAACGTCACAGAATATATGCAGCACTATGTATGTCTCTCTCTCTCTCCCTCTATATATATGTATATATATATTCGTAAATGCTATTTTATCCACTTCTTTCCTTGATTTTAAATTTAATTAAATTATGAAATGCTTTATATATATATATATATATATATATATATATATATATATATATATATATATATATATATATATATATATATATATATATATATATATATATATATATATATATATATATATATATATATATATACTAGCTTTTAAAAATGATCTTATCTTAGAATAAAATTCTATCAATTTGTTACATTTTAAATGATTTTTTTAAAGCAGAAATTATAAAAAAATAATTATAATGCAAGCCTATTTTAACCAGACTAAAACATATAAATTTTTACTAATGATAAATTCTTATTTTGATATATTACTCTTTAAGGCTTTTAAAGTTTAAAACTTCTCTTACCTATTAAACAGTATCAAACTATTTAAATTTGAGAAATACGAAAAGTTAGAAAAGAAAATTATTCATCGCCTAACAACAACAACAGACACTCAAATATATGTGAAGATCCTGTATTTTTTAAATGGACTCATCTTGTCTCGCATCATCTCTCTTTCTTATAAAAAACAGCAACAACATATAAACCATCAAATAGCCAATGTAATATTAAAGTAAAATATTACCTTCTTTGCGGCAAGAGAAGTGATACAAATTGCCATCAGTTTTCGAATAAGTGCTTTCAACTATTTACAATTCATTTAAACTCCTCTTCAAATTTGATCTTCACAGAAGAAAACATAAAAGTGGATCGAAATATCATTCATCCAAGAGGAGCGAGGAAGAATAATATGTTTTTTGGGCTTGTTTGTCTTTTTGAAGCCAACACAATGCCACTTCGACTTAAGATCTTTTCAGTATTTTGTCATGGGTTTTCATGTTTAATTTTGACAAAGTGGCATTAAAGTACAGCTAAGAGTGGCGTAAAAACTCCCATTTGGATCATTAATATCCGATCTGTCCCATCAGCTGGTGATCGCTCTTTGATGGCACCGTTCATTCTGATTAACTGGAGAAAAGGTTTTTGCTGGTATCTGGGGGAAATAATGCAGATGAGAGATGGTAGTCATTGAATTAATATTGACGCATGATACCATTGAGAAGAGAGGTGTTTTTAAGGAAGTGTAATGAGGAAAGTGCGGCACTTTAGCACTTAGGTTGACATTCATTAATTTAAGTAAATGCGGAAAATTACGTGAATGCTTAGTTGATTGTCATTTACAGATGTGTCTAACTGCTCTAGGTCACTTGGGAGTACTTATCATGTCTCAGTCGAAAAAAATGTTTTTATCAACTTTTATTTTGCTTTTTTGTTGAAAATGTAAATGTTTACTTGATACTCGTTTACAACTAATCGGATCAACTTTTGTAATTGCATGAAATTGTTATTATTTTTTAATTGTAAAGAGAGGTCAAAGTGGAGGAATAAAGTATAAGGAAGAAATTATATTTCATTTTATTTATTTTCTTGGAAAATTATAAAATTGTTTGTACACTTTTTCTTTACATAGACATATATGTTCTGAATAATTTTTTGTCAATATCCATACAATTCTATTAAGAAAATAAGTTATTTCATGTATTCATTAATTATTCTTTATACACAGAGGATTTAGTAGATTCTAATAAAATTCTTATTATTTGTTCTCTTTTGATCACAAAGTTTTGTGCATTTAAGAGGTTTATAAATTTAAAGAAGAGTACATAAAATAGAAAAACTTACAATCGTTTTATGCATCTAGAAATATCAAAATAATGTTATGTCTTCAGTTTATTGCCAATTCATCACCTATAAAAGCAATTTTAAATAGCTGTTGATAAAGGGTATCTTTAAGCATATTATAACTAAGTTTACATAACTGGAAATGATAACAAAAATTTCTTCCTAACTAACTGTAACATGAATATACGCAATATTTTACAATCAGTAACTAGGAATTTTTAGTAATAAATTCAATTAAATTAATTTAGATTTGTATTTATTTGGATGGTAAATAAAGTTAATGCTACTAAAAATCAATTTTCTTTTTATTGGAAGAAGGCTAACAATTAATATTAAATTTCAACTCCTTTGTATTTATTTTTCTGTTAATTTTTATTTATATTTACATTAAACAATTAATCGAGACTAATTTTACACTGTGATTATATTACTTTTTAAAATGATCTAACTGATGTAGAATGCATGTATTAAACCATTTAGAATCCAATAAGAAATTTGTAATCTTAATTGAAAAGTGGAGATATAATCTAAATAAAATAACTTAAAACACAAAGAAATTTAACAATTTTTACAGGATAGGGAGAGAAAGAAATTTTCACACTTACATTCTATTTGCTTACAAAAAAAATTGAAGCAGAATAAAAATGGAGTTGAATATTATTACAATGATTATGATGGAGTTTTAAGTGTCTTGTGTTATGTTGATTTTATACTTCTAAATATGTCATATGAAGAAAAAGAACTTTTAGATGAAATGAACATACAATTTAGTAACCGTATTTTTTTCAATCTAGCTGAGGATGTGGCTGAAAAGATAAAATTCAAATACAAGTTTGATAAACATCTCAATTATCATCATCCGCAAAGTTACGTGTTCAGCTTTGTTTCTTTTTCAATGATCAATTATTGCATGGATCATAAAATAAAACCACTTTTATCTTAATCCGCCATGAAATGAAATGTTTTTTCATTTTAGTGTGTTATTAACATAATCTATTTCAGCATTAAACCCATAATAACATTCTTTCCTGGAGAAATCGGTCTCTTTGACTTTCACTTATGACATGAATAAGTGAAGACATATTAAGTTGCACAAGCCTAATTGAATAAGGTCGAAATCCTTCAAAATAACTCATTTTACAAAAAGTATTAAAAATAGTTTACTGATGCAAAGCAAAATATTGTAATACTTCCTCTATGTTACGACATTAAGAAAGGGAAAAATTTTAACTGATGAATTAAATAATTGGTAAAATAAATGTACTGCACTTCTAAAGAAACTTCAAATATCTCTTAATTTCTATATAATTGAAAATGCAATGCAGTCTATCTCTTCAACTTCAAAATTTTTTTACTAGTCATTAAACTTTTCGATTGAAAAAGAGATCTCACTCTGATAATCATATTGATTTTTTTAAAGTTAATAATAATTCTTTTGCAAGGAATAACTTCTAATCTTTTTCCATTTTAAAGGTTAATTTAAAAACTTTGAAAGCTTACAGTTTTTCATAAAAATATATTTAAGAAGAACAATTTATTTCAAAACACAAACACACATTCAATGAAACTACATTTCAAAAATATTTTTCTCAAATCTTTTGGCAATAAATATTTTTAAAAATATAAATTTTTATGATTTTAATCTTGAAATTAAGAAATTTTCTCAAAATTTAAGTGAATAGTATTAAAATTGGGAATAAGGACATGTCATAAGCGCTTTTGTATGAAATATGAACTAGAATTGGTATCATGTATTTCAATGATAAATGTAATTTCGATTGTTAATACATGAGTATAAAAAATAGATAAATCTTTTACATACACCAATAAATTAAAAGTGAATATATATTGAATGACCATATTTAAGGAGCACATCATCAATAGTGTGTTAGCCCATCCTAACAGTTGTAAGCATGAATTTATAGCATCATGGATTCTAATAATCTCCATGATATTTGTTTGTGTATAACCATTGTTCCGCGATATTTGCCCACGTGGATGAAACAGTTCTCCCACTTTGGTAAGGGGCTTGCTTTTCAAATCAGCTACAGAGGTTCTATTCAGGTGACGCAGCAGCTGCATGTACGTAGTTGATGATGAAGGTTTGGATGGTGGAACATTCATGTCACGAAGAGCCGTTCAACTCAAGCTAAAGATATTCAAGTCTAGAGATCATGGTGACCAGTAAAGTAAGCTGAATTCATTGCTCCTGGAACCATTTCATGACTTTATTATCCTTGTTACGGACCATTGTCCTACTTGAAGTATCCTCTTAATGGACATGCTACAATAGCTAAAAAAGTATAACAGAAAAATATTTTCCATACCATTATGCCACCTTTACCAACCGGTACAGTGGAAACCTGAGAAGATGGGTAAATCGTTTTGTGTTGTTGTCTCTAGATACTTCATCTCCCATCTAAAAGTGAAAAAGGAAACGGAATGCATCTGACCACAGTGTTGATTATCATGGCAAATAGTAGACTTTTTTCATGATTTTGGGTGAAATTAAAGGTACCTGAAAGGACAATCTGATTTTGAAACTCATCCTTTCTAGTGTACAGCATGCAATGCTTTCAGAAATGTTATTTTGCTGTTCAATGCAGTAATGCAAAATTAGTTGACATGTCGAAATACTTCTCTACGTATGACAATTATTCCCGTCCTACACTTGTCCCTGGATCAACGAGTCATTTGGTAACACAAGCTTGTCTCTGGCTGTTTTATTTTTTCAATTTTTACCAGGTTTTGGAAATCCTTGAAAATGGTAGTTCAAGGAAAAGCTTATCAAACGTGCGACTTAAGAAATATTCAGTCCACCTAGAGGAGCACCATATAACATTACGCACTCAAAGTCACTCTGATCCTTTAATTTTCCCATGATGACAATCTAACCACTTCCATTTGAGTGGTGAGTTAAGCGCTTAATATGGATATAAACTGCTACGTGACAACCTGACAGCAATTGCTAGACCAATGCATCATGGTGTTCCTGATAAACTGGCCATTCAAAGTACATGAACTCCGAATATTTTAATTAATGCTAATTTGCTTGGATGTAAATACTCGATTTGCTAAAAAATATATATTTAATAATGAATAATAATAATAATCAATATTCCAAGCGATACATTTAGTTATTTTAATCAAGCATTAGAAAAATTTTAAAAATAATTTTCGAACAAACAAATTTACAAAATTTGGAAGAAAGAAGAAAATATTTTTTATAAAACATTACTTTAACATAAACCTAAAAATTTGAGATTCCTCATAAAGATTTTTCTAATTTTTAAAACAAACATTTGTGTTATTTTATCTACATTAAGAATATTTCAAAATTTTAGCTATAATAATAATGTAAGATGGGGATTGTTTTATATATGAGAAAATCCTATAAATTGCCAAATACCAAAAAGGAATTTTAATTTACCCGGCACGTAAAAATATACTACTATCATTTCTGTATCAGTCTTTATGGGGCATGCATTTTATATATTTAAAGGAGACAGAGATTTGTTCAATTTAGTGGTTAGCCGTGTTTACATTTTTTCCAAAGCTGTATTGAACTTTGAAGTTTGTTCTACAAAGGGAATTTACAAATGTATTTTCTAGCTTCCCTTGCAGATGCATACATTCTCTTAGTAAATCATACATTTAAATAAAAATCAATATCCTTTTTCTAATCTTTATCATTCACTTAGTTTTAAATTTTTGTTTAAGGTCAGCCTGTAGTTATTAAGAAAGTTAATAATTTATATGCGAAATATATGGTAACACTAAATCCAGATTCATTTATTTTTAGTAAAATAATTTTTAAAAATCTCGGTAATATGACCATACAGTGTATGCTTATATATACACACACACACACACACACATATATATATATATATATATATATATATATATATATATATATATATATATATATATATATATATATATATATATATATATATATATATATATATATATATATATATTTTGGGGTATCACGTAACATATAAACTTATAATGACTTCCATGTCATACCAGCACAGAAAACACACTCTCATGAAATGATAACGCATTTATTTATTAAATTCAATACTAAGCGCTAACTCATTGATAGCAGCTTCAACGATAAAATGTTTTATTTAATCAGGCTTAAAATATTGCTCTTAAAAAATTTATAAAGTGGATTTAAATAGTAAGAATAATATACCACTTATATGGTATTATTTTAAATAATATCTTTAAAAAAAGACAACTGTAATTATAGCATTATTATCTTGATTAATTGCATTACTTATTGCATTACTATCTTGAAAATATATTTTTTTACTCATAATGTATTTAAAGCAGACAATCATTTTATTCTATATGCCAAATAATTAAATTGTGTTTGAAAGTGACAGTGATTCCTTAAATTAAAAACAGAATTTCGTGATAGATCAATATATTTTTAAAATGAATGAGAAAAATATACATTTAAGATGTAGAACTCCTTAAAATAAAATAATCACACACACAAAAAAACAAAGCATAGCACTAAATCATTTTAAACCATTATGACGATAAATTAAATTTTTTAATTTTTAAAACTTTTGTTTTTGACTGATATATAAACAACTCATTTATTTAAAAAGGAAAACAGGATGAATAATTTCGAAAGTGAGAGAAATTATTCTACTTTATCCCACCTTTTTTGAAATGTGGTCCAATTTTACGTCAAAAAAAGTAATATATAAGCGCATGACTTCATTAAAATATATTTCTGTCTTATCTAAATTTTGAGGATTAAGTTTCACATTTGAAAAAGCATTACCTTTAACAAAGCAAATTTGCATAGGTAATTTAATTTTAATTTAAATTCGAAACTAACAGTTAAAAATTATCTATAAATCAAAAATTAAGCAAATTGTGCAAAACACTTAATCTGTTCTATTATTATGATTTTAATTCAATTTACATTTTCAATAAAAAGCGGTAAATTATTATATGATGCATATTAAATCCAATTCGAGGTCTCAATTTAATTAAAGCTCCATTAATCTCACAATAGAGAAAATAATTTTTATATTGAATTTTCAAATACAATTATTTTACCGGAGTACTTAATTTCCTACTTATCAGCCCTAATTAACATTAATTTACTTTTATAATTGATTTACAAAATATCAAATTTGTTTATTTTTTTATGAAACGAGTACATCTTCATTCTGAGATCAGATTTCAGAAAAAGAATTATCTCTTCAGGAATCGTCTAGGACATTAGAATTATTATTAAATAATCTCACACATGAGAGACATTTAAACGCGTAAAATTTGTTTCTTAATTTTACTGTGAGTATCAATTAAACGTTTCACCTTATGAAAACTAAAGATTTTGTGTTTACAAACGTAACTTATAAATTTCAAGTAATTTATATATTAAAATGATGTATAAATTTAAAATACACACACACACTTTATTTAAATTTTCTTAAGTTGTTTTAAAGTATTCCAAATACAAAATTCCTGATAGCATTTTATTATTTCTTTATTCATGAGTTTATGTATTAATCGTAAATAGTAAAACACATCAAAAAGAAGCATTTTTATGTTCAATATAAATTTGTGTGCTTATATTTGACGCAGCGTGTGCCTGAAGACTTAAGGCTGTTGGAAGGCAATTTATAGTATCCACTGCGATAATTATCTTTTGGGAAGATTTTTTAATAGATAATGTGTTGTTTCTAAATAAACAACGGAGGAACCATTAAAACTCCCAAGCACCCACTCTGACAGACGGACATGCTGAGCCCAGAAGTGCAACATCCTTCTCCAGTTGTTCAAAGTCTCACAATAGAGAAAATAATTGGGATTGAACTCATTAATTGGATGGGATTGAGCTCATGACCTCTTTCTATGTGCTCATCTTGGAAAGCTTCGTTTTTTTTGTGTCTTTATATATTTGAGAATGAACAGTCTTGGAAAGCTTCGTTTTATTGTGACTTTATACGCTTAAAGAACAAACAATTAAATTTTACTTTTCATATGATACTAATTAATGGACAACTTATCAGAAGAAGGCTGTTGTAAGAATTTTTTTAGCAATCACAGGGTATTGCCATTAAAAAAAATTTTTTTAGATAGTAAGCTGTACTAGCAAATCACAAAAAATAAATAGATAAATAAATAAAATATAAAAAATCAGGAAACTTTTAAATTCTCATCCTTTTAGAAATGAATTTAAAATCAAAAACCTAGTACAATCTTCAATTGCTCAAAAGTGACTAAGATCGAACCTAGAACATTTCATTCCAAAGAGCGTAGCTTAATTACGGTGAATTCCTTGACAGTCTTATGATGTATACCTGTACTTCATTTTACAAGAACTTTATCTATGTTTCTAATTTTTATCTATGGAAATGAATCATCTATCTCAATGCAACAAGAAAATAATATTTTCTTTTGTATTCACACTCATAGCTCTAATCCTATACGCTATTTTCCAACACGCAATCTACCTTCTACTCTGCAAAAATTTCACAAAAAGTATTTTTGACAAATTCAAACCATTCCAAGTCCAGTAGTCTTCAATCAAATATTTAAAATTATTTTTGACTCGGTGTTAAATGCTTCACATGCTTAATCGAGCTAAAGGTCCCTTAACTAAACTGCAATTTGTGAAAATTCTAAAAATTTGCTTATGAATTTTTCAGTAACAAATTGTCATTTACATCGAAGATTTTAATTCCATATATTGAAGTTAGCAACAAACACATCAGTTTTTGTTCAAGCCTAACTAATCTTTTTAGGTACAATGATTTTTGTTGAAGCATTCTCTACAAATATAAAATTATATATTAATTGTAACTTAATATTTTTAATATTTTTAACTTAATATTTTTATTTAAAATATTAAAGTATTAAATTGCAAAAAAAAATTAAATTATTGCGTCCAGAGCTAAAATTATATTATACGAATAATTTTGCTAAATGTCAATAAAATAATTCTTAATTTTTAATAAATAAAAGTAATAATAAAACAATAAAATAATAATTCTAATTAAACGTTTCACCTTATGAAAACTAAAGATTTTGTTTACAAACGTAACTTATAAATTTCAAGTAATTGATGGAAATAAAATATGGAAATTTAAGTTTAAAATATGGATATTTCAGGAAAAAATATCAAAAATTTTGAAATAAAAAAGGAAATTTTTTAATTCAGAATATTTCTCAGAAAATTTATATATCTAAAATATTTAAATATAACGTCCCTCTATAATGTGTATCGATGATTGTTAGCAAAAAATAAGATTTATAGTAACTATATTTTGAAAATCGACGGAATTAAACAATGTAATGACATTTTATGTAAAACTAGACATTTAATGATAATAATATGTAAAATATTTTATAATCTTATTGGTCTTTAAATAAAATAATGAAATGCTAAGAACATGAAATCTTTATGAGTGCGGAATTGCAACCTCATCATAAAATTCTACATTCATACAGATTTCATATTAAAAAAGATTTAGCAAGGAAATCAATAAGCTATAGTTTAAAGTTAAAATAAGAAAGATAAGACTTTGATTGGCAAAAAATTTAAAAAATTTTCATTTCTCAAAGATCGAGTAAGGGGGAAAAACAGCATCCGATTAGGTAATGGAGTCCAGTGTGCTTACCCTATACAGATATATAAAAACACACAAGAACATATTAAGTATTTAATAAATTAGAAAAAAATTGTATTGCGAAAACGAAGATTTAAATACATAAGACATTGAGTCATCTTTATTTTTGATAATGGTTTTGTATAAATTGAATTATATACATATATATATATATATATATATATATATATATATATATATATATATATATATATATATATATATATATATATATATATATATATATATATATATATATATATATATATATATATATATATAAAGTATTTGCATACATTTTTAAACCTCAATTTCTTGTTCTCAATATATTTGAGAACAAGCAATATAAACCTTTACTCATAGAATATTTTTTATGTATCATATGATAAATGACATTATAATAAAGATTCATGGTGATCGACTGCTTCACTTGCAACTAATTTGAGCCTTCAATATACAACTGTTCGTCGTTGATAGGTCACATAACCTTAAAGTTTTATTTCAATACTAGGTTTCCTCCTTTGCGATACGTAAATACGGTCTACTGTCTATGTAAAGTCCTCTTGGAAGACAGTTTACGGGGTATTGCATATTCAGATGCTTTACAATGGCTTTCAGTTGTCAGGCTATTCACTATGCAATGTCAAATACCTGTACATTTCATAAATGCTGTTAGCGAAAAATTTTCGGAGCAGAAGATTTTAGCTCTGTCTCATCCATTGTTGAACTACTGGAGATAGATGAAACGCTTTTGCCTTCTGCATGCACGTTTATAGAAGTGAGTAAGTAATTGAGAGGTTTACTGGTTTCCTCCCTCGCGACACATAAGTATGACCCACTATCTATCCCAAAAGAAAGTTCTTATACAAGAAAATTTAAGTGGTGGACATTAGTATAATGGCCTTCGGTCGTTTGGCTATCCACTACGCGGAGTAAATAGTCTATACATGAGCTGTACACATATAGGTAATTAAAAAAATTATTCTTTTCTTAAAGGTGTTTTCTTAAAGAGTGTATATGAATAATAATTTTAAGTTTTGATATAAATCTTAATAGATATTAAATAATAAGAAACATAATTCAACTCGAAGAAAGACAGATATATTTGCTACAGAAAGATAATATGCTCCATTTCATTCGTTTGACTTTATTTTAATTCCCTTTTTTTAACTAATTTAGCACTTCCTTCCATTTGTATTGAATAATATCAATTAATTTTTTTATAATAAAAAGAAATTCTGAAATCTATCATCCCGGAATATGTACAGCAAATATTTGAGAGGGTATTTAAAATTAAATAGTGTTGTTATTTCCAACAACAACATTTGTTTACAAATGCTGATTATTTATTTCATTTTTTCTATTATTTATATACGTATGAAAACGATATAATTTTTTCATGGTCTCCATATTATATCTGTAATATTTTATAATTTTTTAAATTTTTTTAAATTTTTTTATCACAATTCAAAATGTAAGATATATATATATATATATATATATATATATATATATATATATATATATATATATAAAGTTTATGTTAAAAAAATTTTTTTATGAATCATATATTTATAAATTCTAATGGCGTGACTAAGAAATTTATAATACTCTTTTAAAATTGACAAAAATAACAAAAACTAATATTTTACTAGACAGTTAAACTTATTCCTTACTTAAATGCCTCATTTGCATAATTGGCCGCAATGAAAATAAAGTAAATTATCTCCTATTGCAACAACATTTGGAAAATTTTGTAAGTCCATTATACGGTAATTTGCAAGAAATTATCATAATACTTAAGTTAAATTAACATTATTTTCTACACTAACTTTTCTGATAACCTTTCCTCAACAATACGTCTTAGTATTTTTATCCTACATAAAGCTGTACACTTTGATAGAAACGAGAATTGAATTCAAAACACAAGAAGAAACAATTTACTACCCGATTATTTTTGACATTTAGGTGTAAGGTGTGAGTAACATTGACAACCTGAAGGAGTTTTTTCATCTTCAGATGCCATGAAAGTTTTGAAAGGCTTGGCTCCTTTTCAACCAGTTATGTAAATAATAAGGAGTGTTAAAAAAAGTTAAGGTTATTCAATGATCTAGTTTGAAATTTTCTTAACTCATTTAAAATCTATGTATAATGTTATGGATGATTTTCTAAAAGAAATAATAGTGTATATTTGCATAAAAACATAATCATTCATAAATACATAAGATTTTTAATAGCTGGTAAAACTAAATATATACGTATATTTTAAGTAAAAAAAATGACTAAAAATTCAAATACAGATAGTAGAAAGAATATTGCTTTTTGCAATCTCTAATGCTTTATTAGTAAATATAACTGCCTAATATTTTGATTAATTTCTAACATTGTTTCTAAAGTAGTTTCCTTTAAAAAAGTCAAAGACATGCAAAGAATTAAAATACCACTTCTTGAAAAATACGATTAATAGTGTTTATTTTTCAAAGAAACAGAAGGGAATCTTGAAAATAACAATAAATTACATAAAAAAATGTGACATGTATGTTACTAAAAATGCATATTCTTGTAAAAAAAATCAAAACACTTGGAAATCTTGTCTATTCTTCAGTGGTCTTATATAGTATTATATTGCTCAATGTTTTTTGAGTGTTTAAAATTTATATATTTTTTTAATAAAACTTTTTGCAGAAGTTAAGAAGAACAGAAACAGTGGGAAAAAACATACACATCTTATTCTTTCAATTTTCAAAGAGAAATTTCATGAAGATGAAAATAGGGGCTTAAACAATGCATTCAAAACAGTACATTCAGAGCCCTAATAGTTAGAATCAATTCATTTCATTTAAAAGCAAAATGTCTCAACTTGAATTAAAAAATTTTCTTAAATTATGTGTGGGGTTATTTCCCCACATGAATTTTTATCAATTGATAATTTATTTTAAAAAGGTATTTTCCTTAAAAGACAGCATAATTTCATAAATAAAAAATAATAGAAGAAAAGCATTATAATTTAATACAAAATGTTATAAGAATTATAATATTAAATGTGTTTTACAGAGTTATAGTTTCAATATACAAGTTTGGTAAGTTTGCGATCAAATCCTATACATGATTTATGAATACTGATTCACACTTTTACCAATAATATCGAAAAGTTCTAAGAATTCTTGAAACCGTATTCTAGGCTACTTCTATTAGACAATTATAAGACATAAATACTAATAATAAAAAATAAACAATTTTCGCTTATTTTTTTAAGCAGAACTCATTTTAATTTTATTACAGATGTAAAAAATATTTAAAATTTGTGGTTTTTTAGCTTTAAGAACTTTCATTTGCTGTTTACTACATCTTCCACAATATTAAAAAAATGTGATAATAATAGCGGCTATATTACTTGCCTTTTATTAAAAGTAGTCTAGAAACTGAGCCAGTAGATGTCATTTCATCTAACTGAGCGGAATATTTGAAATGATGAATCAAATTTGGAAATAAAAACAAAATGTACAAGATGCAATATTTTCCTAAATGCTAAAATTATCATCTTTTGATTTTGAAAAAGAATATGCAAATAAATTTTTTGATCAAAATCAAATACAACATATTAAAATAGAAAAACTAATCATAATGGACATTTTGGTTTTATTTCTGGTTATTTATAACTCACAAAATGTATTTTGTAATTATTGAAAATTAACCAAAATTGGATGAAAAAAATTTCTTATTATCTATAAAATGAATTTAATTAAAGGGAATTATTAGTCAGATATAATTAAGCAAAGAAAAATTATTTAATCTAATTTTTCTTCGCATAAAACTATAATTTTTTTCGATATTTATGATACTTTCCCAATCTATTTTCTGAATTAATAATCTTTGCACACACACACACAAACCTGATACATACAAGAACAATTCTCAGAAGTTTATTTAACTCAAATCGAGTATTGTGTAATTCAAATTGTGTAAGAGAAATAGTTTCGCTTCGCGCAAGAGTAAAAAATTTAATAAATGAGATATATGTAAATTAGAACCACAAAGCATACATGATTTAAATAAAAATTAAATTTTATGAATGGGTTTACTTAACATTAATAATTAAAAATTAATACATATAATTATACGCATAATAAATTAAAACTAACAAACATGTAAATATAATTGAAATTAAACTTTCACAACGGAAGCTACAGCCTACCATTTTAATTGTGGATCGTTGCCCGTACTTTTTATGTTTATGTGAAACTTTAATTTAAAATCATAGTTAGGTAAACTCAAGTACAGTTAGGTAATATGATGACTTAAAATATACAACTCTTTTTATATAGTGCATAATATTTTCTATACTACATTTTTCTTTTATTTCTTATTTTAATATAAAAAGTGCTTTTATCATTATAATTTAATTAATTGTTTTAAGAAATATAGCAATAAATTTATTTACATATTATCGTTTCAACATATTTTCTTTTCTAGTAAGTCTAGTTATGAATACTGATTAGGGGATACACTCTTACCACATTATCTCAAAGTTCTAAAAAAATTGTTCAAATCGTATTCTAAGCTACTTCTATTAGACAATTTGTTATTAAAGAAAGGTTTCAAAATTAAGTAAACAAAATTTTAAAATTGGTGTCGTGATTACACTTCCATTTAAATAAAAAGCTAACAACGTTGGCAAATGTTCAAATGGAATTTCCTGTTTTGTTAAATATTTTGAAGTATAAAATATTCGTCTAATCTAAAATAATATGTTTATTGTATTTATTTAAATCTTTGAAGTTTATCAAAATGTCTCACTGAGATTTTCTCTATTTTAATTCGGGAGTGATAAGGAAAGCCACTGCAGTTTTCTTGAGAGAAATCTATCATGTGTTTGGAAGCATGATAGATTTCCCCATTTTGGAAACAGTGCGATGATGTATAAGTAAATAGCACGATTGCATTTTGAGCAGAGTTACCAGAGTTTCTGCGTGATGAAGAGTAATCCTCAAATGGTATTATTTTAGAATGCCATGGAAAAGTGGAACTAAAATAAATGCAAGCTCATATTTTGATACATGCAATAATTAATAGTTTATCAATAAATATAGTTGTTTTCTTACAAATCATCGTATCTAACGGAACATTGTGAAAATAACCTCTAAGAATTATAAAATAACTTTTAAATTTTTTTCTTATATTTATGTTCTTATATTTATTTTTCTTATATTTTCTTATATATATTATTATAATGCTGTAGAATGTTGGTTGTGTGTTTGAGTGAGGAGTTGGTGGAAATTCATGAAGTTTTGTAACTGTAAGGTATACTGCATTTTTAAATTGCTTTATGGTGATAAAGATGTATGGAAAACGTTTGTATGAAAGGATGAGGGGTGCTATATCATGGGGAATAATAGAGTAACAGCCACAAATAATTGCCAAACTTGGTTTGATAGGGTCTTCTACATTCATTGAGGAATTCCGTCATAATTCATAGATAATGGTGTTTATAAACAAAAATTAAAATTAATAACACATTGAAAAATGAAGTTAGCAGCATATTTTGCTAATTTATTGAAATCTGTAAATATAATTTCCTTAACATTATAATTCCATCTCTTTAGTGTAAGATTTGTCTTGTGAAACCACAATGTTTTTGCAAGATAAGTCAAGCCTTCACGCTTCTTTTACATATAAAAATATTCTACAGCAAAATTTTTCTAAAAGTTTTAGCTAATAATTTCCAGTGCTTCGATCCTCCTCCAAATAATGTTTGGCTACAGTAACAATTAAATAACAGTAAATCAAAATTTATATTTAACTGATTTAAAAGACAGTTTCACAGCATTTCGCAAAGAAAATTATCAAAATATTCTTATTTGTAACGGATCAAATGAAGTTTTTGGAGAAAGGCAATAGAAACCAAATTTATATGTACGCTCAATGACATGGTTTTACCCGGTTGAAATAAAATTATTACACTATAATTCTCGAATTGCGTTTTCACGTGTTGTGCTCTAGTAAAGTTATTAGAATTTATATCAATCATGTAGTGATTGCTTAAAAGGGAAAATTTTAGTAAGTTTTTAGTTGTTTACTTAGCTCCATTAAACGTTAATTTTTTTAAGCGCTAAATATAATTGACAAACTCATTAAAATTAAATTCATATTTTCAATTTAATGAATTTAATGCAAGTCATAGCAAACTTAGTGAGATTTATATAAATATGCATCTGTATCACTCTAAATTTAAATTTTCCAGGAAAAGAAAATAATAGCTGTTTCATTGCTTGTATATTTTCAGGTTTACAAAATCACTATAACTTAATTACCATAATCATGAATGATAAGTACATGGCAGTTTCTTTTCAAGTCTATCGATGTGATTAAAGAAAAAATTCGCAATAAAATATATCAGTTAGACCATTAAGAATGTAGAGCTATTTCATTCAGGAGAATCATCCATTAGAAAATCCTTCACAAGCTTTTAATATAATTGAGCTTACTCCAACAGCGATAAAAATTCGAATATATTTTCAATGGCCTTCCTGCCATTTCTAGTCTACATTGACATACTTTGTTGCCAGAGTAAAGTAAGAGAAGAACGTACGATATTCTGAAATAATATTATCTTAAGTTTTCCGGAAATTGTGAGTGTTCCAGCTACTTATCTTCGATAATAACCATTCGTCAATGACATGAAAAATCGTTGCATAGAACGCAAATGCTAATCGCGCAAATCCACGAAAGGCTTTAAATATGTACCGGAGTGAAGATAGTACCAAGTCTCCAAAATCGTGATCGGAGTTTTAATTATTTCCAACCAAATGACGCCTTATCTTCTACCAATCATCATTAGAGAACTATTTCGTCTTCGTAGGATAGGTTCGGATCGGTCCCACCCGATGATTAAGTTCCAGCCACCCTACGAGTACCACCCCATCAAAACTTCAGCCTCTCACTGGCCCAACCCTAATAAATGATCATGTCTTGAATTGCGAGTCTTATTTGTCGATCCAAGACACTGAGATCCTCGGGCATTTCAATAAATTCCTAATTAATTGATAAGAATCAGGTGACTCAAAGACATGAATGCATAGAGGTGGGTGAAATGGTTTACGATGGGTGTTGACCATCGAAGGAGTCATTGCTGAGAGATATTTGATGACATTTACCTCGATGATACTGTATGTTAATTTTTATTTTCACAAAGATTTTTATTTCAAGAAAACTCTGAATTTTTCTTACATAAATACTATATTATTGAAATCCTTATGAGTTAAAAATATTAATTTGCCATTCATGTAAGATCAATTTCGAGAAGATCCATAAAATAGTACTTATTAAATCAAAATTAAACGATTAATTTTCAGGCATTTAAAAACAATCTTAATGAAAATTTGGAAACAGAATTAAAGAGGCTCAAGTTCAGTGAAGACAAAGCACCAATTTCTTTTAAAATGTTCTTTTTGCAATGAACACGAGGGCAGAGAGATTGTTATTCACTTATTTTCATAAGAAATTGAATCGTATGAAAAAGTGTCAAAAATTTACTTAAAATAATGTTCTAAAATGGAAAAAGTTTGTTCAATGCTGATTTTAATTGTCTAATGCATTGTTTGCTGAAATTAAACTGAATAATTTTATCTAAATCTGATTCTATAACAGAGAAAACAGTAATTATTTAAAATTAGTAGTAAAAAAATAAGTGTCATTGTTGTAATATTTTATTAGAATGTAATTTATTAAATTTACATCAACATTCTAAAGTGAGACTAAAATGTTTCTAAAAATAATGTGTTTATGTTTGTTCATGGTGTGAGAAATAATAATTTTTTTTCGCGTATAGATAATACATAACTTGTGCATAGAATGAGATAACTGGTACAGCATATGTTTTTTCTTGAATAGAATTATTTTGATGTAATAAACAAATTAATAAATTGTCTGATAAAATTAGTCATAGTCAGTTTTGTCTCTCAGATATTTTAAATTTAAGCATAAAGAAAATGTACCAATACCAACTTCTCCAATTATAAAATATTATTTTATAACTGTATTCCTTGATATTGTGTGCTATGTTCCTATTAAAACCAACACAACGAAATATTTCAAGAAATTGTTGATATATATATATACATATATATATATATATATATATATATATATATATATATATATATATATATATATATATATATATATATATATATATATATATATATATATATATATATATATATATATATATATATATATATATATATATATATATATATATATATATATATATATATATATATATATATATATATATATATATATATATATATATATATATATATATATATATATATATATATATATATATATATATATATATATATATACTTCAGGCTATAGTGAACTTTTTTCTTGTGAGGGAGATCTCTTCAGAAAATTTTAATTTATATTCTTATTTCTTTCTTTATTATCGTTTAAGTTCACTTGTTTTTAAATCATCTTAGAAAGCACAGGAAACACTTGGGGAGTAAGTGACAGAAGTCAGCAATTAATTGGATGATTAGGGACAATTAATAGAGTTTAAGAAGGCCAATGTCCTTTAATGACAAAGATGATACTCAAAGCCACGTGCCTCTTAATTGAAATGACTTTTAATCAAGTCTGTCATCTACCCACGCGACTCAGGAAAGATTAAGATATATTCCTTAGAAAACAGTTATGTGTTGAAAAAAAAACCATTTATATGAGACTCGTAATAATAACATTTTATCTGTTTTTACTTTTATATTTTACTTTTATCTGTTTAACTCTTTTCAACCGTCTGTTCCTTTCGTTGAAATAATCTAAAGATCTAGGTTCATTTATATTGTCACAAATGAAAATCATATTTAGTAAACTATAATGAGTGCGCGATTATTGTTGCCTAACCATGAAAGGGAAATTTCCTTTAAAAATTGATATCGTTATTGCTAAAATATATAAGAACAAAAACTTTATAAAACTTATGATATTATGTTTTCATTTTGTTGCTTCTGTGCTTTTTATGTAAATTAAATAAACTTTTTATGTAATAAATTAAATTTTTGGTATAAAGTAATTCAGGACGGACACATTTTTGCTTGAAGCAAAACTAAGTTAAAAACACATTTCTTATTTTCACAAAATACAATTATAAGATCTTTTTGTGCATTCAAAGCAATAAAATAATGTAATCATTTAATATTTATAATATTCATATGATTGTGTTGTGAATATCATATTCCTAATCTTAACAGTATTTATATTTTATAATAGTGTGTGCTGCATATTGAGAAAAATGTAAAAAGAAATAATTTAATTTACAATACTTGTTAGCTTGAAATTTGAATTTAATTGTCTTTATAATGGCATTGTTTAGTAAATCTGCAGCATGTAGAATTTCTAAATTTATGTATAGAACTGTCTTATTTCAAATAAAACCTTTTATCCTATTTTCTATATTAAGACTTGAAATATGAAATCTAAGAGATAAAGCCGTTTTCGCTTTTTTTGTATTATTTTTCTATTGACGAAAAATGTTTCGTAATTTGCTTAATATATATAAGATAAGTAAGATAATTTATTTAATACTTAAAGAATAATTGTAGGTCATTTGATGCAAAATCTTCAAAAAATTAAATCACAACTTATTATTCTGATCATAAATAACATAAGCTATTGTGAGTTTACATATAATCATACATTATTTTGAAGAAAATAATCTAATTTAGTCGACAAACGGCGCAATAACACCTAATTGCGTTGAAAACAAAGCTACTTTCAAAAGATATCGATCATATTTGGAAGTGAAGCAATAAGTCTAGACGCAGCCAGCAGCGCTGCCGCCTTCGTCTATTTATGAAGCATTATAACGTTAGCTACTGCGATTCCCGGCTCTTTGAAAGCATAATTGATGCCACTCCATCTTGATTATGCTGAATGAGAATATATGCCCCTTTAACTCTTCGCACTATCATTTAAGAATGAATCATGGAACGAAATCGGACGGGTCGTAGATGAATCGTCTGAATCAAGGAAGCGAGAACGATAACTGCTGAGTATTAAAGGTCAGGAGGTTAGAAAATATGATGATTGTACAATTTAAACGTTATTCGATTAAGTGGAACGTATTTATTAAATTCGTCAAAGTTGACATTTGTCGCTTATTACGACATTCACATCTGTCTCTTTAACAGTTTATTTCGGTGTTTATTAAGTTGATTCATTTTATGTATTCATGTTGATTAATTGATTACCAAGTGTCATGTCAATCGTATGATACACTTTCCTCAGAGCTTAAATATTTGCTGCTCATCCCTCGAACTGAAAGAGGAGTTTTTTTCTACTTGGATCAAGTAGTTTTGGTAAGAATTCCTGAAATAATTAAGAAGTTTAAATAAAAAATTTTATTAATTTTTTAATCGCAAATTATATTTTCATATACAATTTTTGGTTTTCCTTAAATTACTAAAGAATACAACTCAAAAATATTTCTTATAGATTTTTAAATTCGTGTTAAATTTGAATATCTATAAAATTGTGTATTTGCCTAGTGTTTTTAAGATAAAATTCCTTTTCATATGCAAACATTAATGATTATGTCTATAGTTCATTTTAATATTTATGAATAACAATAAAATTATTTAAAAATTACGATTTGTTATATATAAATTAAAGTTTAGAAGAGCGTTGAAGCAAAAAATGACATTTTTGATAAATAATTTAATCGAGAAATATTATCTGAAAATTTCATTTATACAGATATTTAAATATTTTAAATATGAGGCAAGACTAATTGAAAATTTATTCTTCTTTTTTAAAACAATTTTTTGGTTGAAATACACAAATGTTTAACTTTTTAAACTTATCTTCACGTTTAAAACTAATAATCTTTTTGGAATTAAACTAGATTTTTACTTCACTTTATTTAGGAAATACTATTTAATTCAATGGAAAGTTCATTTTCAATACACAGGGTTTAAAAAATTTTGACCAACACTTTTTGAGAGACTTAACATGCTTTTGCATTAACCAAATCCTCCAATGCTGTTGTAAGCTAGATTTAACATGATAAACATATACATTTGCATTGATTATCCATTAATAGCTAAACATGAAGTCAAAATAAATTTAATTCACTTGTAATATTTTAAAATTACTGAAAAATATAGTTCGTAGCACGTTTCAAAGTTATTATGTTACACGATACATTTCAATAAGATTTGAGTAGAAATTTTAAAAAAATCAATTTAGCGGTGTATGTTTTGTTTATGTATTTATTTTTTGCGACAGTAAAAATGCAGATTTCTTTGAATTTTTGCTTTCACTGCCCAATGCCCAAGAAGTAAGCAATTTTTGTTTTTTGATTTATCAGAACAGTTTATCAGATTTTAATCTAAGAGTTATTCTGTAAATCGACAAGTTTATGTCATAAATTTATCATGTTATCAAATAACAATTTTAGAAGGAAATTAAGTTGAAATTGGTGACAAAAACCGATTATAACAAGTTTACATTTAAACCTGCAAATAATATTCCAGTTTTATATTGGTTTCCTAATTTGTTTCCTGGTAAAAACTTGTAGCTTAGAAATATTAGATAATTCATTTTTTATATTAGATTTTCATAATTTTAGAACATCGAACTGAAAATAAGCAATAATAAAACTGCAATGATTTACTCTGAAATAGATGAAAGCAGCTGCCATCGAAAAAGCAATAGAAAACGCTTATAGAATTTTGCCCAAGGAATTTGAATATTTCATGTTTTAGGTTTAAACGTGATTTATCCCAAAACAAGTAATGTTACTAAAATCTAACAATGACTTTTAAGTCTCCCAACAAAATGTTTGACAATAATCTGGAGAAAATCATCGTAAGACTTTTACAAATCTTTTTGCTAGACTACTTACCTAGGAATTGCGAATGATATTATCTTAAATTTTAATTTGCTTTTTTTCACAATCTGAAATTTCCTGCAATACAACAGACTAGATAAGATTGGTTAGCTAACTACATTTTAAAATTAAATTCAAACTTATAATGTCGATGATTAAAAAAAAGCAATCAGACTTAATAAGACCATAAACTTCAATAAAAAAATACAAATAAGATAAAGGTTTTTATCATTTTATCCTATTGCTTTAATGAGTAGAAATTTGAGTTGTATTTCTGTAACACTTGTATTACTGTTGAGATTAAGGTATAGACACCCAGCAATATGTCGCCCAAAAGGATAAGAAACAGGTAGATAGTATAATGTGTAGTAAACAAAAAAATGATTTCTGTATAATGCGGCAGCATGTAGAATGTACTAGACAGCAAATGTTTCCTGTTAAATGCAGGGCGATAAATCATTAAAGTCTATTAAACATTCGAAAAACTAAAAAAAATGAACCTCAACTTCTACTTGATAATCATAAAAATTATATCTATCTTCTAACAACAGAATTCTTTAATCAACCTGGAATCAACTAGCTTATTGTTGGTGCTTACTTATATAATTTAAATTTAATTTGTATCCATATATACAATCGTTTCAAGGAATCATGGCACAGCTTATAACTTCTTGATATGGACGAATCAATCTTTCAGGAATCGCGTTAATTCTATTATGGATTAGTGGAGGGGTTGCTCGCGTAATATATTGAATATATTATTTTGGCCACAGCATTTTGAACGACATCCTAACGTCTGGATAGCAATTTAGCAAGAATTGAATTTATGGGTTTTCATTATTTATGATACTAAAAATTATCTTGACTATTTCTTGTGGCATAAGAAAATAGCTTTTCAAAAGTGAATTATGAATATACACTTAACGACCTCAGTTTCGTTACCTAGGAAGGAACAGATCAATAAATAAATGAAAATGAATCGCTCCAACACCTGATTCCTTTCAGGCTTGTACAAGCACAAAAAAATCAAGATAGTTTCTTTTTCACAGATGACATCTGCCTATCAACAACATTAAACACAAATACTCAAAGCCAGGGCTTCAAGAGGATAAAAAATTGTGTTATTCTTCCAAGCTCCCTAGATAAACTATTACTGGGTATCATTTCTGAGAAGAGGACAGGGATCATGCTGCCATGAATTGTAAGTCTGAAGGACTGGAAAAATATAAAATAAGTTATCTACTCAAACACAATTACTTTCAGACAAAAATGTACTCATGTGATGATTTTCAAATCAACAGAGAATGAAGAATGCGTATAATGCATCATTTGTAAAAAAATAGGCTCATATAAACCACAAAATATGCACATCGAAATGAAGGCTTAAATTAATTTTTCTGAATATTCTGCAGGGTACTTTGGGTATTTATTTATAATATTTGTATAGTTATTGAAGAATTTGTAAATTCTGAATATTTTTCAAGAATCAATACGTTTTTTATGTGGTTTTGTGTTTCCAATTATAATTAATTTTCAGTCAAACGCTTGCAATTGTATATCCTGATAGATTCGATATATGATCTATTATTTAGCATTTTATTCCATATTAAACAAATCAATAATAAATATAATCTCTCTGTCACGTATTAATTTCAAAGAATATGATTAAAATGTTAAGGGGAAAATATATGTATTTCAACAAAAAAAATTTTACCATTACACTGCGAAAGTCTTACAATTGTCTCAAGTCGCAGAACAATTATAACACGATACACTGCTGAAAATATATTACAAGTCTTTTCATGTATCAGCTGCTATTTCAAATTAGTATTTATACACACAAGTTCTCTTAAAAGTTCCATTATATCTTACTTAAGTTCCTATCGAGTTCTTATATCAAAATAATATGAGAAATTATAAAAATATGCAAAAATTGTTATGCTTAACCATCCAATTTATTTCGAATTCTTCAACTAGAGTAATATTGTGCCATGATAAAAATGTGCAGCAAATTGATATGCTTAATCATCATACCATCATTTCCTACACTACAATTTGTTAAAAGAAAAATATTTTGAATTTTAATTTTAATCATTCTATTTAATGATTTTTAATCACTGCCAAATAAAGATATATGAGTTTTCTCCCACCATTGGATGAATGATTTGATGGGTGCCAATTTTTATGGATTTTTCAGATTTTCAATAAAGACGAATATTTTGCCTTTAAATTTTAGTCACAAAAGCAATACTTTTTCAAAAGCATAGCTTTTATGACCAAAAGAAAAATGCATAAGAATCCAAAATGTATTGCTTAAAATATTTAGTTCTGTAAAAAAGCTTTTTTATTCTTTTTTTATTACATTATTGCTTAAAAACTGCATTGACCAACAATAATTGAAAAAAGTTCTAAGCATCAAAGCACAGATATACATCAATATACATTACTTGATTATACATATTTATAATAAAATACCACAATTTCAAAAGTAATTTGAAATGCAATTACGGAAAGAGGAAAAATGACATTAGAAAATGCTTTATTTAAACAGTCAACAATTACTTTAAAAGAAAAATATTGACTGCATATTCAAAGAAATTTTTGATAGAAAGACGTTGAGCGATTATTCAAACTCACAAGAAGATAGGTTGTAGTATATGTTATGTTTACAAGAATTTAATTTATATTACCCTTAGAAATATATTCAACCAGTCAATTATTAACTAAAATTTATTTAACTTTTAAATTTAAAGAGAATTCGTTGAGATATATGATACTAACATTTTTTAAAGACTCAGTGTCTTTGATATTTAAAGAAATTTAATTAGCTTTTTAGTTGTGATGACAATGATTTTTAGGCAATTTTGTGCTACGAGATCTTTTCTTGAAATAAAGTAAAGTATGAGATATCTTAATAAAACTTTGATAGAGTTGTTATGAAAAATTTTTCCATTTCATATTACTAGAAAATATAATTCAATCACATAATTAGATATCAATAGATATGATTTCTTATTATCAAAACATAGATGGTTAGAAGATTGTTTCTATTTAAAATTTAAATTTTTTCAGGAATCTAACATATTTTCTAATAAATTACCGCAGGATAAGCGTTCACTATTATTTCTTTTGACATCACATAATTGGCTGTGAATATTCCAGGAAGCAATTAATCTGCTTCAAGCAGCAAATAAATATGAAATACAGGCGATTAAATCAATGAAATCTTTCCATTTACCTCAAAGGGCTTATAAATTACAGCGTGATACAGAAATAAAAAAAACCAAAAATGTAAGCATTTAGGTAAATCGTGTTTTGCAAAAATATGAAGCAAGTCTTCCAATGTGGTTGGAATTTTTCCTGACCTCAGGGCTCTTATAATTTCAGATTATCAACACGCTTCAGCTGAACCAACATTAGCCATTAACATACCTATATCATTGACAGTCAATAACAGACACTAAGAATTGAAGGCATAATGATTTTATATGCATTCTTTTTTCCAGAAAAGCAAAACGGCTTATTCCTTTTCTCTCCTTAACGCCAAACTGTTTGGAGCAGTTTGCTATTAAACCTACCAATTACAGACTATCGTAGTGAATGTATAAACGGATTCTTATGGCCATTCTGCACATGCCCGCCTTAATAATAGCTTTCTTTTCGCTGGATCCAAGAACCGATAGCTGCATGTCTAAAATGAGGGGATTGTGTAACAAATGCTCTAACTTGAATTGAAGCGATAGAGAGGGGGGACAATAAAGGTAGTTTTAAATTGTGTTAAAGACTGGAGGCTGAGCAAGAAGGGAGGGATGCAGAAACACAGAACATACCTCACTTTCGGGAGGAGTTGATGCTAAAACGTGATTGCGATTTTGGAAACGGACATGGATATAATAGACTGTTGTCTCGGTTTCGTATGATGTCGGGGGAGCATTGAAAAATTGCGTTGTCTTTGGCAGTTAAAATATTGTTTCTTTATGTCTTTTTATTCTTGTTGCATCACACACACACACGTGAGAAATTCTAAATGGCATGAAATTATATTTCATTCGCTAACATCACGCAAAACGTTTTGAACGTGCTTGAAGATATTGAGATGGAGAATTGAAGGCCAGAGCTTATTTGCTAGTATCACCTGCAAATCGTAATTTAAGGCAGGTTAACCGATGTAGTTTGTTGCATGGAAAATCACTGAATTTTGCGAATTTTTGGAAAGGGATCTATTCTAGTTTACACCGCAAGGGAAGTTATCGCTTGAGTCTAGTGTTAAAGAATATAAAAAACTGCTTCATTTTCTAAATACTTGAATTTATTGAAGTAATTATTTTACTACGTGAAAAATGATAATTTTGAATTTGAATGAGCAACTTTAAATTATAAATTGCTGATAAAGCTGAAAATAATGAACAAAATTTTAATTATTATGAAATTTCAGTTTTTTATTTATTTTAATTTTTATTTTTTATTTTTCGTAATCTTTAATTTATGCGGTACTCAGTTTTATGTCTGCAATATAATCAAAAGATTTCAACACACTTATATTCTTATTAGCAACTTAAGTAATTTTAAGACAGTCTCAAAATCACAGAGTTTATATTTTCCTTAAAATGTATGAAAGAGCTGAATACCTTAAAATGGGAATTGAGAAACTAAATTACTTTATTTCACAATTTTAAGCGAGAAAAATAATTTCAGTGTCTCATATATATTCAAGCAAAATTACGTTCACTGGTTGATTATAACTTTTATTCACAGTTCAGCAATTTAAATACACTCGTGTCTATAAATTAAGGATAATGCAAGTTCAGGCAAAGAAAGAGAAGAAGCAAAACAAATGTGACTTATTTGTAAAGTCCATTTATTAAACAAAAGGTAAAGAGCAAAAAAGATGCTATATGTTTGACATCATTAATAAAAATTGCAATTTTTACTCCCTGGAGCAAATTTCAAAAAAGAACCTATTTACAAAAACCAAAATAACATGGTTGGTATGAGGGTTAATACATAGTATGCCCCCAGGCGATGCAATACGTACAACGCCTAGGCATGCTGAGTATCAAATTCTCGATCAGATCCTTGGGGATTATTACACCACTCATCAAGCAATGCTCTCCAGAAGTACCGGTAGATATGTGGAGGGAGTTGACGGGCTGCAATTCGTCGGCCAAGCATGTCCCACACATACTCTATTGGATTCAAGTCCTGTGAGTATGCTGGCAAATCCAACGGGTGATATCCTCCGATTGAAGGCAGTCGTCTACAATGTTTACATAGTGAGGACGGGCGTTGTCATCCATAAACAGAAATTCTGCGCCCATGGCGCCCCGAAACAAACGTACATGTTGTTCCAGAATGACATCCCAATAGATGTGGCCTGTCATGGTTACATTCTGATCATGTAAGTTAGTTCTGGAACCCAGAATAATTCCTCCCAAAGCGAGCAATTCTGCGCCACTGTAACGGTGTCGTTTAATGATGTTTTTTGGAGGTAATGGGTACCTGGCCCTCTCCATATAAAAGTCCGGTGAGAATCAGACGGAAAGCTAAATCTGTATTCGTCGGATAACATCACACAAGACCATTCTTATGGTGTCCACAATGCATGCTCTCTACTCCAGGCTAATTGCAGGTGACAGTAAGTTGCGGTAAGTGGAACACATCTGGCACGCCTACAAGCATATAGACCAATGTGCCCTAAGCATCTGTACACGGTCTGCCTTGAAACTGCCGTACCGGTTACTGAAGAGAACCAATGAGGCATGTCTGATCCTGTGTTCTGTCTGTTTCTTTTGACAGTGACTTCCAAATACCAGTCCTCATTCGGCATTGTAACTCGGGGGCGACCTGTGCTGTAACGTCTACTCACATTACCATCAGCTTGAAACCGTTTCCAAAGCCTGGAGATGACACTCTGTGCGATTCCAAGTTCCTCAGATACTTCCAGCTGGGTACGTCCACATTCCAGACGGCTGATAATTCTACTATATAAAATATCATCCAAATACTTCCTTTGTGCCATAACTATGGGGTTATTGCACTGAAAGGCTTTTAAAGCGCTTGTGAACAATTTTACTTCTTTGCAATCATTCCTTATATACCCCTCTCTTACACTCTCGTCATTGTAGCGTACTATCGACGCCATCTGGTGGTTTCTTGCAATTTGCATATTATTATTCAAGATGTGTGTGATAATTCTACTTGTGAAATTTTTATTTTAGAGTTCAATTTCTGTGTGATCCTTAATTTATGGATATGAGTGTACAATTAAAAATATTTTAATATATATTTTTTAAAAGCAGATATTTTATTTGAGTTATGTGCTGAGCTTCATCAGCTGTATGTGAAACAGTTCACATGTTTATTATCAGTAAAATTATTTCCTGTCAAGATTAACAGTTTTGATGAAATATATACTATCTGAATTACTTATATTATCATGCAATGCAATTATCGTTCTCATAGATTTCTAGATTTCAGCATACATTTTGCAGCCCGATCAAAGTATATTGTCCATGTGTATTAACTAGTAAAAATGAAAGACTGTTGCATCTAAGGGTACAATCTTTCAAATGAATAGAATAAATTTATTCACACAGAGAAATAAGATTTCCTTTTATCCTTAAACTAGACGGAAATTCCACCAAAATTATCAAGGAATATTGAAAAATTATTTAAAATTAAGACTATAACGAATAAGTACGCAGTAATAATCACAAAAGTAATACAATGATATATAGAAATCAAATTATTAAAAACAATACTACCAACGATATTGAATTTATTTGTAATCCTAGGTAAAAGAAATTTTAAGGTATTTAATGTATTTTTATCTGAAAATTATTATATTATTTCTTAGTCTGCTTATACAGTTTCAAAAAATTCTTGATAAATTAATTTCTTTCATGATTTCCTAGAAAGGATTAGATTTTCTTTCCAGAACACAAAAGTTTATGATTGAACAAAATTATCTAACAGAAAATAGAAAAACAAATATCTGTAAAGTTTTAATTATAGTATCCTTTATAATTATATGTTGTGATTCAAAATTCAAACTGTAATGAAGCTCTTAGCCGAACAAGGCATTGATAATTTATATGATGCAACTGATATTCTAACTAATAGGTTAGTAAAATTCAATGGAATTATTGGTGTAGGAAATGATTATTCCAAACTTCACTTAACACTTCAAAAATATAAACTAAGAGATTTAAATTGTTTAATAGCGAATGAATTTTAGTGTATTTCATGAAAGCTTATTTCTAAGTCAGTAACTTAAACATAAGAAACATATAATAATTCTTGAAAACATGACTAATTTCCCGACAATTTACTACTATTGCTTAAGATTGCTTAAAAGTTATTAATTGTAATACAGGGGTTCACACAAAACATTGAAAAGCCGTTAAAGAATTTTTTCAGTTGAAAACATAAAATTTTGAACAATTTCAAAAATTATTGTTAAAGTATATAAAGTAGGGCATTACATGTAATTATCTTTCTGTTAATCTAATATTAATGTTAAAATAAACAATAATTCGAAACTAACAAATACTTAATGTAAAATTTAATCAAATATATTTATTTTGTATAACCTATATCCGATTCATAGGTTTAAGAAATAAATTCTAATAAAATTAACAGAATTAGATTTGAATATTTTTCAATTTAATTCCTCTCTGAAATAAACTCTTTTTCTAATTAATTATATACTGATAAAAAATTAAACTTTTTTGCCAGGAATTTGGTCATTATCACCCAATTTTCTAAAGTCTTCATTTTGATATCAAAAATAAAATGCATTCTGTAACTATTTTATGATTATTGTAACTAATATACTCATTTGACAAAAATGTTTTATTTGGAAATATTTGAATTCCAGTCATTTTTAAGAATACACTGATTATAAATCTTGACTTATTTTAATGTTTAAGAGAAAATGTATTTAAAATATTTTTTAATTATATAGAATAATTAGGAGAAAAAACAGTTTGTTAAAAACATAATAATATAAAACTTTTTGAATGAGAATTGTTTTTCCTCTTAAAAAAACACTTGAAATTATTAAGCATATCTTTTTAAATACTGTATTCCAATAAGTTTCCGAAATTTAAGCAGAAGCCTAACTATTGGTACGCTGGAAAAAATCTAATTCTAATAATAAATAAATTTATTTCCTCAAAATTAAAAAAAAAATTCTTTCCCCACAACAAATGCATTTATCTTGTTAAAATGTATGTATAATGGTGTGTATTTAGCTGATGATCAAATATATCATAACAGTTGACATATAGTTAATATTAGAGCAAAATATTCATACATAATTCTTTTCCTTCAAAGATTAGCTTTTAGATTAAATTCTCATTATCACAGCAAAATTTTTATGCTACTTTACTAGATAAAACTCTTTCAAATATTTTATTGTTAAATTAAGTTATTAATTTTAATACAAGAAGTCGAATGAAATAAAAAAAATTATTAAATTTATAATTTTTTAAATAACAGTAAAAAGAAATTATAAGTATATAGTAAAAAATCTTACAATATAAATTTGACTTATCTGCATTTAATTATTTATGGACAAAAAGAAACAACGAAGAATAGACTTTTTTTATTTCATTTTTAAATTTTTAATGAAAAATTATCTAGAAAAATAATTCGACTTTAGTTCCCAATGGTATAAATTCTGGTCTTTTGATTTAATATATATTTCTATTCCTATTAATTACAAAATTTACGACATATTTCTTAAGACAGAAAATAATGGAGAATTCTAACGGAATTCGAATGTCAATTTCTGTAAAATTTCATACTTAAAAAATTCTTTGATTCTATCAGATATCCTACTTTTTTTAAAAAATGAAAGCAGCAAGAGTGGCTTTTAAAACACCTTTTATCCCCTGTGAATCGATACGAAACCATTGTATTTTAAGGAGAAAACCGCAACTGTATATCATTCTTTTCCAAAATGGGAGTCCAAATTTAAAAATAATAATAATAATAAAACTCAAAATCACTTAGCCTTTTGAATACGACTGTGGGGGAGGGGGAATAACCAATATTTAATATTTCATAATAATCGTTGCTCGGAATGAGGAGGAAAGAAAGGAAATATGTCAATTCTAACTGCGAAGGAGAGGAATTTTTTACAGTTTAAATATCGACGCCCTGTGTGCACAGCGTCGATGCATCTCCCGACATTTCACATCTTTTATAGCCTACCGTTTATCTCTTTTAACTGAAACTTCCAAGTCGAGTCTCCACATCGAGAATTTTGAATGTCTACCAAGTGGTATTTCATGTGTATTCATCATTCTTTCAAAGCTATAAGGAAGATGGAACACTGAAATGCTCATGACACTTTCATGACAAATGATAAATTTTATTTTTCTTTCTTCTTATGGATTTATCGCTAGTTTCAAGATCATAGGAAGTTTTGAAATGAAGAATAATTTTTCCCCAACTCCTTTTTTTCCCAAAAGCAAATACTCTGAACCCGATTTTTCTTTTATCTATGCACTAAAATATCGGTATTCATTTAAAGTTAAAATTTGCACAAATAATAATGTATTTAGTTTTAATTGTTCTATTTTTGAAAAGTTGAAAGAAAATTGATGTTGCAAAACATTACTTATTATATTAAACATGCAAAATATTGAGTTTTTAAAATGAAATGACTTTTCTTAAGACTGTAACGAAAAAATATCATTCCTGTATTGTTTCGACGAATTATTGAGTATATTTATACACCTTATTATATATTCTACGAGTTTAGTTATTTTGTCATGAATATACATAATTTCTTACTTATATATAAATTTGTAGGAAGTGATTTAAAATTTTTTTTTATTTAAACTTTATAAAATTTATTTTAAACTAATTTCTTTTTACTATTTTAATCATGGAATATGGAAAACTTCAAGTTATCAAAATTTTATTACCTTCTTTTGACACTGTAACCTTTAGGAGCTGCATGCAATATTGTACATTATTAGTATTGATTTATTGTCGCAATACCCATAACCGAAAATTTAATTTTACTGGTAATAGATTAGGCGTAATGAAAAAAATACCGATGAGAAATTATTATGAAGTTGTAATGCAAGAGAGTATCTGAATTGTTCTTGAGTTTGGAGCAAAAAAAAATAGTTAAGGAGTTACATAGAAAAAAGCTATAACAGAGAATAAAAATCATATGCAATTTGTTCTATTCGGTGAGAAAGCTTACCAAATATCGTAAAATAGATTTAATAAAGAAAATTCATAAAAACTAGTGTAAGCAAAGACCTTAACATCAAGACAAGTAAAGACTAGATTCATATGATTTCAACAAACAATATAAAGATTCTAGCTAACAGATGTGTTAAAAATAAATTCATGGCTTTAAAATTACTTCATGTGGATGTTAAAAATTATCAAAATAGACTTGTTTCCTCACGAGAGACTTACAGTCACGAAAAAAAAAATTCAAAAGATGGTCAGGGGTTTCTGGGAGTGGAATCAAAAATGATTTTTAAAACAAATGCTTCATTTAATGAAATAATCATTGGTATCAATGAATAAATAAATCCCTAAATATTTAAATTTTTCAGTTTTTCTAATTTTAATTGAATAATTGAGGATGAGAAGTATAGGAATCAAGGAATATGTGAATACTTCTTGATTCCCCTTACTTCTTCAAGAAGTATGTAAATACTTCTTGATATTGTACGTTAATATATCCTATAAAGAATTCATATTTCAAACTGATTTTACAGAGTTATGTAAATATAAATGCAGATTAGAGAGAGAGAGAGTAATAAATACAGCATTTTTTCGAGTGAAACGCTAGACAGTAAAAAGAATAGCCTCAAAGTTATTGTATAAATCACAAAAAACACTCTGCGTCTCTTTTAAAAAAGTATTATAAAAAGCATATAATAAAAACATTATATAAGCATTTGCATAATTTTAAAGTTGTCTTTTTTCTATGAGATATCTGCTTATAACAAAATAATCTCTTTCTAGATTTTGAATGCGAATAAAATATATAACATTTTTCACATCTGACAATAAATATTTTTATTCCTTTTTTTAGTCGATGATTCACAAACCTTTAAATTCCAGTAGTAGAGAAAAAAAATTCGAATGTAAAAATTCTAAGTTTATCTTTTTCCTTAATTTAAATATTTTTTATTATAATCTAAGTCTTAACTACATATTTCGACACAAAATTTTAGTAAAATTAATTTCAATAGAATCCAATTTTTAATCAACTAACTTTTTCAATTCTTGATTAATGTTATAAACTTAAGACCTAACATTAATTTTGATTTACTGAACTAACAAATATTCTATTCTTATAATAATTTAAAATAATCTCTTTGAATCACTTCATGCAGTTTCTGCCTATATTTATAAATATGAACTCTCCCCTTATGTTAATTGATATGTAATACACTATATTCTAGAAATTAAAAATTTCTAATAAGTAACAATTTTTTCAAATTGGTATTTATTGGTTCCAAAGAATTTAGTTAGATACTAGACACAGCTAGTACTTTCTCACATATTTTATACTTAAGATTTTTAGTTTTAGGAGAACATTTATTTAAAATTTTTCAGTTTTCCTTGTTAAGCATTCCAATTGAGAGATACATGTATTTTTAATATTGGCAATTTTCTGTAACCACCAAAAATTCTGAATTACATTACAGTACATTTATAATTTATTTTAATATTTTTTCCTTAATTTCCAGTTTGAATATTTCTAATAAAAGTACTAAAAACTTCATTAAGACATTTTATTCTTTTTCAAAAATATTTTACTACGTGTCGAAGTACATTTTAAAAAACATATAATTCAAAATTAACAACAGAAACGCATAAAAATATTCTGAAAACTAATTATTCTTTCATAACCTAGATATTCCTTTCTCCTGCTGTTATTGATAGAAAGAGTTTGAGATTTCTCTTTATTTCTCGAGAAACTAAAACATTAGAGACCCAGCGTTCTGTTAAAAATGAAGCGTATGGTCCTTTGCAGGTCCATTTCGCTTGAAGATGGTACTAAAGCTCTAGGCTCCGAATTCGATAACTGTTTCTTAAATACTTGATGAATGGATTCAAGTTTCTCTAGTCCGTTCTTTATCCTCCTGGTCTATAAAAGTAAGCACTTAATTCTAAAGGCGGCACTTTCTTCCTTACTAACTTTCCCTAGGAAATAAAATAAAATAGGAAGACTAGCGCCTGAGAAGAGACCATCTTCTAATTGAACGCAGGAGTATAAAGGAAAAAACCAATTTCGACCGATCAACATCCATTAGAAAAAACCTTCACTGAAGTGGTTGAAACGGCCAAATGGCCAACTGCACATCTTTTCAAAGACATTACCTATATACCCTTTCCCTTCTCGCCAATATGGATGATAGGCTTGCCACAAAGCGAGTTTACGTTTCTCTAGGTTGTGATCCTCTTTCCCGTTTCACTAATTTCTTGTTGCCTAAGACTAATTTGAACCGATTCATATCAAAATTATATTATTCCATTATCAGTGTAACAAATATCTTCTTATTTAAATTGAAAATTTTAATTTTTTGATAGAGTAGCTAATGGAAAATATAAATTAAAATTTGAAAAATTATCCCTTTGTTTCTTTGATTTTTGTAAGTACAATGTCCTTTTATTTATGCAATATCAATTTTTAAGTGATTATTTATTTCTTTTATAGTAAAAAACTACAGAAATAAGTTACAATTTATTATAGTTTTATCCTTGATGCTACCTAAGTTCATTGGCAAAAATTATCATTCTTATGTTTATTAAATATTCTAAATTTAGCTCAAAACTCCCATCATATTGTTTTTTGTTGCATATTGTAATTGTTAAAATGTATAGGTTATGTTTATGTTTACTAATTATACTTGAAGATTGCCTTTTGTGCATTTATATTATTGGATATTTGGTGAAAGTTGATTTAAATTGTAATATTTTGTTTTTAAATATATTAAATATAATTTCATATTTTATCCTCTGAATGATTTAAACCAGTCAGAATTAATATAAATAACAGAAAATTATGACATTTGATGAAATATGTATAACACACATATTACTTCTTAACTTTAATTACTTTTACTAACCAATGAAGACAAACAAACAAAACGCAAGCATTTTTTTATTTTACCCGATGCATCATTAAAGACTTGCAGAATATGGATGGCTTTTACCACTGGCGAATTGATTAAGATTTTCTGTAAAAAGACAAGTGCAATGATTTCATTTTTTTCATATACTTCTAATTATTGAACACATAACTTGTACAGTTGATACAAAGAACCAAGAAATTTGTGCATTTTATTCATTATATACTTAATTTGATTTATGAACTTAATTTCAGATAGCTCTCAATTTAAATAAATATTTACATAATTTGTTAATAATAATAAATAAATTCTATATTTAAACTCGAAGAAATTATGAGGATTAAAATGTTTATTTAAAAGATATGCTATGAAAATTAATGTGTACAAAATGCACTTAATGTGTAAAATGGTTTTGACTAGCCACTTCATGAAAAATTTAGTTGGAATATATAAGACAAACAATTGAAATTAATCAAATTGAACAAAGGGTGTAGCAAATACATGAACAGATTAATTTAAGAATCCTCCTTAAATCGAGTTCAATATTAGTTTTGCGTTATTTTATTTGAAAGTTTGAATAAATTAAATGCACAGATTCAGAGCTTATTAAACAATTAACATAACATAGTAAGTTAACTTTGTTTGATTGTTGTTATTTAAAATAATAACATAGCTTTATAAAAATGTTTATGAACGATCACTTAAAATCTAAGTTTATTTTTTATAATAATGATATTTTAAATTTTAGGTTCAAGAAAAAATGCATAATTGATTTAATGTCACAAAGTTATGTTAAATGTTCACAATTATTTCCATATTGTTATTAAGATTTCCAAAGGTTATTTATTGTAAATTTCCAATTTAAATTATCATTAATCCTACATTATACGGTGAATTGTAGAGTAGACACTTAATTTGTACACGTGTGGGATTAGAAAATTATTTTAATCCCTTATCTACTTATTTTCGGTTTTATTATTAATGGTATATGGTACTTTAATTTGTTTGTGAACTTTTATCACGCATTGAAATTTGTAGTAAGATTAGAGAGAAGAATTAGACGTGAGGAATGGGCTTAAAATTAACATAATTAAATAGAAAATCATCAAAAATATTAATGCAGATGTCAAAATTATTTAGGAATACTTTCCATTATATATATGTGTGCGATCAGAAGGGCTTTATTTCGTCAGAATTTAAGAAGCATAATCGGATTAGATTTCTGTATGCTTTGATAAACTTGTGTTGTTTTCTTATACCACCTTCACTTGCAGGTAATTGCGAAGGTTCTTTTGTAACTAGCCCCTCCTGACCTTTTGGCTAGTGTAGTGGTCATTTATTGGTTACGAGCTACGTCCCCGCCTCCTTCTTGCCAGGCCACCCCACCAGGGGAGAGCAGAAGCATCCAGATGGTTGGAGATGCGTGACTTAGGCCCAAGCGGTTATAATCAGTAGAGTGGTTGGCGAACCTTTTACCTCAAGTGCCATACTCATAATGAAACCAACAACTTTTAGGAAGCAGCGTCTTTCCAGTTAAAGCCAATTGTTCTTGTAATGATCAAAGTAATGAGAAGAGCCGCTTAGAGCCTCATGGTGCCTGCCCGCTGCTGCAGTTTCTGGCCTTTTTCTTCCTTACTTTTTTTCTTTCCCAAGGAGAAAGAAAAACGGAAAGAGTTGCTTTAATAAGTAAATAAATAAGATGCCCATAAAACGTGTAAAATAATTAATTCTTTGTTCGCATCTTTGGATTACAAAGATTATTTTCTTCTTTCTTCAAATTCCTTAGCTTTGAAATAACACGAGGGAGGCACATTCTCACCGCCAAAAGATGAAAGAAATAAAAGGAATTAGCACAATTAAATACTGACTGATCTACTTTTAGCAAAATTATATCTATCTGAAAGAGTGAAGCAATCAATAAATGTCTTCATAGGTACACAGTTATCATCATGAATACGAAGGGCAATTAAAAGGTGAAAAGAAATTTCTACGGGTATTTTTACAAAAATATTGATGTTTGTGTAAGCAAAATTTAAATAATAAATGTTATTATATCAAACTTCTTTGCTTTAAAAAAATCGGCAAATCTAAGAACAGTGTATTTCAACAATAGATAATTGCAACAAAATATTTAAAAAATAAATTTGAAAAGAGAAATTTAAAGTTATACAATTTGTAATTATTTTTAAAGATTTTAAAGAAGTATTTTAGCGCATTAAATGGTTTCAAATATTTAAGTAATCAATGTGGTAGCAAATTTTAAATATAATTTTTAAGAAAAGATATTTTTATAATTTTTTCAATGTTAGTTAATTTTGAATTAAATTTCACAGACATAATTGGACCTTTATTGAATATTTTGTATAAATTATTCAGTTACAACTGAATGTCTATCGTTGTTTATTTTATGCACAAATAATGTGAATAATAATATTATTTTTTATTAGAATCACTAATGTAATTATGTATATATGTATCGACACAACAGTTTAAAAATTTTGCTCAAATTTCAGATTTCCTCTTTTGATAAATTAGATGCTTTATTACCTATGCAATGAACTTGAATTAAAAAATTGTTAAAAATAAATAGGATTTTTATTCAATGCAATACACAGTAACGATAACATCTTTATCTCAACATAACATCTTTATTAAAAAGAATATTTTTCTTTTCTTTTTTTTTCTTTCAAAATTACTTATTCATTAATCACTTTTGTAAGCCATATTGAAATTTTATAGGTGCCGTAAGAGTATAATTTTTAATACAAAAATATAGAGAAAAAATATTAATATTTCGCATCCTTAACTGGGTCAAAGGTTAAAAATTATGTCCTCCAAGTAAAACGGTTTTATTCATGTTGTTTTATATTTACTGAAAATTAACAAAACGCAAGCTTTGATTTTAACTAAGAAATGAATTATCACTCTTAATTTTATTACTTTAAGAATATATGTAAACACATATATTGCATAATTGTTTATTACATATAAGCAAAAGTATAGAATAAATACTCTGCAAATAAGATGAGGTTCAATCTATAGTATGCCAAATATACAATGCGTTTTACTATTTTTCAGCGAAATTACTTCTTATTCTGAATTTGAGGAATGTATATAATTCGGGAGAAATAACATTCTTATTTAAAATCTCAGGATCAATCAACCACATAATATTGCACTGCAACAAATTTGATAACCTTGATAGAAATGAAAAAAATTTCACAATTCATTTTAAATAAATCAAATTAAATACATTTATTGATTAAGGACTAAATTAAATTTATTCATTAGAATTCATTAAGGAAAAATTATTGATTTATGTTATTAAGAAAACTAAATGGCGTAGTAGCCATTAATGTTTGAATCAATTTTCAAACTAAATTAATTTTAAAATCATTTTAAAAACAATTATTAATAATGCTTGTTTTCACATGCCCATTTAGCAGGAAAGCTACTTATGTAGGCAACTTAATAATACCGATATTGCGCGGTAGTTTTGATTCTCCTGTCATAAGAAGTACCTAAATTGCTAACTGGAGGTCACTCAGAAAACGTACATCTTTATTAATGCTTCCTAAAGCTTAATTTTGCTTGTAATTTGTTCTTGGTGGGTGAGGTACCGACATGGGTTCGTGGTACGTTGGCAGTTTGTGTGGGGGGACACTCTACTTGGTGATTGCCACTGGGAACTGCGGAATGAGGAAGGCACGTGCGAGTGAATCACTTTCAGAAGAAGCAATAATTTTATTTTACCTTTGGGAATCAAAATTCAATAAGGCAAATACTATTCGATTTTTATATCATTTGGTCGCTACGATATTTTATTTCAGTGGATCTGTAATCATTTTAGACTGATAGTCAAATGCCTTATGAAGTTGTAGTTAATAAGTGAGCATATTCCATTTTCACTATAGGATAACATGCAAGAAAATGTGTAAATAGGTAAAATTTTGAGATCTTTGCTTTTGCTTGTCGGCAAATATTTTGTTAAAATAATGACGACTTTTCCTTTACAATGATTTGTTCAAGCATTCGTTTGCCTTATAATATAAACGATGAAATGCTTTCTTTAAAAACGATCATATGCAAACATTTTAAAAAGTAGTTTTAAGCAATTATAATTTTTCAGCTTCACGGGACTAAAACAAAATACTTTGTTTGTGGTTATTATAATATAATAAATTGGCATTCATATAAAATCACTCAAAATTTAAAATACTTCATGTGTAAAAAATACATATTTTTTACACGTGAAGGTTCTCTAAGATAAAGAAGGAACCTATGCAATGCATACTATCTTTTTCATAATGTTTAATGCTTAGAAAGTCACAAAAATTCAGTATTTGTAATCAAAAATATTAAATTTAATTAAAACCCTATATTTACATAATATGTGTATTTATAGAGGGCCTGGGATAGTGAGAGAGAGTTCTAATGTGGAATGTGTGAGGAACATATATATATTTGTGTATGTGCATATATATATATATATATATATATATATATATATATATATATATATATATATATATATATATATATATATATATATATATATATATATATATATATATATATATATATATATATATATTATGTATATATTTAAATTTATTAAATTTTTTTACATATTCGATTCAAAAACTAACTATTTACATTTTACACCTCTATTTTCTATTGAAATATGAAAAGCGTTATTAAAACTATCTAAAACTGTTTATTTTCCCTTGCAATGAATAATAAATTCATAATAAGAATTATATCGAGATGAGTATCAAATGAAATGTACAAAGAGCTCCACATTGCAATTTATTGGTTGTTATTATTAAATAATTATAAATCTATAGACTAGAAAAAACAATATCTATGCATTGTCATTCTCAGTGAGTTTCCTTTCAGTCAAACATGCATTAAAATCAATTTTAAGGTAAATAATCAAAAAATAATAAAAAGTAATAAATAAAAGAATCAATTTCTCAAATATACATTAAATAATTTACAAATACTGATATAAAGCTTAACATTATTTACAGATAAATTATATGCAAAATTTACATTTTGAAATAATATATATATAAATTGCATGAAAAAGTCAATAAATTTGTAGAAAATAGTAAGAAAACAACGAGATGATAGAAAAAGAACAGGTAAATTCAACAATATTTCACCTTTAACATTTCTTATTATTCAAAAATATTTTTCTGATTTCTATTTCCTTGATTACAGATGAGATCAGTTTATCATTTTGTTTATCATGACCTATATAATTGCATTGTAAGAATAAATTCCGAACAAAATTATATAAGATGATAGTTTAAATGTGTAATATAAAATTTTTTAAGCAAATACTAATACATTTTTTATCGAATATAATAATTAATAATAAATTCAGTAAAAAACAATCAAATCAAGACTAAACTAGTTCTGAACTTACCTTATAGTATGTACTTCGTTATTATTTCTACACTAATAAACAAAAAAATATGCATATTGTTGATTTTAATTTTAAATATGCAATTTAAAAATACTTAAAGATTCTTTGTGTTGCTTGAATATACTTAAAATAAGTATCCAACGGTGGGGAATGCATAATGTAACACTACTTATTTAGCATTTACCATGATATTAATTTAAAATCTTTTCCTCATATAGATGTTATCAGGAATTTAATTTCCTTTTGAAAAAAAAGTACAAGTTATACAAAATGTACAGAGGAAAAATCTATGGAACTTTTATTAAAGGAAAACATTGAAAAATTATTTTACCAATATTTAGAGTTATAATAAATTTAAATATTAATTATTAGAGCCGATTATTTAAATAATAAAGGTAAATTAGGATATGTTTTGGAATAGTGAGTCACTGTGTGTGAATGTGTGCTTCTCTTACGTTTAATAATAATGTGATTAAGTAATTACATTGTTTACCTGTTTAATAAGAGGATGAGGATATATTTCTGAATATTGAATCATTCATTGCTTTTTTGTGGTTATATAAGAGTGATGTGATTGGCTAATAATTAGCAAATGCCTCCCTTTAATTATGGTATTTGACATGAAATCAATTAGAATAACATATTTTGTTTCCTCAATTTATTATACTGAAATTTTCTGATACTTCCTCCTTATAAAATGATATTATTTTGTATTAAAGGTTTAATCTAACTAAATGCCAAAATATGACTGCTGATTTTCTATTAAACATAATTCTTTGAGTACAAGAGAAAACAGAGTTTTCGTCTACATTTCTACATTTTATATTAAAATTAATTTGTTAATATTAATAACAATATATCACATATTATTAGCATTATAAATATTTTTCGCACTTAAACTTTATTGGATCAATTTTAATGCCATAAAACTTGCTTTTATTATTTATTTTTTTATACCTGGTGGTGAATGATATTGTCAGACTTTTGAAAATCCTCACCTTTTAGGAAGAATACGCTTGGAAAATCCTTTTCCATCAGAAAGAATACCCAAAATTTACCCAAGCATTTACTCTAATACATGCGCATATTCAAAATTGAACATTTATTTTGTATAAAATATAGCATTATAAATCTGTAAATTTCTATTGCAAAGAGTTATAATTTCACAACTAAGCCATTCGAAGCTCAGAGTGTGCTTATATTGATAGTGTTTAGTGCCTAAAAATTGAAAACTACTGTCCAAGCTTTTATAACACCCACAGCATCGTGCCTTTCAATGATTATTTTTAGTTTTGTGGGCTGTATTTGCTATTACAAAATAAGAAACTCAGAAAATTATCTATACAAATAACATACTGATCAGTAACATCCCTCTACGATTGTTCAAAAATATGTACAATGGAATCTGGGAGCTTTCATTTCGAAAGTTTAATTTTTTTAACATTACTTAGTGGATCATGATAGTTAACAAAAGATGCAACTATTGTAATAAAATTGTATGAGTAGTCTTATTACTTTGTGATAAATAATCACATTTGATGTGTAACTATTTATCACATAAAGCGGATAGCCTAGTAAACGAAAGCAATTTTAAAGTATTTAAATATTCACCACATTTTAATTTCGGGAAAACTTTTCACATATAATTCAGCTTATTAGTATGTCACTAGGAAGAAATCAAAAATATTTCCAAATACCCCTTCGAAAAATGCGCACATAGGAAACAGAAACGCAATAGCTATATCCATTTCTTTGCAGTAATGAAAATTTAATCTGACACCATGTGCAAATAAACGAGCATAGTCTCTACCACCATACCAACGATGCGCCCAAACGGTTGCAAAGTTCGGCAATGCTTTATAGACAGCCTAACAGTTGAATATCCTGGATTTAATCTTAGGCCTTGTTGGACAACAGGAAATGGATTTAAATTTTTCCACTTTACACATTTGATAATATGGATATTTCAGAAGCTTACTTTCTTGCAAAACTTTTTAAACATTCAACAGAAGCTTGCCTTCTACAAAGATCTTTCATAAACAGAGGGCGTATTTAAACGTCATAAGGGAAGAAATTCACTTATCTTCAAAGTACTCATCCTGACAGATGTGCATTTATAAAGTGGAAATATAGAATCTATGTTTAGTCCTTTTAGACTATTGCTTAGAATCCTTTTAATCTAATGCTTAGGATCTTTTTAGTCTATTGCATACATATATCATGTAATAAGTAATATAACACCTGAACGCTGTTGTAAGATTCTACCATATAAGGTCTAGCATCTACATAGCTGTTTTGAGTATCCAGCATGTAATGCCTTTTGGAAAAACATTTCATTTATAATAGGCAGTATTTACAAGTCACAAAAGAGACAGTCCATAAAATTTCCAAGCACTCATTCCTGTAAATGTGCATCCAGTGATTAGAAATGCCAAAGCCATATTTTATTGTTCAACAAGGACTGGAATCAAGCTCCGAATCTTTCACTCCGGATAATGCAATCGTACTGCTGGACCAAGATAAACCTAAGCTGTTCTGTACTTCAGTGATGCAGATAAATAAACTACTCTTTAAAAAAGTTTAAAACTTACAGGCCTGATGCAATAAAGAGCCACTAAATACAAAAATATCGTATGAACAAACTCTTTCGAGCCAAAAAAGCAGAGCCGTTCATGAAGCGGAAAACTCAGTCAAAATCTGTCTTGTTCCGATTTTGACATTATTATGGTAATAGTCCCTTAGGCAACCCATTATTCCTTCTTTAAATTCTTAATACTTTAATAGCAATTATATCATCAATCAGAGTAGGTAAAACTATTTGTCAACTTAACCATCAATTTAACTCAGTTTAAAAATCAAATTAAATCACTTCCGAGATATTGTAGTGATGTACACCTAAAGAACGCAAACATGAAATGTGCTTGCTAGCTTCAGATACTGTTATGGGAATTGTGATGGGAAAGCGAACTAGGATATTCAACTGTAGTTAAAGGAAAACACCATTCCCAAGCTAAATAACAACACTACTTGAATTTACATTTGACCCAAACTCTATTCATTAAAACTTCTCTATATACCTTTAATGGAGTAGCTCTTAAGTCAATCTAGAATGGCCAGAAATTACTTGATATTAATATTTAGTAAGTAAAAATAGTTTAATAAATAGTACTATTATTCCTGAAAAAATCTTTTATCTCGTTAAACAAGACAGCACAACTTTTCCTTAGACAAAAACATTCATATGAAGTCTTTGCGTGAAAAAAAATTCCTGGACAATTTCCTAAATTAAACACCTTATAGGTATAACTAACATCACATAATTTAAATGAATACGTTGAAAAGCTAGTTATTTGCATAGCAAAAAATCTTGCAGTCTAGAAAATGTCAAATGCATAAACGCCGCTATCTTGATTACAACAATTTTAATGTATAGTAGTGTAATATTAATTAATATGCAATATATATTACTTTATTAGGGAAATATTTAAAATGGTTTGGATGATCAAACCTCCTATTTCTAAAATCTTGATGGATTTAAGTCCTTAAATAAAATTGCTTATATTCGTATAAATCAACCATTATCTCTTTTAAATTTCTTTTAAAACTATTTTTAAAATCAGTTAGTAATTTTAAGAAAGGATTGATCTCTCTCAGTGATAATTATATTTGCAATGAAACTTCTTTCTTAGTTTTATCCACATATATATCCAGATTTAACTCGACTGAAATTAATATATTCTCACAAAAAATTCCTCATTACAATATCTGCTGAATTATATATATATATATATATATATATATATATATATATATATATATATATATATATATATATATATATATATATATATATATATATACACAAAACTATTCATTAATTTCTTTAAAAACAAATTATTCGTATTTTAAATGAAAGCAAAAAAAGAATACTCTTGGTAGATCAATCTCATTTAAAAAAATAAAAAATGTTCTTTAGCTTCCCCTTCTCTTTGTTAGACTGTTTAATTTGAGCAGCATTGCTGTGCATCAAGTTTCAGAGTGTGTAGTAAAAGAATTATTAACTTTTACAGCTCTGTACTCGATTACAAACTGCGCCATTTGACCTCTTGAACACGTTGTATCCATTGATCCATGATACCGCACAACCCTCCGAATGTCCGAATAAACATCTCTATTCAACTCGTTCTCTACTCACATAAAACGTTGTAATTGAATTTTAGACCGTTAATTTGACCCTTGAGGAAAATCAGATGCACATTTCTTCAATGGAATTGCACCCTTGCAGATATTTACAAATTAACTTAGGAGCAGTATGCAGGATTGGAACTTTCACTGTTTGTAAATAACTTAGGAAGTAAGGGCAGCATTGCGAGTGGTGGCTTTGATTAGTAAATTTTGCATGCAAATTGCCTTCGGATTGGTGAAAAATTACTTTGAAACATACATGAATAAAGAAAACCTCAGCAGATGGGAGCATTAAATTTTATTGCCACTCTAACCTCAACAAATTAAAGAGTGCGTGACCTTACTGACAGGGACCAGTTAGGCCCAAACAATATTGAACGAAATGGCGCAACGGTGATTTGCGTTTGGCTTGACTCAAATGCCTTCAAATGGCCCTTTGGTGGGCCATTAAGAGATCATCAGTTCTCTTTACAGTATCAAATAAAGGTCAGAAATTCAATTTTGGGAAATCTTCTTCAATAAGTTAGGATTAAAACTACTTTATTTTTTCATTCCAGGCGTAGTTATCTTGATAATTGAAGGCGTGTGACACTTCTTGTCACATTTCTCACAGAGAGGAAAACCATAAAAGGTCATTGAAATGTTTAATTATTCAAATATTCACTCTCACATAATGAACGGATATAATTTCAACAAACTTTTTTATGATTGTAGTAACAATTAAATAAAATTAAACAAGTTTTTCTTTTTCCCTACAGTTAGAAAATTTACAAACTTTTTTACTTTCTAATATTTATTAGTCACTATTGGATATAGTTAATGAATGTTTGAAAAGAAATAAAAACAGTGACTCTAATTGTCGTTTTAAAATAGTTTGAAGTGGAGGATTGATTTTTACAATATTTCTTAAATTTTATTTCATTTTTGTATAATAATTATTTGAAAAACTCTCCAGAGCAATGTCAAGAAGAAATAATAGACTCTTAAGAGAAATAAAAAAGTTCTTTTTAAAAAAATTCCTTTAGAATGTAAAAACTTACACAGGATTACTTAAAAATAATAAAATCACAGTTTTGCATTATTGAAGCCTCAAGAGTAAATTGTAAAGTTTGTTTTACAATCGTTTAATATTCAACTATGAGAGATAAATATAACCTTTCTGACTTTAATTAAATATAATGAATATAAAATGAAAATGCATTACTATAAGCTTAATGTATATGTTACTTATTTCTAGATTAAGAAATTAAATATATGCGAATGATTTTTTATAACCCTTTATTAAAATTAGAAGATTTTATTCAAATTTCAGATCAGCTGAGACCTGATTCTAAAAAAATTCTAAATCTAATTATGTTTTTAATTTGTAATATTCTCGTCTACAAAGGCCTAGAGAATATTATAATGTAACTAATAAACCATTTACAAAAAACGTACTATTATAAATCAGGACATTAACTTATTTCAAATATTATGGTATTTAAAATTGCTATAATTTAAAAATGTAATTAAATTCCAAGAAATGAAAACTATGTATTATGCTTTTAAATTGTTTTTATACGACATTTAAATAAAAATAAATTAAATTAATTATAATTTGAAATATTTTTAAAGCCATACTGCACTAATTGAAGAAAAAACTATAGATAATCTCAATTTCTAATCAAATAAGTCTCCAGAAACGCTATATGCATATTTTCAGAAGTTGTAATAAAATAAAAACAAATTTATTTAAAAGTTATATTTTTCTCCAATACTATTATATTTACACAAAAATTAATTTTTATACTTTTTCCCCGTATAGATGTATAGCGGTATTGATATCAACGTGCTGGTTTTCCAGGACATGAATATTATTCCAAATTGTGGCGAGTTACAATATTTGCTTACCAATAATCACTTTTTACTATCTAAAAAATTAATTTCTGAGAATTTTTCAGAAGATTGTCACCAGTAATGGTTATTCCGGAGTGTGCAAATAATGAACTTATTCGTTAATATTGTGAAGTATTAGATAAATAATTCGATCATTGTTTGTATCTTTATGTATGTTAGTCGTTAATAAGCAAAATATTTAAAACTTTGTCAAATTTTTTTAGTCGGAAGGGGGGAGATCACCCCTAAACATCACTTTTTTCGAACGAAAACTAATTCGATTTCAAAGGGGAACGGTTCATAAATGCGATTATAGTTTATTACAAACATTCACACCTGAAGGAGAAATCAAGCTTATAAACTGTTCAAATGAAGACAGGTTGGCTGTTCACTTTTATTGAGGCAATATTGACTTATTCTTCAAATTACCTGATCATCAGACCATCCTTGTATCATATTAAAAAGGTTCAGCGAAAATTGAAATGTAGATAGGTTGATTATGCAGATAGTGTATATGTGTGATGTTACTAAAGTTCCTCTTTCATGTAAACCTTAAATTTCCTCTAATAATTTGTTATCTGTTTTTGAAAGCATGGTTGGTTTGGTTTGTTTGTCGCTCAACGATCATTTTTTGCACACGAGGGCTAATTAGACCGGGACCTACGGTTTAAAAAGGAATCCCGAACCACTGCAAACATCCATGTCCACGGTGGGATTCGAACCCACGAACTGTTGAACCGAAGGCAAGAGCGATAACCATTCGGCTGCCAGCTCGGATTTGAAAGCATGGGAATAACTTTTGTTAATAATGTATATATGAAAATTTGATCTAAAATTTTTTCAATGAAAAATAGTTTTGTTATAAAAGATTCCTCGATATAATATTCTTCCCAGCATGTGTACAATTGTAACGTTTAGACTACACATAGATGGAATAAAGAAATACTGCTCAGAAGAAATCAGAAATTTAATCTATATTTGTGGAAAATTTGATCAAAATGCATAATTTACATTTAAAGTTTCACATTTAATTTTAAATAATTGATTTTAATTTTAATTAATTACATTTAACGATAATTTTCATTAATTTTGACTGATTTTTTTTATCTAACTTACGATAATATTAAATTCCTGCTGTTGCTAATTTAGAAATTTTCCTGATTGAATTTAATGAAAATAAAACAAATTTTTTAAGATGTATTATATGAGTAAGAATTATTTTCTCATATTGTAAAGGTTTTTTTTCCTATATTGCCCGGCTGCCACAGGATATACCTATTCACCTCAATGGGCGAAGTGAGGGGGCATCTCTTATAGTGTGTGGGGGGCACCTAATGGGTGTGCTATCTTCGCCAAGAAAGTGAACAGATAACGAAAGACAAAGACATGAAGAGAAAGAAACATTCATGCCCAAACCAGGATTTGAACGCGCGACCTACTGCTTCGAAGTTAGAAACGCTTACCTCTCCGTCATCGGTCGGCCGTGTTTTAAAGGTAAAGAAGAGTGTATAAAAGTGTTTTTGGTTAAATATTTTTTCACACTTCAAATTGCTATTTAAATAGCAGAACTAATGAAGTATTAATATTTTCATCATAACTTATAAGTTTGAGTGAATAATTGGGAATTCAAAATTTTATATACTTTTATAATTTTTAATTTTTAACTATTCCTAGTTAAATATTCGTTTTGTAGTCATTCTTTTGTGAGTATAAACGAATAATTATTAAACAAAAACAATTTTATCAGTTAAATTCTAACTTTCAAGTACTTTTTAAACACTCACATATACACATATGGCTTAACTGACATGCGATTTAAGACAAATGAATATATTAAACAACAAATGTGAGTCATTCCTAAAGTTAGCTTACCCTTTCTCTGTTCTTATTAATCTTGTTATATAAATATTCAATTAATTAAATAAATGAATAGAATTTTCAAAAGATAAAATATCATCCATGCTGCAGAAAATTTGTTTTCGAACTAAAATCCTAATTCAAGCTTTGCAATTTCATTTGAAAGTAAAATAAAAAAAAATTAAAAATTGCAATCAAGGTGATTTTATAGCAATTTTATGGAATTAACTAATATTTCTAAAAGTGTTCAAGTTCGTTTTTGTTCCAAAAGGATTTGTTTGCATTTACTTTCGAGATTATAAAATGTTCAAATGTTGTTTTTAAAGCTAAATTTAGTTATTTCAAGATATTTTAAAAATCTATTTCTTTAGTGGCAAAAACTACGTTAGCAATAAATGTAGTAAAAAAGGTGTTTATTTATATCTTCAATTTCTATCTGGTTTACTTTTCGTTCGAAATAAAACAACAAAAATGAAATAATATCTTTAAAATTTGAATTTCTTTAAACATTGGAATTTTTAATTATACCTAGTTAAAATTTCGTTAAAACTGACATGGAAACAGCGGGTGACAAATATATTGGAAAGAGCTAAAAAGAGACTTACTTTAATGGGAAAAGAATGGCTGGTTCTGAGTGGGAAAAATTTGCATTGATTAAAATTTGATTGATATTTTATTGTTTCAAATTGATTGTATTACAAGCTATGCTTATATATATGAGGCTGTAATTATGATTATAGGTACCCTCGTTATGGTGTAAATTACATTTAACAAAAAAAGAAGGTTGAATTTATCTATTCATAAGAAGAACATTTTGCACTAAAAATCAATATTATAAACCAGCAAATTTTCAAATCTATAATATGAGAAAGTTCTTTTTTAAGGTAAATAAAAAATATTTTGGAACAACTATTCAGAAACAAAATTCCATTGAAAAGATACAATGAAGTTAATAAAAATTCTTAAAAAACAGTACTAAAAATTAAATTTTTATAAATATTTAGTAAAAAAACATTATCGATTTTATTTTATTGTATCATAATAACTGATTGTTAGATACATTAATTCAGATTTTTATAAGCAATAAATGTGAAATATTTAAAAAAAAAAAGAAATTTCTCACAATTCAATGTTTCAACCATACGATTTGATTAAACGTTTGATTTTAATACATTAACATTTGGTTGGATCTTTGTCTATTGTAAATGTTTTTGGCATTTGTATAATCTACTTCTCTGCAACAGAAGAGTACCTTTGTCCTCATTTACCCTACGTTTATCTATTAGATATTCTTTATATTTTATTTTTCTACTTGAACAGTGTAAGGAGATTTCTTTCCTTTGATCTATGTATTTGATTAAGAGATATAAAACCCATCTATCAGTTTTACTATGAACTCTCAAATTTCTATGTACAACTGTCATATTTTATATGCGGAATAGAAGTCCAATATTTCTAACTAACTTATCCAAAGGTTATGCAAGTTATTATATTTTTCAGAAAGTAGATTTATGCTTTTTTATTGATGATTAATTATTAATGAATTTTTATAATAAAAATTACATACATACATACATACATACATATATATATATATATATATATATATATATATATATATATATATATATATATATATATATATATATATATATATATATATATATATATATATATATATATATATATGTATGTTTTTTTTAAATTGATATTTTTTATTTTTCAATGTGTGAAATTTAACTTAAATAAAGTTTGATAACAATCGAAATCCCACAGTTAGGGAGAAGCTTTCTTTTATTAATATTTTTCATAAAAATAAATATTCATCCTTTGGATGAACCATTCATGTTTGTGAATATTTATCATTATATATATTTTATATATGTGTAAGAATTTATAGCGTTGAGTTGCTATAGAATTTTTTGAGTTGTTAGAGAATTCGCTAGCATCATTTGAGATAAAAGAAATGTTAATGTTCTCCATCATTCACGATGAGAATTTTCTGAATCAAAACAGTGAGAAAACATTTAAAAAATGAAAAATGATTTACTTATTTTCCTTAACTTAACTTTAATTCGAATGAATTCGTGAATATATTCTTAAAAATTTCTTTACAAGAACTAAGCTGACAAATAATACATCAAAATGAGTGATAAAGACCTATCTTCTTGTACATCAAATTAAAATGATGTTCAACTCTGCCCAAATCATGCCCTCAACCTCAACTCAAAGCAAAAACAAAACTGATTGTGTACGCAAAATACTTCTTCCAGGATATGATAATATAAAAAGAAGGAAAAGATAATTTAAATAAGTATATATGCGCCATAAGCCATTAGAAATCAAAGGTCATTTCCTGTGAAGAAAGATATGTAAGCAGAGGTGTCAAAAAGAAATAAAAAATATTTCTTCTATCTCCCTTAATAAGCATTTATTTTACCACGCATTCTTTATTTCATTGTCTGGCGTAATTCTTTCCCCATCTTAAAAATACCCATCTAGTCAAACCGGTGATATCTTAAGAAGCACCTTTCATTCTTTTATCGATTGCAATCTCTTACATAAAACGCAATAAAATAGTGACCACAAACTCACACATATTTCTATGGAAAAAAGGAAAAAAGAAAGGAACTCCGCATGATCGCTACATTCAACGTGTAGGACGGGAACGAATGGTATGTATTATTAAACAAAAACCAAATCTTCTCACTGATGTAAAAGAGATGAAAACCCCAAATACGGCCTCTGAACAATTCGTTCCCATCCATTTCAATGTACTCAAAGATCTTGAAGTGTGGACTGCAACCACTCAAAATAAAAATGATGGAAAACTCCAACAACCCTTATCCAGCTGAAAGATTGAATCTCATAAAAAAGGTCTTCCCACACCTTCTTGAATTTCAATCTCCACCAATAACTGAGAACACAACTCTCTTGGGGGCTCATTAGAAGTCACTTTTTGGCTCTCGTTGGCCATAGTAACCCTGATTATCACCTCAACCAAGGAGACATATTGTTTCTAAATTGTGAAGAACGCCTTCCCATTGGTTGAAAGGGCCATAAAGGAGGGCAAAGTACTGTCGTAACTAGATGGAGCATTGCACGATCGAGGTAGAATCGCTCGTCATAAATTAATGATAATCAGTGGGTAGAGCTTAACATCTCCACCATTAGTCTCATCGCTATATGTAATTTGGCAATTTTTGCTGCCCATAGAACGTGGTACAAGTTTTTGATCCACGATAGCAACTCCTCTCTCTCTCCCTATCGTTTTTATCCTTTTTATCTATCCTTCTCATTCAAGCAAAGTATTATACAAATCAGGCTTGACGCTCCAAAAAAAAAAAATGCACGAAACGTTCGTGTTTTATAAATGACGTTTTTACCTAAGCTCGAATATAAGTTACGAAAAAGCCCACCTGCCCTCCGTAAAAGCAACCCGGTACGAATGTTTAGAAATAAGACGAAATCGTGAGATCTAAACCTGTTAATGTAGCTGCACGCTTTTTGTAATGATGGTCCGTTCCTTTCCCACCCCAACTCACCTCCCCCAATTTTCTTTTACCCTCTTTGATAACGAACTATCTTTTCTGAAAGCCTAAAGGAATTCTTCATTTATATTGTTTCTTATAATTTTTTTTCTTTTATCGGAAATTTGAGGCGGAATACTTTACAGCCTCAAGTTAAATTCAGAAATAATAGTCAATGTTATGGTTAGTTTTTGCCTAAAATGATTTCAAAGTTTATGACAGATACTTATCCACCCATCTCATATTCACTTATATTTATTTATTTTTATTCGTATATCCCTCGAGCATTACATTCAAATGTAAGCAGCTTATCACACTTGAATTGCTTATTATATAATAATTCTTAGAGGATTTACCATTATGTGATTACTGAAAAATGTTTTTCCCCTATTTCCTACATCTAGTCTCTGAAATGCTGAACTTTTTCCCTAAAACGCACAGTGATTTATTACGTTTCAAAATTGAAATGATGTAGAAGAAGTCTACTGAAGAAGCCAAGCACTCGAAACTTGGTATTTACGAAAATACAGTCACATTTTTCTCACTTAAAGGTTAAAAGATAAGTACAAAAAGTACAAATTATTTTTTCTTTAATCTTTTTATCCTAGAGGGTTTTTTTAAGTTAAAAATACCTCTTTTTCAAATTTTAAATTCACTTATTTCATTTTGTATATGATATTCTTTTGAGATTTCATTTCTATTCCATGATTTTTACACTTTTATGAAATTAAAGTGGCTATAATCTTTTACATTTCTCACGATTTAGGAAATTTTAAGCTTGTTTTCTTTGTAAATTATTATTATTTATTTATTTATTGCGAAACGAAAGCAACTAGTGTGACATCTTTAATTTCAATTTAAAACTTTTAAAGCAAGCAATATCAAATTTTATATTTTTATGATTATTTATTATGCGAAAATAAAGAACATCTTAAAATTAAAATATCATCTTAAAATATAAATAAATAAATATATAAATAAATAAAAACTTTTGTTTCAAGATTATTGAGATTTGTCATTTTAGCAATAATTGTATTGTGTGTGTTGCCGGTTTTATTTATAACTTTCTTCCCTTAGTGTGAAAATTTGATGCAATAAAATTAAATATATTGTAGAGTATTTAATTTTAAGAAATAAATTTAAATAAAATTATTATTTTGTAAATTTCTGCGAGATTTAATAACATTAATTATATAGAAACCAGAATTGAGAGAAATATTTTCCTATTAGGAAATATTTACCATTTATTTCACAAAATGTAAGTAGTAGACAGCAAAAATCCTCATTAATGTACAAAAAATTATTTTGGTTCAATAAGGAAGTATTTAAAGTAATAACTCATAATTGAATGAGAATTGTAAAAATGAGCTATTAATTACAATATTTTTTTAGAATTTAAAAGAAAAATTCATTTTTCAAAAAATTCAAAAAGGAGATTTAAATATTGTCAGGTGATGATTAAATTGAATTTTTATCTTTAATTCTCTTCCAAATGTTTTTTATTTAAAACTTAATTTAAACGTAATTAATTATTACGTAGTCAATTAGGTCTGATATATTACACATATTTTTAAATAAGTTAATATATTTTAGAGTAGTCTCCAAATTTATTCGTATCATTTAACTTAAATAATTTAAAAATAAAATTCTGAATTTTTGAGTGAAAAGAATTATTCTCTTAAAAGAAGATCACGCCATATTGTATTCATAAATTAACGAAAGGCTTTCAAAACAGAAAAAAATCAAGTTTGACATCTTAGCTGGTGTCCTCTGATCACTAGTTCAAAAGTTAGTGCTTTTTTTTATGTATCCTCCAAAAAATATCATTAAATGTATTAAACATTAAAAAAATTACAAAATCAATTTATTGATGATTTCAAATCCAATATTTACTTATCTGAGATGCATGAGTGAGGAAAATTATATTTATAGAAAAAAATCTAAGTTATAAAATAAAAGTTGGCAACAACAATTCGTGTGATATTAAGTACCTCATCCTAGAGGAAAAAAATAATTATTTACATTTGCTTCATAATATTATAAAGTTTAAACTGAATTCGTATTCCACAGTACTTCATATAAAATCCTGATTAATCTCATTGCCATAGTACAATGCATTTTCATTGATAGTATTTTTTTTAACTTTTAACCTATTCCACTTCCTGATATGATAATAGAAGAAATATAATCTTACTGGAATTTTCAAATTAATCTTAATTATGATCTGCTTGGAATTTTCAATTTAAAGTAGGAAAATACAGTATAAATGTGAACAAAGGTAAACATAAAACAGAGATAGGAAAAAAGCCCAAAATGAAGCATTTTATGATCAAACTATTTCATATATAGCATTTCAACATATTTGGCAACATAAAGAAGCATATGATTTGTATTTTTTAAAAAGATTAAAGTTTTTATAATGAATTAAAATTATTTCTTTCAAATGTTATCATTAAAAAGTATAAAACTAAATTTTGAATAAGTACTTAAGTTTGTTATTACTTAAAGTATAATATCACTTTTTGTATTATACTTTAAGTAATAATTTTTTTTAAGTATTTATGTAAAGTAAAAACATTAAGAATTCATGTTTAAAATTCTTGCTAAAAGAAAACATTTCAATTATATTATTTTATACATTTTCTTAATAAGCCCGTTCGAAGAAGCTTTAAGCATTACCTTTCTGCAAGAGGACGCGAGAGGTACATTTAATTTCAAAGACATCCACCAGATGTCTCAAAAACCGATTTTTTCTATTTTATATTATTGAATTGTTAAAGGTAAATCTAATAGTCTAAAAAGGGTCACTAATAACAAGGGTGGGACTGAGGTGGTTATGAGAACTTACAGAAACTCTTTCACAGGTTGAACAAGTAATAAGGGGAATAATGAAGTTATATAAAAATTCCTATAACTGAGATATCCTATCCTATAACTATTCCAATAGGATAGGATATCTCAGTAGATAGATATCCTGATAGATATCCTATAACTATTCCTATAAGTAATTATTATACTCTTCTTTTATTTCTATTAGTCTATCATTTTAATTATATGCTAATAACGTTTTTTTTCTGTTTTAATATATATTTTGCTTTTTATTAATATCTTTGACATGTTTTTCTCATTTTTTATATTAATTATAATATTTTTTATATATTTAAAAAACGTATTTGATAAAGTAGTGGAAGTAAAAAATATACTCAATAATAAACAATATACCTCTTTTTTGATAATACAAGGTAAGCAAAAATGTTTTTGCAGTTTTAATGATGCAAAAGAACATGACCTACAGAAAGTATAGCCAATTGTTAATCCTCGAAGTAATTGCCATCAGCATCCAGCACCTTCTGCCAACGTTTCTCTAGTTGTGCAATCCCCTTGCGGTAAGACTCCGGAGTTTTGCACTCAGAGAAGTCCGTGAGTGGTAGGCTCAAGTTTGCTTCATTAATGAAAGATTTTCCACGAAGATGAATATCCAGGGAATGTTAGAAGTAGTAATCTAATGGTGCAAGGTCAGGTTAGTAAGGAGGATGGCAATTAGTCTCCCAATCAAATCACTGTATGGTATTCCTGACCATGACAAGTGGCCTCACGTTATTGGCCAAAAACAGTATACCCTTGTGATTAACCAGTACTGGCTCTTTCCATTGCAATGCTTGTTGTACACGTTCCAATTAATGCAAGTACATGTATGCAGTAACCGTTCTGCCAGTTGGTAGCAGCTCATAGTAAACCACTTGACGACTAGTCCACCAGACACCACCTTCATGACAGAGGAACAAATTTCCCGACCTAAATTTGTAAAACCAATGCCTTGACGTTCATTCATTCAAAGCACTATCCCCAAACGCTTGACTTATTAGGTGATTTGATGCAGCAAATGACAAGCCCACTTTGAAGTTGTAAAGCAAACAACACTGAACGAGCTCCTTCAACAAGTCCATTTCTGTTCGCTACTGTACGAGTTACGATTGATAAATGTGCGCGGTGGACCTGTTTTTATATAACGACTGATATTCCTACTCTCGACTGACCGGTGTCTCAACCACGTTATACACTAATTTGCATACTTATTCTCACTTTATTCAATAGCAAGGCGAAAAAGACAAGAATTTTCTTGTTTACCTTATATTTCATTTACAACATCATATTAATTTTTTTTTTTTTTACAATCTAAGATAAAACATTTTTTTAAATTGAATTTTTTCACGAAAGAATAAAGATAAAATTCTGTAAGCATAATTTACGCACATATTTTTCTAAATCAATAGGCATATGTTACTACAAAAACTTGGTTAAAAAATTTAAGATATATTAGGATATACTAGGATATATTAGGTTTGTATCCAAAGTAACTTATTTTCTATCACAATTTATTTTCACCATTTTCAATGTAAAAACTTGACTATGAAAGGAAAAGTACATAAAAAATGAATAACTGAATTTTTAGAATGACAATGTCATGAACGTCATACGTTAAAGAACTATATCCTCAAGTTTAATTATTTACATGCAAACAGGATATTCTAGTGAATTACGTGAAACAAAGAAAATTAAATTGTGTATTTTCTTCTAAAAATATCAAACAATTCATTTTAATGGGAAAAAATTTCATTTCAGACATTTAAGAGATTTAATGCACTTTAAAAATGTCTTAAATTCAAAATTTGCATTAACTTTTGTGTGTGTGTGTGATTAAATTTATACTATTGTATTTTCCTATAATGACATGAAACTAGTTTAAGTTTGTCAGTAGTTTTTCAATTTCAGCTTGATAACAAATGCTTGAAATGTCAGATTATTCCTAAATGAATAAAGACAAATATTTGCGGGAAAAATTTCAGTACTGAGTAACACAATTATACAGTGGCCAGCAAAAGTTAAGGAACAACCGGTTTTTTTGTGCCTAATTTGCAAATGAATGAATGTAGAAACACCAAATTTGGATAACATGTGCACGAAACAGGTATTTATTGACTGCAACATGAGAAGTTTGAAGTTGACATAAGAAAAAAGCAAAAAGGATTTACAAAAAAAAAATGCAATCTTGCTGGAAGAGTCCATTTTTGGAAAGAATAATCACAGTTTTATGTAGTAAAAAGTAATAGAAGCATAACAAAAATGAGTTTTAATAAGGGATATGCCCTATCCTAGCTTGCATGCATTGGTGGCATGGACTTTCTATGCTGTCAATTAAGTTGTCGGTTACCAAAATGGGAAGCGAAGACCAGACACGAAGTAAGCTTTGTTCCAGCTCTGCTAAAGACCTTGGAGGAGGATTTAAAGCAGCAACCTGTCTACCAAGATAGTCCCACACATATTCTATTGGATTCAGGTCTGGAGATCGATTTGGCCATTCCATTCGCTCCAAACCAAGATCCTCAATATATATTTGTCCACAACTACAGCTCGGTGACTCGTGCTTTATCATCCATCAGAATGAAATTTTTGCCAATTGCACAGGCATATGGGCGGACATATGGATCAAGGATCTCATTCCAATATCTCACGCCAGTCACAGTTCCTCCCTGGAACACATGCAGGTCAGTATGACCACCGACTGAGATCCCAGACCAAACCATCATTACACCGCCGCGGTAACTCTCTCTTTACACAATGTTGAATTGGTGGTATCTGGTTTTTTTTCCCTCCAGATCAGAAGACGTCCTGAATCACTCTCCAATGTGAATCTGGACTCGTCTGTGAAGAGTACAGAACCCCATTGCTGTCTGGTCCAGGAAACGTGTTCTCTTGTCCAAGATAAGCGAGCCCTTCTTTGTCGTCCGGTTAAGGGTACACACACAACTGGTCGCCTTGCATAGAGACCTGCATGGTGAAGACGCATTCGTACCGTACTAGTGGATATTCTTCTCCCCGGTGCTACAGAAAGGTCTGCAACAAGTTGTGGAACAGAAATTCTTCTTCTCCTTCGGACCGAAAGAGCTATAAAACGATCTTCTGCAGGTGTTTTGACTCATAGTCGGCATAGAACATCTCTTCTGGATACAGAAGCTTCAGTTTGATATTGAATCCAGGGACGGTGGACCACACTGCGAGACACATTAAAACGTCTAGCAGCATTAGCCTGTGATAACCCCATTTCCATCCATCCGACCATCCACCACCTTAACGAATCAGGAAAACGCCTTCTCTCAGACATTGCGGGACCTTACTGCCTATTGTTAAGTAAACTGCTAACAAAAGTTGTAAATCAACAAAAGTTACACGCGTAATTACGAAAGGCTTATATTTTTCTCTCACTCATATATAGCTATTCTTAACTATAAAAAAGTGATAGCTACTGTTTTTGCATAAATTTGCATAAAGTTAGTTTTTATCACTTATATAAACTATAAATTGTTTTGTTAGTGTCATTTTTTTATGGTGAACTTCGAAAAACATTTTGTTCCTTAACTTTTTGAGGCCAGTGTATTTGTTTTGAGAGCTAATATCGCATTAACTTTTAATTGTTATTTTTAGCAGCTTCCCATTGCAATCAATTTTAAGATAATTTCTGAGATATGCATAATATTTTTGCATTTAATTACATTCTTTTTTAATACTACATAATGTAACTTCATTGTAAGTTATAATAACAAAATTTATAAAATTGTAAGCTTTCAAGCATCAAATAAAGTATTGCTATAAAATGACTAAGTCTTTAAAAAGTAACAAACCTCAAATCTAAAAAGCAGAATTACAGAGAACGCTTATATATATATATATATATATATATATATATATATATATATATATATATATATATATATATATATATATATATATATATATATATATATATATATGTATATATATATAGATAGATAGATAGATAGATAGATAGATAGATAGATAGATAGATAGATAGATAGATACATATATCTATCTATCTATCTATCTATCTATATATATATATATATATATATATATATATATATATATATATATATATATATATATATATATATATATATAAGAATCACAATTTTCCAACCAATTTATTTCTAAGGAATTATATCAAATCTAATTTTGAAAGACTGAGAAGATGATAGATTTCCCCAGCTCGATCGTCTTTCGTAGCAAAGAAGTAGATTTCCTTTATTACCAATCTTTCCCTTAATATCTTTTCGTTATTTTTTCTTATTTTATCCATCTCCAGGGAGAGAGAGACTGTCTTCCGTCGATGTTATTACTTTAGAAACTGTCCATGCTGTCCACTCTGAAAATGATCCGGGAAACAAATTGAGATTTACCACCATCGCCGAATCAGGTACGTCGGTTTGACGTTACTTTGGCAGGTAGAGTGGCGTTTCGGAGACCCAATTCCTGGGATAAAGCAGGCTCTTTCTATAGTAGCATGCATCACTTGTCAATCCGCTATTATTGATAAGGCGATGCTACAGCTTAATGCGTATTGGAAGACTTTTATTGAGCCAAAATATTGACTGAATGGTGCTTGGATGGGATACTCCAGATGCTGCAGTTGAGACCATTAATTTTGACATATAATGCCATTAGTATTTTTTCGTTACTTTAATCACTGCTGTATTTCAGAGTATGGTCATCTATGATTTTTAGAAAATGGACAAGTATGTGTTTTTCTGTATACGGTATGAATACTATTGATATTTGAGATTCGTTTTTATAGTGTTTCTTTCCGATGACTTATATATATTGCAGCTTACATTAATCTAAACAGCACTTTATTCAAGAAATAAAATGTTAAAAGAGAGTATCTCACACTAGAGATCACATGATCATAATTAGTATTGGCTCATCATTATTCAGTGCAACTAGAAAAACCAAGATATGAACAGTGTCAAAATATTTTTTTTTACCTTTGAAGTGTTGTTTAATAGTATGTACAGTTTTCCCAATAAGAACATATTTGCCATTTATTATTTTTAAGTCAAGAAATATATACCATCATGCATTTGTGTTGTTTGGTTCTTATAGATTAAATAAAGAAAAACACTATATATATGTGCGTGTGTGTGTATGTGTGTATGTATGTATGTATTCATATAAGTTGTTCGATTTATAAATGTTGAACATCTCTGTTGGATAAAAATTACTCTGAACAGTTTAGTAATCATCAAATTAATTTTATGAATATCCCATATATGAATTACTCTTGAAGCTTAAATGTTTGACATCAATTTCTTGGTATCAAAAAAGAGGAACAGAATTTCTTTTTAATCTATTAATAGATAAAGGTATTCAATTACTTTTTTAAGTAGTTTTTTTTTAATTACTATATTAAAACTCTGCTATTTTATTTAGTATTCTTATACAAAAATTAAAATATCCATTATAATTGAAATTTGCACTTTCAGTACAATTTTTTCAATATAATCAACTTTCAAAGTGTTTTAATCTAAAAGTAGCTGCTTTAAGGAATTTTATGTACTGAGTTTACTCTGCACTTTTATTTTCCAGTCTGAGTGGCAAGATTTATCACTGGCTGATCATTAGGAGTTAGGCAGCCGAATGGTTAGCGCTCTTGCCTTCGGTTCAACCGTTCGTGGGTTCGAATCCCATCTTGGGCATGGATGCTTGTCGTGGTTCGAAATCCACTTTAAACCGTAGGTCCCTGTCTAATTAGCCCTCGTGTGCAAAAAATGACCGTTAAGCGACAAACAAGCTGCGTTAGGAGTTAAATTAGGCAATTCTAAAATGTTAAGCAGAATAAAAAAACAAAGATATTTGGAATAACTAACCGTTTTCATTCTATTAACTTCTTCATAAATTTAAATTTCATGTTATCATGAAACGCAATTCCCATAGTAAGTGGTTTGTTTTTATTATTTAATTAAACAATATTATCAGTCGTAATTCTCAAAATTTGTTTACAGTAAAACAAGAAATAATATATCTTATAATAACTTTAGGAAATTAAAAGTTCTTGTGTACAGACAATATTTTGTATTACTTTTACAATGAAAACCATAACACTTTATTAATTGGTTGGATTATGAAAGCAACACACATAGAAATTATGCTGAAGGTATTTGTGATAAAAACATTGCCAATTAAGTTTTGACACATATTTTAATAAATAGATTTTTAATAACTCTTAAAATTTAATAAAATACTATTTTTGGAGCTTCCATTATACGCAATTATAACTTACGTATTTTCTCAAAATAAGCCTTTACAGATTCTGAACACAATTCGGATTTCAAAATATATTTCTTTTTATGGATAACAATATTTTTCAGTTGATAAATTATTAATATTTATATGTGGCTTCATTGATAAGTTAAATAAGGATAAAACAGTAACCATCAACTCTGAAATAAAAATCTGAATTATATGAATGGGAAATTTTTATGTGTAGTTATTTTACTGTTAAATTCTTAAAAAATGAAAATTTTCATATTGAATGGGAACAGAAAAATTTGTTGTAAAAAATTTTTAATTCAGTTTAAACCTGGGAATCTGTGCTAAAAGTTTCCAGTTTTTCAAACCATCATTTGTTGAGATCACTATCAGTGAATGTAGTGGATAAGAGCTGTCGATTGATCCATTAGGGAATGGCGGAAATATGCATTCACGCATATATTGAACATGAGCTTGTAGAAGAACGCTCGTTAACGGAAATAATCTAATATAAATAGGTGAGTCGGAGAAGCGTTAGCGGTCCTGATGACGTGATTAGTTTCACGATAAAACAAGTCCAGGGTTTAACAGCATTGAACATATAGTGTCTAGTTGACAGTTAAAGAAATGTAGAAATGATGAAGTCTCCTCAAAATGACCTCTTTATCTAGTAAAAAGAAAGAGATTAGCGCTATATTACTTACAATTCGTGACGCTGATACACAAAACGTGAGTTGGTCAACCATTCAGGGGCCTTGTTTTCGATGTCTCTATTCGATGTACGTATATACTTATATCTGATAAAAACACATAAAATTGGTGAAAGAGAGAGTAGAAAAATCCATGGGAAAAAAGAGTGAATTTATTAAGCAGAAATGTTAAGTAAGTTGTCTCTTAAAACCATCCCTTTTTCTGAATCTCCAAACATCCTATATTTGCTTAAATTTATGTTGACATATACTGTTTGATTAGATGCTATTTAAAAAATATCAAACTACTTTTAACATAAAATAAAATTAAGTTCTCAATATATATATATGTGTGTGTGTGTGTGTGTGTGTGTGTGTGTGTGTGTGTGTGTGTGTGTGCGTGTGCGTGTGCGTGTGCGTGTGCGTGTGTGTGTGTGTGTGTGTGTGTAGCATGATTAGAAATATCATAAAAAAAATTTAAAAATACAAGAATAAATATAAAAATCATCTGATTAGCGATACATTCAGTGCGAAAACAGCTTAAATAGAATTACTAAAATATAATTAATAGTAAATGTTTATAAAATTAATCGATCACTAAATGGAGAATAATAAAGTGAAAATACGAAATATAGTAAACAGATGGAACATGTGTTCAATAGATAGTTTAAAATTTAAAACAAAAGAAGAATAAAAGGAAAATGAAGCGAAGTATCTATTGAACTTATGTTCATCTGCTTACTAAATTTCGTATTTCACTTTATTATTCTCCATTTAGTATTCGATTAATTTATATATAAATATATATTAGTCGTCAAAGATATTGCACTGGCTGAGTATTTCTTCAAGGATCATGATGAAAAGTATTTGATAGTTTAATCCTTCTTTAAAAATATAACTATTTGGAAATGAATTAATATTTTTACTGCAAAATTTTGATGGATCATAAGTGTTCAACTGAGAACATTCACACAACATGTTCCAGCAGGGTAAATTAATATGAGATTGAAGAAAACCACACTGAGAAAATTTTTTAAAAAATATCTGTTTTGTTATAAAAAACATTGAAATATTTATATAAAATAAAAAAGTACATAATTTGGTAAATAAGTATCTTTTAAAATAATAAATCATGCAATGATTTGATTAATATAAATGAAAACTTAATGTGGTAATTGAACATGTAAAATATTAAATTCGTGTAAAAACAATGGATTTGTTGTTAAATTTTTTTAAGTTCAATTTAATTTCGCATGAGAAGTGTTTTCAGAGTTTAATTGAGCAAGATGTTTCTATCATTAAAAAAGTTTATGAAGAAATGTTTTTTAAAAATTAAGGTGTATAAAAGTATTTATATATGAAATGAGAGAGAGAGAGAGAGACGCACGCGCGCGCGAAAGAGGAAATACACGTATTTTGAGAAACACACTTAATCGCAATCGTAACTTTATTTCAAATTTGTAAGTTATTTTTAATGGTTAATAATAAGCTTTTTATATCAGTTCTTCAATATATTTAAAGAAAAATAGGAACCACAAATTTTATAATTTTCAAAAACATTTATCTCCCATGCTTACTTCATTTTAAACCACTATTATTCTTTTTAAGTATGGAAATGTTCAAATAAATATTGGAAGATAAGGTAATTTGCATTTAATTTTTTTCGCATAAAAATATGTTAAATGTATAGGGCTTGTTCACTTATTGCTATATTTGAGCAATGTTATTTCTTTTTGTGAGTACAATATGTGAAATTAAATAATGAGATCAACAATTATTCATCGATAAATAAATAGTGTAAAATTTTATATATAGATGCATACATACATGCTAAATTCAAGCGAATTTTTGAAATAGGAAAATTTCTTTTTAAATACAACATATTTACCCTAATACTAAATTTACGAATATTGATTCATTTTACCCAGGCACTGAAGTCAATTTCTGGCATAAAAACTCAAATTAATTCTTTTCTGTTTAAGTTAGTTAATTAGTTTTAAACAACTTCATATAGAAGGACCATACAATACAAAATAAATCAGAAGATATCTAGCTATGAGGGGATACTTTCATTTCATAACGAATATTTTAAATTGTCTAACATAGATCTAAATCTATGTTAGACGATTTCAAATATTCGTTAAATAAAATGTTTTTCTGCAAAAATTATCTGATTCATATTCCTTCCTACTTAACTACTGATTGCTTGTAAATGACGTTGCAAATTACTGGATTTAAATACACACATTATATATATTTTTTATTAATTTCACAGAGATTGATTATTAATGAGAATTTCTCTTGTTAGTACTTTTAAGTATTTAAAATACATAATCAAAATAATATGCTTTTGTCCTACTATATGGTGTATATATATTACGTCTGATATTTGAGGAAAAATTAAATGATTTATCTTACTTCGTCTGTATTACTTTAAGACATTTTTCAACAAAATTTATTTTAATTCTAAATATTCTCTAATCTTTGCTAGGATTTCTAATTTTATAAAAAAATTGCCAAACAAAAACTTTGTTCTTTTTAACTACAAAATACATAAAATAATCAAAAGTAGTTTTCTTTTTAAAAAATTAATACTTCTTTGAGTGTTTTCATTTGTATTTCAATTTAGTGATTCTCACGTATATTTAATGCAATATATATATAATGAATATTGTAAGATTACTGTGTATATATTCCTGTAAATATGTTTACCGTTAGTTTCTCTAACTTATAGTTTATATAGTCGCTAACGTATTGTTTCTCTAACTTATAGTCTAACTTATAGAGTTAGTTTCTCTAACTTATAGTAAATATATTTCTTTCTGTAATAAATTTTACTGTTAGCCATTTATTGAATCCAAAGAAAGTTTAATGCATATTAATAAAAATCAAATTTATTATTTTGATAATTATGTGTAATGTAAATATTATCTTATGATCTGTATCTTAATTTATGAATACTCACACATGAATTTAATTTGTAAAAGAGCTGCGAAAAAGTAGTTATTTGAAATTTCTTGAAGTAAATTATATGTTGAATTATGTAAATGAAATAGTTAAAAAATTTTGTAAAGCAAAAAATCTTTATAAAATAGAAATATTAAACTCCAGCAAAATTTAATTATTTGTAAGCATTTTAAATTATATTAATAATACAATAATATAATGCAATATGACCATATTTTAAAAATTAATATTATTTGACTGTAAATTTTGAGTTTTATACATACTGTCTATTCTCACAGGATTTTGATAGTTCACAGTCAATTTTTTTCTATATCACCCGTCCTCTGGGAATTAGTTCACAGTCATAAGAAACTATAACATGTAAAATAAGATACTACATAATTCAGATAGAAAATTTGGCGAAACACTTTATAATTAGAGTTTTAAATTTTGTTAATTATAAATATATTTTGTGTTCTTTGAGAAACTTGTCTCAAATAGTATGTCACAAATTTTCGGATGTTGAATATTTAGGTAATATTAAATGTTTTGCAATTTCTTAAAATTATAAAGTTAAATTTTTCAAACTGGTTTATTCCTTAAATGCATTAATTTCTTAAATTCACTAAGTTATGTTTGTTACACTTAATAAATTTTCGTTTCTGCTAATTAAAACTGATAGTTAAAATATGAGATTTGAGTTTAAATATTTCAAAAATGACCAGGTTAAACTAAATTTATTAATAATTTAAATATTCAAATCAAAATATGTTTTATGCATTACAAAATGTTGTCAATTAAGGAGCTTTATGTTAATCATGAATTAAATATTAGTTGGGTATCTTAGAACCCATTTTTCAATTAAATACATTGGTATAAAGAAAACTTTTTTTTCCTCAGTTATAGTATTTAATAAAACTTTAGCGCACCCCATAATGCCAGTCTAGCTGGCACACGACAACAGCAATAAAACTTTATTTTTTATAAGATTATAAATTCCTGAAAAATATATGACAGTAATAAATTATTAATGGATTTTTCTAGATTAAAAAAAGTAAATCTCATTTAAAGAATAAATGAACACCTAGTTGTGACTAAAAATCTAGTTTAAACATTTTAAAACATTAGGAATGTTAACGTCAAGGTTGATCCTCTTCAAGCTAATGGATTTTTTGTTTTCATTTTCCTTAAGTACTGGAAACTATACATTTAAATTTAATGTGTATGTTTATTAATTCAATATGCAGATATGTATATATAATATACATTGAACATATATGTATATATATATATATATATATATATATATATATATATATATATATATATATATATATATATTATATATATATATATATATATATATATATATATATATATATTATACACGTTCAATTAATTGTCACTCTTTCATGAAATATAACTTTAATTTACGTCATTGAAATATAAATCTTACTAACACAAGTTTAAATCCCAAATTTTTTTCTGAATATATATCTCCATTTTTTTAATAACTTTTCTAACCATGTTTTTATTTGTATATACTAAAGCTTCTTCAGCTATTATTTTAAAATTTAAATATAAAAAACCATGTTTTCAATTACTATTTAATGATGTGATGTATTTGATACCGCATTATGACGTAATGACTATTTTACTTAAAGTCTAACGTATTATTAAGTTATCCTCACATTTAATAGTATTTTTCCATCAAGACCATTCTCTTTTACACATATCATTCTTGAGACTAACTTCAGTCTAAAACTAACGTTGAAATTATTCTAGGATTCATTATTAATACACTCAAATATTAAAAGGCATTATACTTCACATTTTTAGTTCACGAGCGGTTGAAAATCCCACTGGAATTTCTTTTGGTTTGTTACTTTTCAAAATATTTTTCAAAATCGCTTATGATTTGTTATTCATTGAGAATACTTTTACATTTACAATGTATGTATACAGATATATAACAAAAATTATCAAATTTATAATTTCATTACTTAAAAATAATCCAGATTAAAATTGAAATACTGCCTTAGTATCTCAGGAAATTCTGCAACATACAGTAAATTTTAATCAAAAACAAACCTTTAATTAAAAGAAGTAAAACTGAAAGCTATATTCTGTGTTAACAAGTTGCTCTCAAAATTCTGTTTACATCCATTTTTCTCTGTACTATTATCAGTAAATTCCAGTTTTCATTATATATTCATCAGATGTAACAAGAACTCCAATAATAATCAGAAAAATGGTTTACAGTGAAATATTACCAAAAACAAATACAACTGATTTTTATACACTGTATATATTGTGATACTAAAAATAAATACAGTGATTTTTTTTTCAAAAACTGCCATTTTGAAAAAATTTCCTTAACGGTAAAAGAGAACATTTATATAGGTTTATTAATTAAAGTACTTTTGAAGTTTCTTGTATACAAGAATACAGTAATTTTTCAATTATTTTAAATATTTTTATTGATTTTAGAATTATTTTTAGGAAAAAAAGATTACAAATTCACTTTAACGAACTAATTTTCTAAGGAAAAAAAAAAAGATTTAAGTTTTTCGGTTGATGATTCTAAGATCACTCTTTATTCACAAAAGATAGTTTGACTGTCTAAAATAAAATGTGATAAGGATCTGTGACGGAAATGAGAAACAATTCCCTGAAATGTTATATTTAAAAGCCAAAGCACAAACCATTCATCTATCAGCTTGGCCCAATGCTTCAGAAGATTTAAGGAGAAGGAAAATAGAGCTAAGAGAAAGAGAAGAATAAAATATTCCTAAAAATGGTTAAACGAAATCGATAACTTTAATATTAAACAAAGCACTAAAAATTATATAATTGTCCATTTTTATTAAATTATTACTGTCAACAGATTCATAGCCACGGATAGAACTTAAAACCTTATTTGGTGGACATTATAAATATAATAAAAGTGCATTATAAATAATTTAAGAGAGTTTTTATAGTACGTGGACAATCTTTTATTATGCTTGAAAAGCACATTAAACTAGTTCAATTTTCTTAATAAAAAAGTTAGTTGGAAAATTTGCTTTGTATTTACGAAACACTTTTATTTTTCTATCACACTTTCTATCTACTATATATTATTTTATAGTTGCAATATAAAATATTGATTTTAGATGAGCGTTGCATGTTGGGAAAATAAATTACGATTGTGAAAAACACTTCCGTTTTCTTAAAAAGAGAACGTTGAAAGAAATCTTTTTGAATGACGTAGTTTTATTGTATATATTTGACAAAGATACCACAATTTTTTTTTTGCTTTATTTATCATCTTCATAACTATTATTTATCGTTTTCATAACCATTACTTGAAAAAAATTTTTGTTAATTATATGAGTGAAAATAATCCTTTCGTTATAAGAATTCACACTTGCAAATAATTTGCTATTACCATATATAATTTCAATATTCGAATGAATCTTGCTTATTATTTGGAAGCGATAATTATAGAGTTAAAAACAATCACATTAAAAAAACTACCTAAATTAAACTTTGCGTAAGAGGAGGAAAATGTCTATGGGTTTCAAATAAAATTTCATTTCTGGTCCAATTTTTTTAAGTTACAAATGCCAAAAAAAGTAAATATTAATATTTATATACATTTTACAGAATAGATGTTGACAGTATATTTTTAATTTTCAGTTCAAACATATGATTATCTTTAATGTTAATAGTGAACAAATTCTTATTAATCGTGCCAAGATCATAGTTTTAAAAGTCATCGACAAATTCCAATTATTTTTTTTTTCAATTTATCCGATTGTATCATAATTCATTCCATAGAGAATGAGAATCCATATCATCAAAAGTTAACTACTTGCTGCAATTGTTCAGCCTAGAGGAACCGCACAGAATTCTCCTCATTGCCCATCATTTTGTTCAAGTTAAACGGGGCTATAAAATGGGATAAAAGACCATAAATTGGAAAGAAAAAATAAGTTTCTTAGCATGAGTGAGAGCTATCACACTTGAAGAACATTGCGCATGAATTAAGTTAATAATCGAAAAGATCCGTTTCGGAAAGAGAAAGATGTTTTTAAATGCTCATCACAAAGATCTTATTCTGTTTCGTGTAATGGCAATTATTTGACAGCTTTGCCTAATATATACTCTCTGTGATGACGACTCCATAATTATCCTGTATTAGCCGAACTATTCTGTGTCTTTATCAGTTGAATAGTGAATAACTATCTTTTCTCGTAATTATATAACCATGAGATATTTGCCGGCGGGACGAGGGGGGATGAAATTCGTATTTATTTTTTGTTCTAACAGTAGACGGGAAAAAAAGTGACTTTTTGCCCTGCAAAGCTTCAGATTGAGTCAGTAAATAAAAGAAAAATAGCAAAGAGGCAAACAGTAATTAATGGTCACGAACTAAGGACTAGCTAAGTTGCTGTGTTGCATAATAAAGTAGCTCTTATGAACAGCCAATAAACAAAACACGAGGATTATTTCTCCTACTCATTGGACGCTTCAGACTCTTGAGTACTTTAATTAAATAAAAAAGCAGGTTGAGAGGAAAAGAGTCTTAAATAACACTTGATTATGGCGTTCAGTGTAAATGGTCGGACATAATGACTGTTCAGAAATATTATTCAAACATCGATGGCTGTCAATGTGAACGACAATTGGAAAACAGTCATCGAAAAAAGTTAATCACTAAAAAAGCAGTCCGTATTTATGAGAGCAATTTAAAACCACAAAAAGAATACATTTTCCTTTTATGTATATCCAAAATATATTCTGCATATAAGCAACATTTATTTACATTTCTTTTTAATAAATTTACAGTATAAATATTAAGTTAAAAATAAATTGTAATAATATAGTTCAGTTATATTAGAAATTCAGTCTATTTTGTAAAGCATTTTTATGTCGACTATAATTAAATATTTTATAAAAATGCAGTTTGCTGAAACAGATTAGGTAAAATCAAATGAAACATTTCAAAATATAGTTACTTAAAGCTATACCAGTTACTATTGTAAAGCAAGATCTTACAATCGAGGGTACGTTTATTACTCAATGCAAAAAAGTGTTAAATGCAACCTCTATTTAATTCAATCGGTAATATATCATTAGACTTTTGTAAAATTAACAATTAAATATTTTTATTAAGACTAAAGAGAAATGAATCACATTTTATTATTCTACGAAAATTAATAATGTATTAAACAAAAAATTTTTAATTAACAAATACATATTACTATAATTCTATAAAATACCTTGTTTTTTTTTTAGTACACAAAGAACATTTAGAGAAATAAATGTACATACCCAACCTCATTTCTAATCTTTTGATTATTTTAGTTATATTTTTAAAAAAATCAATACTAGTATGAGAAAGAAATCAATAATTAAAATTTTTCTACAAGATTAAAGTTAGATATATTACTATAATGTATATTCATGTACACACATATAGATATCGTATCACATATAGATATCTATTAATGAATCAATATATGAAAAGTTGAATACATCATTATTTTCGAATATGCCGCTTACCGATTGGATGTCCGAACTCATTAAAAATTCATCAGCATTACGCAAAACTCTCTAACTTTTGGAAAACGAAAAAAAAATCTTTTTTTAAATGGTAGAGTGGTTGGGGAATTTTCGATGACCATTTCTCCCTACCAAAACGCACCGTAGTAAGAACTCATTTGCAAATGGCAGGGGGTTCAGCCGATCCCGAATCTTAGATGGGGGAAAAATCCATCCTCTAAAAAGCGTTCTTATTTGTGCACAATTCTCTTGATAACCTCGAACAGCGGTCATACAATAAAACAATAAAGTGAGCCATTTCATCCAATGAAGGTCCCTTCTGGACTTCAAAAACAAGGTTTAATGCCGTTTTAAGAAGATTGCGGGGCTTTTTAAGCTGAAGGGAGGACGTGCATGTTTCCGAAAAATAAAACTGTAAAATAAAATAAGCCACCTCTGTCCTTTTCAGGCGGAATATTCCCTCGACTTTTATGTCAAATGCTTGTCCATCCACGACTTTTAGGGATCCATCAGCGTTGAGCTCTCTGATTAGGTTCGCTGCCCCATATTGAGTTGCTTTATTTGTAGGTTCAATTCCTTCTATTTGATGGTAGCAATAAATTTTAAAACATAAATCTTTTCAGAAATAAAATTTATGAGTTTGTTTTCTGGTCCTTTTTGCTTGTGTTTTCAATCATATTTAATACTCTAATAAATAGGTACCTGTATATATACTATATATATATATATATATATATATATATATATATATATATATATATATATATATATAATTAAATACTGTGCTTTAACTTCGAAAGAATTAAATGTGTTAAATACATTTTTTAAAAAAATATACAAATAATAATTATCTTATAATATTTAGAATTGCTTTGTTGCATATACATTACAATTATTTCTACATTTAACATTGTATTGTAATTATATAAATAATAGATATCAAAGGCAATAGAATACATTATTGTGAATATAATTAAATTTAAAGAAAATATGAAAATATTTCTTCTTACATTAAAAGGATTAGTATTATGATTACCTTATATATATATATATAGATAGTTTTTAGAAATTACTATTTTCTCAATATTAAATGATAAGATATTTTAAGTAGAAAAGCACATCAGCTACAAAATATATTGGTTAGTTATTAATTTTAGGAAGCACAGTTACGTAACTTAATCTCACGATTATCTAACTAAATTCTTTTTAAAAATGTCTGCTTTTTTTGCAATATATTTTTCATTATATTTTTTTCTTCTCTCTAAGAGTGCTTAGTGACTTTGAATCTTTGGTATATTAAAACTGATTTATTTCATGTTCCAGTATTTTTGCAATGCAGGAAATGTTAAATCTTAATGTAAGAATATCCTTTTTCAAATTTTTTCTATTTGCTCTAGTTATAAAAATTTTGCATTAAATGTAACAAGACTAACATTTCAAAAGGGATCCATTAGAAATTGTATTGAAATCTATTAGAAAATCAATTAAAATAAATTATCCCATTTTATTTGATTCTTTAAATTTCATGTCATATTCAATAAAAGATATAAAAAACACAATTAAAACAATTATTATAAAAATAATTTTGAATGTTTAAGTTTTTATAAAAAAATTTTTAAAAAATAAACTTATAGAGACATTTTTGAAATTGAAAATATAGGGATAATTGAATATTGAAAATTGAATTCTTGACTTAACAATTCATAAAAAGCGTAAACTTTGTTCGTAAATTTATATAACTGAAATGAATTCACTTCAATTATATGAGTTTATGAACGAAATTTTACAATTAATTAGAAACTCAAAAACTGAAAAATCTTTTTCCTCCAATTTTGGTGACAAATCTCAATTTGGTGCCGGTCCTAGACCCAGTGTCCAGTGCCACATCTTGTCCTACGTGAGGAGGAAGGGCACTTTGCTGATGGATCAGACGTCCTCCTCGCACCTGGAAGAAGTTCAGCTCTCACTCCTCGCTGTATGCCCCTATCCAAGGTCCTGATGGACAGGAACAGCGATAAAGTTTTTCTTCTTGCTTCTTTCGATAGCGGTCAATAGATAGAGCCAAGTAGATAGCGCGTGGATTTTGAAGACTGGGTGCACGAAAGTCTCTTCTCCCAAGCCCACAACTTTAGTAAATAATATACGAGCTACATAAATGTATTGCGCTTTCAACAGCATTCTTTTTCTTCTCTCTTGTATTTTTCTTCTTTACCGATCTTCTGTTGCCTCTCGACTTTCTTTTTTTTTATTTCTTTCATCCCGTTAAAACATCTCTTTGGGTGCTGAAAACAAAAGAAATGTTTTAAAGTATTTTGTTTTAGCTGTTTTTGAGCTATTTGTATATATAAAAAAAAACAAATTGATATTTAGGATAATGTCTTTAGAACTATTTTAAAATAATATCTTACAAAGAGGAGGTAATCATAAAACTAAAAAAATAAGATATTTTTGAAAGTATAGTATTATTGAGAGAAAGTGCTGAATTGTTTTAAGAAGATTTTGGTAAGAAATATTTGTAAAAATTTATCTTAGATGACTGTGATCATAAATTTTAACCACCAATTTGATGTCTAGGAAAAGAAAAATGACGTACAGGAAAAAAATTATCTACTTTTTAAAAAATGTACAATATTTTAGTTTAATATTATCATAAGACAATTTCATTTATATCAATGTCTAGTTAAATAATTTATGTGAACTCAAATAGCTATGCAGATATAAGTTTAATTATTTGAATCATTAAGCTCATTTTCATTAAGATAGTTGTCTGATAATAAAAATTCAACTTATTTGATGCATCAGAATAAATTAGCATGATTTTTAAGATAAAACTCAAGAAAAAATTTCAAAAAACATTACTTTTCAGTAAGTTAAAAAAATTATTCTAGGCTTTTCTAAAATTAAAAGGTGTAGTGACACCTTAAGTGATAGTGTGTGTGAAGACTGTCTAAAAATAAATCAGTTAATGAGAAAGGAATACTGAATTTATATGAATTATAATTTAACACAGAATATTTGAACACAAATGCTTATTTTCAAAATGTTTAATAAAGTATTTTGTTCAGCTTTTCTTAGAAATTGTTGTTACTCGAATCATGCTACAGTAAAAATAATTAATGGGTAAAAAAGCTTGATTTTCTTAATCTTTGATTGTTTTCATAATTTTCTATATGCCATAGGTTGAACGGATAAGAATATTGTAGGTTTCTTCGCATCTGAGAGATAAAATAAAAAAAAGAAACTATTTTCACATCAAAACTTCACCATCGGAAAAATGTAGTTATCTTAAAATTAATACCATAAAATCTATAAGTTATTTCAAGGCAACAGTCGAAATGCATGCTTTTATGTTAAAAATGTATTAAAAAGGTCCCTCATTGCTCGATTACTTGATAAATTGTGTTTCAAAATTTCATTAATGTGTAAGCCACATAAATCAACATAAGCGTTATTAAAACTTGAAAAATAATGAGTGTTTATTCAATTTGGTATGCTTTTCAAAATTTATCTGATTATAAAGATTAATAAAATATTACATAATCTTTTTTATGAAGCTCAAAAGGTGAAGCCGGTAACAAACAAAGATAAAATCTTGAAAAATCACTAAATTTTGACTTGGTTGAAAGTATTCCAATATTGATTACAAAGGGACGTGAATCCAAATCAAAAGAATGAATGCACGCCGTACAGTGTTCATTAAAACCCCTCAATTTTTTATCCGTACTGATATATACATGTATAGAAAAAAAAGGAAGACCAGAGATTATGAGTTAAATATCTGAACTAAAAACTACTGGCCATCCAGAGGTAATGAGTTTTATATCTGAGCTCATCGAAGATTTAATGACAAATAGGGTACATAACATATGTCGTGGATTCAATGTCCTTCCACTGGTTTGCGTGGAGAGGAGGATCCCAACTCAGGTATCGATCTCGTCATTTGATCGAAGTTCAAAATTACGAGGTGATTGGTCGTGTTTTTCGGCTATACTGTTGACAGAAAAGGCAACTGGGAACGTATAAAACAAACACTTCTGTTAATATCTACATGATTTTTATTGCAGTTATTAAAATTAGTTTTCTTTACTTTTAAAGAGTCTGAACTATTAGAATTAGTTTTATTCACTTTTATTAAGAGTAATATGTCAGCAATTTAGAGTTGTTGATTACAATTAATAATTCAGTATTATTAATATTTGTGACAGATTTATTATTATTACAATAAAAGTTTGTAGATTCTTTAACATGTAAATGCAAACTGCAAATTTTTGTGATAAATTATTGGCATTCCGTTAAAAAGTGTACATGCATGGGAGTTAAAATTTATGTAGGCTTTAGAAAGATTATATTTACAAAGTGTGTAACCAACTCTTTTGATCTGTCACTTGGCTGAAGTTAAAATTGATAAAAAGATAAGTAATTTTCTACCATCTGTTATTAAAGAAGTGATTTTCGAAGTTATATGTAACAATAATACTAAGGAATTATTAGTATATTAGTATTCTATTAATAATATTTATAATTTAATGACTACTATTCTTTTAACAATTATAAGTTCTCTTTGATTAATGTTATTTTTTTCTGCTCTTAGGATATACCCATTCAGCGCTATATAATGGGCGAAAATGATGGCATCTTATACTGTTGGGCACCCAGTAGGTATGCCCTCTTCGCTCCGAAATTGAAGGGATATAAAAATACACAAAGAGAGAGATAAACAAAAAGAATCCATGCCTGAACCAGGATTCGAACCCATAACTTACTATTTTGAAGTTAGAGACGCTAACCTCTCTGCCATTCGCCGGATTTAATGGATATATATAATTTTTTAATTAATCAATTATGTTTTGTATTTTATGCTACTTTTTAAGTGATGTCAAAAGTCATAAAATTAAATTGTTAAAATTAACTTTCCTATAAAGATTCCATAATTTTAAAGATATACAAAAATCCTTATTTAAACAATAATTCATGTCCCAATTTATTCATGCAACACTCGTATCTTATTAGGTTTCAGACACGCGGCTGCTAATTTAAAGCTAAAAGAAATATTATTTCTCATGCATCTAGGATAAATGAATTATGTTTCTGTTACGCTCTCGCATGAACATTAAATATTGTTTTCATCCAATGGGTACTTAAATTTACAGATGCCTCAATATTCTCATTTCCTATAACATTTTTAAATGGAAAATTTTAACTGCGCCTTCGGCAAACCTGCATTGAAACATCCCTTATCTTCTTTCCTTTCCACGTTTCCTTTAAAGAAAAACATTTCTGCGTGACCCTAAGAAAACCTCACTCAACAGAATAGGAAAGAACATTTATTTTAAAACTGTTTAAGCTCTTCTTATGGGAATCTAAAGAGCAGAAAAAAACATCATGATAACTGCTGTCATTACCAGACTTTCCAACTCCAGTTATAGATGCATTTTTTTTCTGTATCTATCATTATTGTTGGAGTAATTTTTCTAATTACCTTCAATATAACCGGAGGTAAAGTTATCCAATGTTTCTAGAACCTCCTATAATTCCTCTTTAAAGAAAAGCTTAACGATGCTTTATTGTGCGTTAAAAGTAGATTTTATCATCTAATATGCACATTTTGACTTATTTTAACTAAAGAAATATCTTCAAGTTATTAGAAATGCTTCTAGACGCCTTATTCTTATTATTTATTTGCACTTCCACTTAAGAATTCAATGCAGAGATAAATTTAATAATTATAACCGGTTTTAAGAGATAGAAATATTGATTACACTGGGCCTTTATAACATATGTTATTTCCTCAATTTCCACTTTAGCTTTATTCTCTTACTTTAAAAGCTCCCAATTTTAATTTTGAAGAAAGACATTAAAAATGCATTTATATTTCCAAAATATCTAAGTGAGTGAAGTTAATATCTTGGTGAAACAATGCGTGGGCGTTACATTAAGACTTTATTGACACTGAAACATCAGGTATAATCAAGCAAATTTTAAGTGTAATTATGTTTTGACACACATTATAAACATTGCACAACAAAAGAAATTATAATACGCAAAATAGATTTTGTATTCATCTTATTATTCAATAAAAAATACGATATATATATATATATATATATATATATATATATATATATATATATATATATATATATATATATATATATATATATATTCGCATATCAATAAAATTGAAAAACTTTTTACTAAAAGAGTTTAAAGTACATCAAAATTATTTTTAATAAAAGGAAAATAGTATATAAATTTTCTTATATAAATAGTAAAAAATTAAATAGTATATAAATTTAATCTATTTATCTTTTCTTATACTGTGGTTGATAAGTACAAATAATTAACAGTCACAAATTTATCTTATTATTATTAATTTACAGTCACAAATTTATCACAAAATTATTATTATTAAAACTACAGTAATGATCTTCAATAAACAGTTAAAAATTTCTGTATTTTTGCTATATTTTTAAATACTAGTTACTACACTATATTTTCATCGTACGTGATTAGTTTCCTAAACAATGTATTTGAAATAACTTTTCGAATTATTCGAGACCCACTTTTAATGATAAAATTCCTCCCTTATTTTAATCTAATAAATTCGCTTCGATGGCTTAGCCATCATGAAGATCTTCCCTGGAGACGTTATCGTACTTGGCGATCTCCAGTTTTGGAGTTTTGTTTCCTCCATCAACTCCGATTCTTTTCAATATATGAAGTAGTACCATCATCATTGAATGTAATGCAACAGCGTGGATGCCCTGCTGTCAGAAACATTCGATTGCAGTCTAATGGGTCACTTAGAACGTCACGCTGTTTTAACATCGTCATCAACACTTGCTGCTTGACAAGTGGAACCTTCGGAAACGCGAAAAGAAGAAAAAGGCGTGAGCAAATACAATCATTATTTACATGGATAGTTGATAACAAAAGGAATTTCTTGATGCTAACAATATCGTTAACACGTTCTTCCTGTGGCAGACAGCTAATGATCTCTCACTGTGCGACTCTCTTCTGGGATCTCTTTATAAATTTCGCGGTTATGCGCTTCAAAATAGATAAGATTTTAAGCAAAAAATAAATTTCTTAATATTCCTTAATTCTTGTCTATTTAACGTAAAGATTTTTTAGTTTGTTTTAAAGTTCTTATATGCTTATAGTATTTACAAAAACATGAGGAACATATTTGCGATATTTTTCAACTAAAACAATACATGTAAATTCACTGCATTAAAATAGAGTGATCGTCATTTATATTATATAATGTCTAAAAATTGCCTGTCAGAGGAATTTATTTCCATAAAATAAATTTGTATACCACATAACAACTAACCAATTATCAACAAAATTTAGCTTCTATACCACAATAATACATAACTAATTTTTTTTCTTTAAAACTAAAAGCTTAATAGCATTGAAAATTTTATACAAAATTTATTATACTTTCGAATTAATGAGAAAATCTACACACAGGAGAGAACTGAATTTATTATCGTTCGTTTGAAGTTTTTTCTCGAAAGTTATTTCAACAAAAAGTACTTTATTAAGCATTTTTAGTAGAAATATGCATTTGCCTAACTCACGTTTAGTTTTCTGTTTAAAATATCATATACTTCTCGAAAAACTTTATGAAAAGCCTTACATTTCAGAGAATATAATTGCAGGCATTTTGGAATACTTTACCATAGATATCTCTACAAAAAATAAATTATTATTCTATATAATGGGAAAATAACCTGTATAAACTAAAATTTAAGATGGAAAAAAAAGTTTGACATTACAATTATAGTTCAATATTATATAACAATACAGCTGAATTTTCTTTATGTACTTTATATACAAACTTTAAAAGAATAAAAAGTATGAATATTAATTTATCCACAAAATCGTTAAGCGAATCTGTTTAATAGCTTAGGTAGAGGGTGCAAATGAATTTTGCTTGCAATGCATTGCAACGATCATTTGTACTGTAATAGTCAAAATTTGCTTAACTACAAAAAGTAAATTTATATTGTTATAATGCAATGTGTTAATTCTCTTCCAACAATTATTCATTCATGTCACTTATAGCCTGAGTAAAAGCTTTAAGGCCAGTAAAAAATTTTGAGAAAATGTAAAATGAAATAAAAGGGATTCAAATAATATTTATTATTAAAGTTCAGTGATAAGAAATAAATGCTATAAATATAATTTGTAAACACATAATTATGAGAAACATGTGGTTATTTACAAAGTTTGTATTTCTGCCTGAGTAAAAACTTTAAGACCACCAGTCATTTTTTAAAAATAAATATAATATAATATAATATAATATATATATATATATATATATATATATATATATATATATATAATATATATATATATATATAAATATATATATATTATATATATATATATATATATATTATATATATATATATATTATATATATATATATATATATATATTATATATATATATATATATATATATAATATAATATAATATATATAAAAAATAAATATACACAAGGCTATTTATTGGTTGCACACAAGAAACTTTTTGATCAAATTATCATAAATTTTATTCTATGATTGTATTTGAAATTTTATTTGCGATCATTGAAAAGCCTATGACTTAATATAACCATTGAAATTGTTTTTTTTTTTAATTATAAGTAAAAATATTCTAAATATACGAAGAAAAATTCCTGAAGAAACTGTTAATCTTATTCTCTGATAACTATACCTCTAACTGACAATCAAAAAATTACAATTCTTAGAAATACTTTTTTATATAAAATTCACGTCTCATATTTCTTGACTACAACCAGTATTGCTTAAATGGAAACAAACTGTTCATATTTTTCATTAGTTAGTACCCAGAAAGCATCTGATATCAATATAAACATTTAGATAAAATTATTTCATCCATGTGTCACATGCTTCCTTATATAAAACGCTAATCATAGTCAAATACACATTTTGCTAATTGGTATAGGAGCAGATACAGACAGTCAATACACACATAATAAAATTTATACTTTTAAACTCTGAAATTGAATTAGTATCTAGTGGGGTGTTCAGTAGCCGATGTTCAGTAGCCGATGATTGATGATTTACAAAGTTTGTATTTCTGCCTGAGTAAAAACTTTAAGACCACCAGTCATTTTTTAAAAAATCAATATAATATAATCGTGTAATTACCATTGCAACTACTAGCTTGTGACAACACTGCAATTTTCATATTTGTCATACGTTTCTTCGAAGTATTAGTGATCTTTGTAAAGATGGCGCAGGTTAAGAAGCTAACTGAAAGAGGACAGGTTGAAGCTTTGTCTTCAACAGGAATGTGTAGTCGTGCTATTGCAATATAGATAGGAAGATCAAAGACTGCAGTCAACAATTTTTTAAAATTTAAAAAAATATATGGTAAAAAGAATACTGGGGGAAGACCTAAAGCTTTGTCCTCGCGTGATGAAAGAAGAGCTTTCAAATTTGCATCTACTGGAAAGTACTCAACCAGGAAACTGATTCCGACGACAGGTTTAAAAGTTTGTCAAAAAACTATTTATAACACAATTAGAAGGTCTGGAAGGTACACTTATACAGCAAAATTGACTAAGCCTCAGTTACTGCAGTGACACAAAATAGAGCGTTTGAACTTTGGCCAGAAAGTCATGATCTGGGGCAACCAATGGATAGAAATTATTTTTTCTGACGAAAACAAATGGAATTTGGATGGACCAGATGGCTGGAATTTCTACTGGCATTATATAAGAAATGGAAAAGAAATATTCTCCAAGCGCCAATTAGGTGGAGGGTCTGCCATGACTTGGGGCTATTTTGTTAACAATGGTGTGGGCTCAATTGCATTCGTTTCAGGTAGAATGAATTCACAAGGATACCAAAATGTACTCACAAATCATCTTTTGCCAAATGCTGAATGTCTTGCTGGAGAAAATGGAAATATCAGCAAGACAATGAATCGATCCATTCGAGTAACAGCACAAAAAATTGGTTCCAATTTAACAATGTTGAAACTGTGAAATGGCCAGCTAGATCACCTGACCTCAACCTTATCGAGAGCCTATGGGGTGTTTTAGCAAGAAGAGTTTATGCAAATGGGAGACAATTTACATCAACAACGGAGCGGAAATCTACTATCGAAGATGAATAGTATAAAACCGATCCCACCCTTTGTCAAAAACTCGCTTCATCCATGAAAACAAGAATATTTGAAGTAATTCATAGAAATGGCTCCTACACAAACTTCCAAGAATTTGTAATTTTTTTTCTTATTTTCTATGTTGGCCTTAAAGTTTTTACTCAGGCTCAAATATTCACATCTGTGTATTCTGTAATATTTTCTAATAATAAAATATTTGCAAATTAATTTTTCTACTTTTTTACCTTTATTTAAGCTTAATAATTAGCAATCAAATGGTTTTTAATTCCTCACTTTAAATGTTTCTATTTTCTCAAAAATGCACTGGCCTTAAAGTTTTTACTCAGACTGTATTAATATATTACTTTTACATGCTCAGATATCAATATTTTTACAAATATGAAATATTGATATCTGGGCATGTAAGATTTCTACATATGTAAGAATTATAATGTTTGATACTACAGAATGACCTATGGATTTAGTTATAAAAGCTTAAAAAATTTGTTGTAATAGTCTACGTATAAAACACACAATTTATATATATCCCCTTCAAAAATACTATAAAGCTCCCTTCACTTAACATTTACATACTTAATTCTGTATTGCGCGCTAAATGTAATAACCCAAATATCCCGATAAACAAACGGGCATGTTATATCATGATTTTTTTAAATTAGAAATTTATTTTTGTAAAATTTATGAAATCCAAAGTTTTTTACGGCACCGCAATATACCCAATAGACAGAAATTATATTTGGCGAAATTTTGTTCTAATATTACTAATATTAAGTAAAAAGTGTAAATACTTCATGACAAAAATCTGTCGAAAATTTTAATTTTTAAAATAAGATAAATTTTAAGGAAAATCTAAAATCATATTCAAAATGAAAAGCAAATATTTTTACTTGAGTATAATTCAAATTTGTGCAATTAAATCACAAAATACATGTTAAAATATTTCTTTATTTTTAATAGAATTTGTGTGCAATAAGCATTCATTTTTAACATATTATAACAAACGTTTGAGTTTTTATAGTGAATAATATTTATTTTCTAACATAAAATGCAAATTTTTAAGTGGAAAATTGAAAGTATCAAATAAAAGTGAGCGTAACTTTCCTGTGACAAAAATAAAAGCCAGATAAGTGAAATGCTTAAAGCAATAGGATGCAAGTTGCAATGAAGGCTTTAATACTTAAAAATGATAATTTATAATGTACAGCAGATTTTTCACAATATAATCATGATATGGTGCTTATCTTTGAAGAACGTACTCACAATATAAGAGAATCTCAAAATAAAGAATACTCTCAGAGAGAACATGCCAGATTTTTCTCTCATGATTCTCATCAAACGAATATAGTACTGTTCATTAAATTTCACATTCCGGTATACAAAATATTGTAAATGAATTTAGTTGTCATATATCTATTAGGCAGGGACTTTTTGAAGCATAATTAATAGGAATTGGTAAGCGGAATTTTGATTTTTTTTTTAATTTTGTAAGAAAAAATTATTATCTATGTAAAATATCCTTTGGATGCATATTCATATTTACAGTGGTTGATGTATCAAGCAAGCAGTATGATCATTAATGGGTAATTGACAATCTTTTCTGGGATGGGCACTTATAGATACCAAATAGCCTACTCTATTAATATTTTCTGTGTAAAATATCGAATCAGAAATTAAAGAAGTGTCTAATAAGAGATCTTCAAAAAGGGAATGTACTATTTAAAATATATTGCCAGGTCTTGTCGGTAATTTACTGTTCTATAATACCAATGAAATGGAATTTCAGCCTATATATATATTCGAAATAGCTTCTGTTAATACCGTATGATTGTTCCTCTTTTTGGCATCCACTAAGAGGGAAGCATTTTCTGCTTCAATTTAATCATCTTTCTATGATTTCTTTTTATCCCTTAAGATTAATTTGATCAAGACCTGTCGTTTTAGCGGGAATCCGATCAATTACTAACATCTATGCTGAAGAACTTGGTACCAAAACATTTTTGAACATAAATCTACAAGACAATCAACTCTGCAAATCAATTAGAAGAATTTGCGATTATTAACTATCAATATATGTTCAAATGTTACATCATCTGTGCATTCAAATATTGTGTGGTATTCAAAGTGAAGATTCACTCATAATTAAAAAATACATTAAGGTTAACACGATTCCCAATTTGAGCTTAAGCAATAAGAGTTTAGTTTCTCCTATCTTAATTTTATTATTTAGTTTGACTGTTATTCCTGTGTTTATTTGCCAAACTTATATTTGCAATGGAAATATCACAAATAATAATATTATTGATTCCAGTTTAAAGGATTTTTAAATTTTAATAATCCAGTATATATAAACTTGAAAATAAAAGCAATTTTACCATTAATAATATCCCCTTTTTAATTGTTCTCTTTACGAAAATTTTTCTCAGAAGGAAAAATCTAAGAATATCTCATTAACATCATCAAGAACATCTCTCAAACTTTAAAATTAAATAACTCAGCCTATTTTAAACTTATGGTGCGTAAATTTAGTATACAATAGTTGTTAAAAATGAATACAAATATTTACTAAACATAACAATAGGAACCGAAGGACACTAAAGTTTGGCAAAATTAAATATTTAATTTAAAAGTTACTACTATGTGATTTTCTTATCTCGAGGAAAATATTTTCGTTATTGAAAAGATGTACAATATGCAAACAATAGTTTTGAAAAGAAATTCTCTTTATATACGCTGCTCATATATCAGTATTACTATAATAATTATGTGTATAGCAAGAAAAATAATATGTTTTTAAGTTTCTGTGGTTTTAACTTTAGATTGGATAATGATAGTTTTTCTTTTCTTCAAATTTAACCGTAGAACACTCAGTAAAAATTGTATTTATTTTTTAACACATCTTTGCTAAATTTACTCCTTACAGGACATGTTATAAATATTTTCAGAATTAGAGAATAATCTGTTCAAAATACCTTATAAGGGACATTCAAACTTTGATTCAAATTGATGAATATGTATGTGTATATAATGTACTAAATATATAAATACTTGAAGATACGAACAGAAAATTTTTAATTAACGTTCTGATTGGTAGAATGTTCATTCTTTAAGTGTCGCAACATATGCATTTCAGAAAAACTTTTTAAAGAGATTTGTACTTATTTTTTTAATCTTTTTATTCTAAATGTAAATAATAATATATAAATATTTCTATAAAGTTTATTCCATTAAAATATCAGTATTTGGTAGTCTTTAATTACTCACAGCTTACACTGACAACAGGTGATGATTGAAAAAGATAAAGAACTGCCAAAAAATTGAACTCAATCGAACTAGTTCCTTCTCGCACTCTCAGTTCCAAGGTGTCAGCTCCGAGAACGTTATCACCACCTGAGATCTTTCTCCAATCTGCCATCACTTTCAATTATAGCCATTGGAGGTGACAAATGCTGCCTTCGCACCGTCACTTTGAATCAAGGCAGAAGACCGCAAACTGATGCAAACCTGTATTTGAAGAAGAAAAAAGTCCTCTTTTAAAAGAAAATCATCTTAAGTATCACTTAAGAAAGGAATGTTAATCTGAAAGAATGTGTGAGAGTGTGAAGCCCATCAATTATATTCTGAAGATTCATTAAGTTAAAATCACGCTTGTACATATGGATACGTGTTCTAACCATCTCTATGATTATATGAAATCCAGCGGATATTCTATATTTAAAACAGTTGAATTTTTGCCGCATTTTCACAATTTGAATTTAAAACCATATTATTTAACATGGAGCCTGTGGAAAAATATTTTTCTACAAATTATAAAAGGCACTGTGACAAATTGTAGCAGATAATTTCAACTCCAAAATTATAATAGTTTTCTTATAAAAACAATTGTTATTTAATCATTAGTCTTTTAACACAAGGCTATTTATTGGTTGCACACAAGAAACTTTTTGATCAAATTATCATAAACTTTATTCTATGATTGTATTTGAAATTTTATTTGCGATCATTGAAAGCCTATGACTTAATATAACCATTGAAATTGTTTTTTTAATTATAAGTAAAAATATTCTAAAAATACGAAGAAAAATTCCTGAAGAAACTGTTAATCTTATTCTCTGATAACTATACCTCTAATTGACAATCAAAAAAGTACAATTCTTAGAAATACTTTTTTTTATATAAAATTCACGTCTTATATTTCTCGACTACAACCAGTATTGCTTAAATGGAAACAAACTGTTCATATTTTTCATTAGTTAGTACCCAGCAAGCATCTGATATCAATATAAACATTTAGATAAAATTATTTCATCCATGTGTCACATGCTTCCTTATATAAAATGCTAATCATAGTCAAATAAACGTTTTGCTAATTGGAATAGGGCCAGATACAGACAGTCAATACACATATCAGAAAATTTATACTTTTAAATTCTGAAATTGAATTAGTATCTAGTGGGGTGTTCAGTAACTGATGTTAAAACGTCTTTCATTTATACAAAAAGCAATGCTTGGAATCAAACTGAAAAACCATCAAATTTATAAAACCATCGACAAATGCTAACTAGTTACAGTTAGCATTAGTGATCCTGTAATAATAATAATAATGATGAAGAAATTGATCCTTGAGTGCATATTAAAGTACTAGACTGATACTGATAGATTATTAAATATTTCATAATATAACTAAAAAGCACAAATTAAAATAGCTGTACCATTAATTGCAGTTTGCAATACTTACTTAGCATGATAATTTAGCAAAAAAACATCTTAGATCATATGATGAAAGAAGTCATTGAAATTTAATATAGATTTCAATGTTTTTAACCTCTTCAAACTGAATTTACACAATTAATGAAATTCTTAATCACCTGATTTACTTGATGCTAAATTTAAATGCTATGAACTAAATAATTATTTTTTCATTCGAAGCTTTTAGACATAACAATTTATTTCGAAACTATGTACTGGTTTTAAAAAATCCCTTCGAAAATTTCAATTTTAAGACAATATATGTTATCAAGCCTCATGTCATGCAAATTAAGCAAAATTACATTAGAAAATAGTGAAATAATTATAACTTATTTTCGTTTAAATATACATTGTACAGTTTATGAAGAGAATTCTCGCGATATAGAAATAAATTAATTATATCTATTTTCTTTTATTTCATAATTTTGAGGCAGTAATTCATTTTCTCAAAATTAAGAACTATTAATTCCTAAAATGTCTAATATGATATTTTGGTGAAAAAAAATTTCCATTGAATGATTTGTGCTCTGGACTTCAATTTGAAAGTTTGTGGGTTCAACAGTCTCACCTCAAATGTAGATTTTTATAGTAGATCAGAATCCGCTTTAAGCTTTGTGACCGATTAAAATTAGCCAATATATTTAAAAAGTAAATGTAGAGGAACAATAAAATCAAACCAAAAAATTCAACATGCTTTAAAGTTTAAAAATTGGTTGTTTCTAACATAACTGAATGCTTAAAGGTGTAAATATATTAACTCTTTACACCATCCAGTTTTGGCTTTTTTTCCTGAATTTTCATCAACATTTTACAGGATTTTCTATTTTATGTGAATTTCTCAATGGTTTTTATCGTGCCTGATACAAAACATCTCTTATTAGACACATTTTTAAGGAAATACACAAGCGCACACAATCTAATTGTCAGTTTGATAGACTTTAATAGCTATCTGAATTGCAATTTTATTAGGATTAATATTTGAAGAATTTTCATCATCATTCTATAAATTTGATTTGAAGCTTTTCTGGTCAACTATAACACTGCTTTTTAGAAACCTTACCATGGTGCTTAAAGTTACAGTTCTATATATTTTGTACTTATTTATATAATACACATTTTATAGTAACTGTCCAAATTTTTGATGAATGTCAGGTTGAGAATTGTTTCTTCTCGAATCATCATTTACATAGTTTATAACATCATCAGAAAAATTTGTACTTTTTGTAATTTTCAATTTAATTCTAAAATGATGAATAAAAAATGAAAAAATCTGATTCCGTGTGAATGATTAAATCTTTTTTGAAAAAAAAAACTTATTTTAAGTGATAAATAAAAAGCAAAACTTGTGTGTGTAAATTACAAGGAAATTCACAGATAAAAAAACTTTGTAAAGTTTTTAACTGGAATTGTTAGCTTAAATGATATGCGAAAGTCAAAATGAATTAAACTAAATTAAATATATTGTAGCTCAAAGCAATTGAAAATAAAAACTAATCCATCTAATAATTAAATAAATATGTCATGGCCAATAGAAGTGCTGCATAGAAATGCAGAATAATGAAAAATTAATAAATTGTGACTGATTATCTTCGACCATGTAACGTGTTGATTTACTTCTTAAAAAGTTAAGATAACCAAAATAAAAATCGTGTTCATTTATTCAAATTTTTCATAAAATATTATAGAATCATCTTTTAATAAACTTTCAATTTTGTCTCCATCATAGTTGTTTCGAAAATTAGCAAATTCAAAGCATTTGATGCAGAAACAGGGTCAGCTTTTAAAGTGCCAAATTTTAAAATTTATTATTTCCATAATTTCAGTCACTACAAAATTCCCAAGTTCAAGTAAATTCAAGATTTTAAATACGTACTAACAATGATTGGCATTCTAAGATATTATAATGCTCATTTATACGCTTTTTTAATTAAAATACTATGATGTTTTATTATTTTATGCAATTTATGTAATACTGAAAAAAATTGGTAAGTTGAAATTAATAATTCTTTTCAGTAACACATCGATTCCATTGCTATATATTTATAAAAGTCAAAAAAGTATGCTGTTTTGAAGAAAAAATAAAGGTTTTGTACACACACAGTTAATCTTTTCAGAAATTGTTCACTTAAGATAACAGGGGCTTAAAAACAAAAATATTTATAATCTCCTTGGTATAATTTATTATATAATTTATGTAAATATATTAAGTAAAATATTTTTTCTAAATATCTATATGAAAAAAAATATTGAAGCATCTTCTTTAACACTTTGTGAATAATTTTAGACCTTTCTATAATGTAATGCAAGTTAATAAATTTCTTAAATACATAATGCTACCAGAAAACTCAAAGATGGTATAGTTTATTTAAATAAAGCTCATCTCTGTTTATTGCATAATTCCTAAATATAAGTAAATATATAAATTATTAGTCTTCAGTTAATATTTAGTGACTCTTTAAATTGTGTTCATAAAAATTTCGCAACTCATTCAGCGAGGTTTTGCACTAAAATGTACCAAATACTATATTCCGTATTCTCCATCGAGTAAAAAGTTTACTTATTCCCGATCACTGTTGAATAACGGAAAAGAGATGTTCATTTTTTGTTTCCTGCATACACATCTATTAGGGTGCGTGCTTGAGAGTTTTCTGGATTTCGTTGTGGCTGTGAATACGCTTCAATTCTTATAAAAAAAGAACTTCAAGAAGGTAATAATACATGGACAATGTTAAAAAATGCCTGTCAACAATCTTTGGCTGAAAAAATGTCCACTAGGTAATGTCAAAATATTACATCCAATTATTATTTTTATAGACGAGAGTTTTAAACACACATAGGCGCTTATAATTTACCTTGATCATGTTTATGCGTTAAAAAGCGCTAATTATTTCTGCTTTTCATATCATTTCTTCATCAAAGTTTAAAAAAAATCCCATGGGGATTAAAAGGTAGCATAGACAAATTTCGATGACAAAAATGCAAAATTTCTTTTCAATATTTCATTTTATAAATTAAGAGCATTATATTTTAATTATGATAATTATTAAGGAAACAAATAAGGTTACGCTATAATTAAACCAATATAGAAAAATAACTTATGTATATAATTATGAGTTTTCTTAAAAAGAAACAAATATAGGGTATATATTATTCTTTTATTTTAAGATAAAATTCAAACAAGATTCTTATCTTAATGATTCTAGGCAGAATTATAAAAAATTTTATTTATTTTCGATTGAATAACTTTTTCATTTAAAAGTAAATCATCAGTCTTTCTTTCGTTGCATTTTAAGGATGACGTTGTCTAGAAAACCTTTAACAATAGTATGGAAAAAATTGAAGCATCGTTAAAAATATGTTTTACTGCAATCATAATTTTTTCTTGTAAAATATATTTTTAACTATACTTAATATTGTTGTAGATCTGTAAAAAAAACTAAACATTAAGTTATCTACTTAATATGACAAGTTTTCTATTATTATTTGTATTTTCCCTACGATATATAAAAACACTATAATTTATTTTCATTTCATTTAGTGATTAATTTACGTATTTGCATAAAATATTGACAAGATAATTTTTTGTTAGACAGTAAATTAAAGTATTAAACACTGAAATAAAAAAGAATAATTTGTTTTTAATGGCCAATAAATTCTTATACATTATTCTAATTCAGACAAAATTCTTATCTAAAAATAAGAATAAAATTTTATGTGTTAAAAATTGCACATTAATATATAATTTAACTCAAACGAATTTTTTTTCCGAATGTACTACATATATCTTACACAGAATAGGCATTACAAAATTTTACTTATCATTCTTGAATTATTCAGATTTTCTAAAATTATAATAAAGGTATGGATAATGTTAAAATAATTATATGGAATTTACTGTATGATTAAGAAATCCAAAATCTGATAAATTGCCATCTTTAGAGGAAAAATTCAATAGATTTTCATGGCATTAGCCACAATGTTATTTAGCAAAATGATTATTCACGTTGGCTTATCTTGTTAAAAGCATTCATTTACAAACATCTTTCACATGTTAAATGTCTAATATTTCATTTTTCAGAATTCAGCATTAATTTTTACTTTTTTATATCGAAAATTACAAACAATTTATTATTATTTATTATTATAATCTACTAATAAAACAATTTATTATTAGTAGTATTTGCGGATGACCACCAAACAATCACACTTGCTGCATTTTTAATTTCTACAGTTACGTAGACTGTTTTCCTGGATATTTTATGTGCAAGTGAGGCAGCTGAATAGTTAACTTTCACAAACTTTGGCTCAACAATTTGAGTGTTTCCTTCACACTTGCACTGAAAATGTTACTAACAAAATATAATCAAAGAATAATTAATAAATCAACCCAAGTTTACATGTTTATTGATTGAAAACGTATGACCTCTACCAATAAATAAAGCTCCTTTCATTCAAAATTCTTCATTTCTAATTGCTAAAAAAAGAGTTTCGTTCACAATTTGTCTTTATTTCAGTTTAGAATAAGTCAAAGAAAATATAGAAAATTTTGAGGGGAATAATATAACATCATTAAAAAATAATCCACTTTCAAAGTCCCTTTTATGAGTTATTCCGTCTATTTATTAATTTGATATTTACAGAATCTTAAATATTTCAAATTAGTCATGAAAATTATTTCAATAAAATACATGAGTTTGAGATTAAAAACTGATCTATCATTTTCTTTTGATTTTTTTATAGATATTTCAATTTAAAAAAAAAAACGTTAGAATACTATCAAATCTTATTATATCAAGAAATTCAAATTTTCAATAATTTTAATTAGCTTTTTCTAATATAATTTATAATATTAATTTGAATCTAGAAATTACTTATTGAAATACCTACATTTATTGCAAAAGGAATTATAAATTGTATTTATTTACAAAAAAGTGTACAATATTTTTATAGGTATGACTTGAAAGCTACGTTTTCCAACTCCACAAAAATGATACGGCTTTATTTCATTTAATATAGAATCCTCAGAATATACAATTAATATAGAATCAATATCAGTAGAGAAAAGGTAATGCAGCTTTATATTTAATTTAATATACACTCATCAGAATATAGAATTAATATAGAATAAATTTTAATACAGAAAAAAATGATGCAACCTTATTTCATTTAATACAAAATAGCTATGCTACATAGTTAACTTTTAAGCAGGTTACTCACATTTATTTACTACTGATGTAGCAAATTATCTTCTCGAAATTGTAAAAGAGATCTTCGGGCCCGTTTTTTTTTTTTTTTTTTTTTTTTTTTTTTGTTATTAGTAGTTATAGAGGGATATGACTCCTTTATTTCTGTTCATGTATTGTAAAAAAATCTAACTTGGTAATTATTTAATTAATTTACTATTTTATGTGTGCGTATATATATATATATATATATATATATATATATATATATATATATATATATATATATATATATATATATATATATATATATATATATATATATATATATATATATATATATATATATATATATATATATATATATATATGCATGCATGCATGTATGTATGTATATAACTTAGGAAGTTTAAGGATTAAATAACAACATTTCAAAGAAGCCCACCCAAATTGCTTAACTATTGCTATTTTGAAATCAAACAAATAAAATGCAAATTTTGATTAATTATCGATTAAAAGTTTAATCAATTATTATCTCAAATTTAAAAAATTGAAAATTCACAGATTACAGATTATTATTAGTGAATGAGGTTTATGACATAATAAGAGAACCATATTTTTATAAATGTCATCTGCTTCAGACTCAGAGTCAAGAACATTTTAATAGTGAATACAACTTTTTTTTGATGCAACAATGTGGCCACCGATTACTAATTTTTTTTCGCAAGTAAAAAATATATCTTAATGCAGAGTGAGATAAGGAAAAAAAATTTTTATTATTAAAAGTTTATTCCTTTCTATCAATATGTTAATTATTATTTACTTATAATATGAAGTGATAAAGAAAACTCAGACATAGTTTTATGTTTAGAAAAAAATTAGAATAATTTAAGACATCTGACTATCTTAAAATAAATTTTTCTGGTAGACTCGTGATATTGACAAACATATTACAAAACAAAGAAAGGAATTTGGTGCTTATGCACCTTGTTGATGGAATTGACTTTAAATAGAGAAGAAATCTTCTTAGGCAAATGTCTCCAAAACAACAAGTAAATACAGCAGACAAATCTTACACGTGCGTTAAAAAGGAATGACTGAGTTTCAACTTGTAACAAAAAGCGACTCAATAATCCGAATGCATTGAGTGTGACCGTCATAGTAAAAAAAGGGTTCAGTGCTAATGGTCTTGGAATAATTGAGTGTTGGATCATTTCAGATTGCATTATTTACTTTCAATTGGCGGAAGAATGGGAGACAATGCAATCCTTGACATCGTGTCACATCACTTCCGAAAACAATAATGTTTTCTTTAATGTCAGACATCAAATAATTTATTAAACATGATCTCTTAGCGTACCTTGCAACATTAAAAATAATTAATAAAGATCATCATTTCTGACTTGATTGTACATTATTTCTAGGCGTGCTTTTAGAATATGTTTCATTTTTATATGATTAAAATTATTTAATTGATATTATACTAAAGTTACTAAGTTAAAGCATATTTTTCAGTTTCGAGAATCTCAGTTAGAGCTCACGTAAATTATTTTTAACTAAGCACAATATTACTTAGGAAAATATTGTAATATTTCAGAGAATTTCTATTTCTATTTCTAAATATTTGTAAGCAAATATTTAAGTCCATTTTCATTTGGTTTTAAAAATAGTTACTATAAAGTAAAATAAAAGTTTCACAAATATTTCCCTAAAACAAATATTTAAGTCTTTTATTTACTTCCATATTATGTATCTTAGAAATGCTAAAAGAGACAAATGACCAAAAAGTATTTCATAACTAAGCGAGAAGTTGTCTTTTTATGTTCTGAACAAATTATTCGATATTACAAAGATATAATTTGTAACTACTGGCTATATATATATATATATATATATATATATATATATATATATATATATATATATATATATATATATATATATATATATATATATATATATATATAAATTCGATGACATAATTTCAACAGTAGGTATTAGATAATATTCTTTAAAAAAAATAATAAAAGATTTTTTTCTACATTTTTATTTTTTTAAATTAACATATCTAACATATAAGATCTAAGAAATCAGTAAACTTAATTCAATGGACATTTTTAAATAAAATATGACTTGAATCAATCATCAGCGATTTCTATTGCTTATATAATTTACTTACAAAACATGACACTTATTTATAAATACAGAACAGTACTTACCTCTTCATTGTTTCTTGAAAGTATTCAGTAGATTTACAGAAGGAAACCTTGTTTTCCAATTTTTTTTTCTACCATATATTTAGTTGATGGAAATAAAAATTTAAAAGGTCTATTAGCAAATATAGTTTGAAATAGATAAAAAAAAAGGCTACATTTGACATAAATTCATAATTTATTAAATAAAGATTAGAAATAATTATTGTTGCAATTATAATAACTTTTTGTATATATATATATATATATATATATATATATATATATATATATATATATATATATATATATATATATATATATATATATATATATATATATATTGCCGGATATGTATCGAATGTTATGTAAAATCCCACTAAAAAATTGATTTCAATTTTTAAAAAAATATATAATTAATATTACAAATTAAAATAAAAATAAAATAAAATTCTTCCATTATCATCTTTATAAGACTAATAATAAATATTTATAATGATATAATTATAAAGAAAAATTGGTATTATAAGAATAAGAGATCTCCATTTTATTTTCTCTAATATTAAATTAAACAAAAAATTTTATTTGGATTCTGAAACAAACATGTAAATATAACTTGCAATGAGAGTTATTTGGAAAATATTTTATTTATATAAAAAAATAATTTCATTCATTTATTTTTTCTAATTATAAATTATTATCCGCATAATAACAAACTATATTGTCATTTAGTTACTAGAATCTAACGTTGTATATTGCGCTAAAGTAAAACGGAAAGTAAAAAGAAAAAAGTTTTTTTTGAAAAAAAAAAAGCGCAACTCTAAAAACGAAATCGAAACAAAAAAGAAAGAACGGCCATCGTATCTCTAATAGCGAACCTATTGTCATAATCAATTGTCGAGTGCCTAAAACCTATGCTTTGAGACCGCACAAGTGAAGGCGGGGCAAAGCATGCTGTAATTGCATGTCGTCGGCTGGGAGGGGGGGCGCTCCGATCGGTTGGCTATCGTCTCATTGGCCAATTAGGCGCTTCGTCCGACCCACGTTGGGGGGAAAGAGGTGAAGAAAAGCCCCACAACAGCGCTGACTTCATTATCAACTAAAACACGTTTATTTGAGTTCACCTTGTCTGACAGGTAACGTTCAGCTCTCGCAGCCGGCTAGTGAAGATAGGTTCGCTCTCAAAACACTCAATAAATCCAGGCGCTGATGATGATAGCTAACTGGAAATAAAAACAGAAAGGAAAGTCAGGAGGAAAACTTCACATCGCCCGTTCTCCTCGCCTTCAGAGTCATTGGAAACGAGAATTCGTTTGAGTTGACTTGCTTGCGTGTTATTAGGGTTGCCGTGAGCACTGTCAAGTTGTCAGACAATTAATAGCAATCGGTCTCTTTCACTGGACGATTGTGTTGGATTCATCTCATTGTTGTCGTTCCCGCTTGCTATGCTATTCAGTGATTGATTAATTACTATGTGAAGTGAAATAAGGCACAGTGATTCATTAACGCCTGTGAATGAACTAGAATTAAAAAGGAAAATGACTCGACTATTTCATCTGATTTGCAATTTTAGAGATGTCTGCTAGATTTCGTCACTTAATAATTGAATTCAGTCTTTTGTTCAAGACAGTATTTAATTTATTTGAAACAACCATGGAAAAACTCTGTGTCTATTACCGAAATATTAGGTAAATCGAGAATTAAGTACTAAAGCTTTGAAAGTCAACCATGGATGACGCGGATAGTGCTGAGACTGTCAGTAGCAGCAGGGCTGGATCAGCTAACAGTGGCCGGTTGTCATCGTCTCCTACGCTCAACAGCCACCATTTGTACAGCAATAACAACTCGAGTATAAATAATAACAATTCTTCGCCGACACCTCTGCACTCACCACTTGTGACCAAACCTCGCTTATCCTTCAGCATTTCCAGGCTTCTTGGGGATGAGAAGAAACGAAACAATATTCCATCTCCACTGTCCGAAGGAGGATTTGAAGAAGGATCTGAAGATGTTGGACATGATAATGGCCACCACCAGCAGCAAATGGCTATGGACGCAATGACCGCCGTGGCTAATTCATGTGCTGCTGCTGTAGCGAACGGCTTACCACCGTCTTTGCTGGCCGAAATGAAGGCATCCGTACCGGGTATGATGACCGCCTTCGACACACTTCATAGAGCTCCTAATGGATCGGTTATCAGGGTACCAGCCCATAGGCCAGCACCTATGCCCTATGCTACAACAGCAGGATTTCCGTGGATGGGCCCTGCAGGCCCAACGTTAGTGAAAGATAGGCTACATGGTAAGAACATCAAAATATACTATTTGTTAAATTAGAAAGTATACAAGTTTGATATAGGAGTTTTTTTTAAATTAATATGATGCAATAATATTACTAATTAAAAAATTATTTTGAAATCAAATAAAAGGGAAGAGGAATTTTAAAACTTAGAAAACAATGCTTTAACATTTTGATTGTTTTGAAGAATTGAAAGATAGTATTTAAATATCCAATAAGATAAAACACAAATTTTTAAATATATTTATGGCTATTTAAATATAAAGATTATATATTCTGATATTTTTAGTATAGTAATATATGTGTTTAGAATAAAGTAGAAATCATTCAGAGGAAAAATTGAAATACTAGATGAAAAAAGAGCAAATATTGCAAGTGAAAAAAATCTTAGAGTTTTAATGAGAACTTATTTTTCTTGCTGCCACTTTAATAAATAGTTTATGAGTGATTATGAATATCAGATTCGGTGATAGTTAAAAATTACTATATCATTGCGAAACATAACTGTAATGAACTAAGTTTATTGGAAAAGATTTCAATACCTACTTTTGAATAAAATTTACCTAACATTGATTGATGAAAGAGTATATAAATTAATTCTACGAGGAAAACGATGATTAAAATTTATAAATTTGTTGTAAATATTAACTGTACTCTTTGGAGCTTCATGAAATGTTTTGATTTTTATACCCCAGAAAAGCTGTCGAACTAATAGTAAAATAAACTGTAATAATTATTATGAAATTTGCATAATGATATTTTTCAAAATAAGTTTTGGAAAGACAAATTAATTAATTATGTATGTGCATGTAATCATATGAATGATACCGTAACTTTATTGAATTTGACGTAATAATTACAGGCTTTAATTTATCTGCAATAATTAAATTATCTTGAATTTGAATCCTGATTCTTACGATTTCTTATAGACTATATAAACATTAATAATAATTTCAAGCACTAAAGAAATATATTCTTTAAACGTAACATACTTTTATTCCGAACAATTTTTTCTGTCAGCTTTTCTATTAATAAATTATTTCCTATTGATACATTTATTCATAACTATAAAACATATCATTAATTATTGCTATGCATAAAATATGAGATTTTATCTATGCTTTTAAATACTTTCTTAAGAATAAGTAATAACAATTAACAGTCTTGACATTGATTGGATAATTATGGGTCACACAAGGCGTTACTCATTTTGCTTTTATATATTGTTCAGTATTTCAATTGTAAATGAATAAAGTTCACAAATGTAAACAGTATAGCAAGTAAATTACTATAATTAATGATAGATTTTTATTTTTCCAACATAATTAATAACAGCAAGTCCGATTTTTGTATTCTCAAAAGCGAATATCAAATATTATGCTACTAAGAATTATACACATTATATAAGAGCAAATATAACAAAAAGCTAAAAAAAATATATAGTAAAGAGAAAATAATATTGATTTTGTTGATTTTTTAATTAAAATGTCTGAGATTTAAATTGTAAATAAAAAAATAGCTCGTGTATAAGGTACATATATATATGTATAACCTTGAAAAAACTATTAAAATAATCATTTGATAAGTGATTTAAACAAAATTTACATTTTTTTGTATGCATTACATTTTAGTTATTATATTTATGTACAACATACGATTAATATTTTTGCCTAAGAATTTTTTAAATTCTAATTTTAAATCATTTTCTCTGTTTTAAATATATTCATAAATTTCAATTCTTTCTCTATGTCTCCTTCAACTTCTCACAATGAAATGCCGAAATCATTTTAAATAAAATGGCATTATTGATCAATTTACCTATTCTAAAACATTTCCTAATATCTTTCAAGGTTAATTTTCATAAAAATGAAGTTCAAAAAATAATTAAATTTTTTTGTTCTAACTATAATCTGGAATATTTTTATTTAGTAGAATATTTTTGAATAAAAATTTATTCTCATTCTCAATATTCCAGATTATATTTTTTCTGAATTACATTTCTCAAGCAGAAACTCAAGGAAATTGCAAGTAATTTTATTTGAAAATATGCAATGAAATGTTCTTCATGAAGTCAGATGTATCTTTCAGAGCAGTAAAATTCAATATCTAAAAGCGATACAATTTTCTATGGTTAAAATGTTAAAAGTGGTTACTAAAGAAAGACTAAACTTATAAAAGATTACAAATCGAAATCTTTTAAAATTTTAAAATATTTTTAAAACATTTTAAAATTAGTAATTTTAAAAAATGTTTTGTGCTATTTTTGAGCAATTTATTCTTTAACAAAACTTTATAATTTATTGAAAGACTTTAGAGACTAAAATTTATGATTCATTAAATAAATTACTATTTTCAGTCGTGTTAATCTTGAACAAATCTTCGACATGATGAAAAATGTAAAGCGTCAATTAAATTTTCTAAAAATATTTACTTTAAAAAATGCTTCTTTTTCATTACATGCTATTCTAAGAACTATTAAAATAATATATATATATATATATATATATATATATATATATATATATATATATATATATATATATTAGATGAAAACGAAAAAAATTATTGTTATTGCTACAAACACATAAATATTTACTTATAACTATTAACACTTAAGCTTTTAAACAGCTTACAGAATAAAAAATAACTTAATTTTCTAAATTAATTTTTCGATTATTAGTTTGAATAAATTATTCCTTATTTTAGATTTTTTTATGGCGCTTAAATTTTTCCTTCATTTTCAAGCGTTTCCTGAAAAATTATAAAAATACGTCTTTAGTTAGAATTTCACTGCTATTCAGTCATTTTATGTTTTTGTTTTTAATATGGCACAGTAGAAGGACTGTGCCCAGCGGAGATTGGAAAATCCCATGTTCAAATTTAACCTTATTGGAACAACGGAAAATGGATGTTATATTTAGACTTTATTCATATACATCTACCTAAGTCTATGCGTAGGAGTTTCCAGAGTTTCCTCTCTTGTAACTCAAGACTATATCATTTGATTGATGAAGAATTTTCCCAGCATTCAGATATTCTATTGCTTTACAGGAACTTTCCTTTATTATGATATCCGTTATGTAGAGTTTGATCTGAAATATTTATCAATTTTATTTTTTATAAAAAATGTAATTAGTTTTATTAGAAATTCTAGAGCATTTAAAATTCATATACCTCTTCCTTATAATTCCAAATAGTTTTTAAGGAACTAATGTGATTGAGAAGTAAATATCAACCATATTAGTCCACATTTATAGAAAGAAATCATTAAATAAATCGACTGAGATAACAAATTTCTTGTAATATATTTTTATTTCGACAATATACGATATATTTTAATTGCAGAGTCATATATACATGAAATGTTTAATTTATAAATATATGTGCATTATCACGCCTAATTATTTTAATATTTTTGACTAATTCATATTTATCGCTTATTTTGAAGAATTTTTTGGGTTAAATCTATTTTATGTCTTAAATTTAAAAAATTATGTTTAAAATAAAATGTGATTTAATTAATATATACTATTCATATATAAAAATATCTATTAAATTAATTTTTTTGTTAAATTAAATCAATTTTGCTTTATTTTAAGTTAAAATCACCTAAAAAGGAGAAAATGCAAATTAAACACACCAACAACCACAAATTATTGTGATTAAAAATAAAGAACAAAATTTGTCTTCATTATAAACTTTTCGATTAGCAGTGACATCAAATATTTTACCCATTTAAAGAAGGAACATTTTTTTTAGCAATAAAATGTTTCATTTGAAGAATTTACATATAAAAAATTAAAATTTGAATCAAAAAAGGATTTTAAAAAAAAGGCTACCAAGCTTATAACACTTGTTATTTAAGAACTTCTTCCTTAAAAAGCTTAAATAACACAGGTGAAATCTCTAAGCTTAAATAAAAATCTAAAATTATTATACCACAGTAAAGCCTGAAGTGTATTTTTCGTCAAAAGATTTAACTTTCACTTGAAATAAAAGCAAGTCTTTTTTTTCGTGTATACCTCTTAAAACTTTTTTCCTGGTATTTCCCGTGCAATTAGATATATATTTGAGACGATTCAATAAAGAGGAGGAAAGAATTAAACTAGCAAAAGATGGAAAGAGAAAGAAATGGGTACGGGTACCACTTCTTTAAGTATTTTTACAACTTCTAACATCCATAAAAGCTGACGGTGGCACATGGAGCTTTTTCTATAAAATGATTGCAGAAATGGAACAAGAAACTTCCGGAATGAAAACGGAGCAAATCTCTGCCATGGACAATCACTAGCTGCTCGTATCAATATGAAAAATTCAGGTAGAGAGGGAAATAAAAGTCAAGAGAGCAGGAAGTTATCCCCCAAATATTTTAAGATGCTCATCCCCTCGCTGAGCTCAGTTTCGGTTACTTTAAAAAATTTAATTTGCCAAAGGAAAAAAGTCTGCATGCATTTGAAGCAGGTCCATCAATTGCAAATTTAAAAGACACAAATCTATTTTAAAAGAGCGATATTGTTGATTCTGTACACGTGATTCTATTAAACAGTTATCCTAGTGATGATCAGCTAGTCTAGAGTTGTCCCAAAAGTAATTGACAAAGACTTGAGTTGGGAGACATAAAGAAGTAATTTTTCATATTCTGTCGGAGATATAATATCGAAAAACATTTATTTATTTCCCTTAGGATTTGAAACCAGAATATCCCAATACAAACTTTAGTTACTATAAAGTACAAGAGACGTATAAATGATAGACATTAATTTGTTATCACATTTATAATACCTTGAAAAAATTACTGATTGTAGTGAATCTTAAAATTGATTAAATTGCGTTTTAATAACTTCTTACTGCTTTGCAAAATATAACAAAATATTTTTTTAAAAACGCGTGTTTCTAGAACAATTTCACGTGACTTAAGGTTGATTTGCGTCTTTTAAAATATTGTTATTATATTCTGTTTCATTACAATCAAGAAGTTTTGGTATATTATATTCTTTAAATTTTAAAGTTTCAATGTATTACGGACAGAATGTTTCATTTATAATAAACTTGTTTGAATATATATTTTTCAAACATATTATATATATATATATATATATATATATATATATATATATATATATATATATATATATATATATATATATATATATATATATATATATATATCGATATATAGACAAAAAATGATTAAAATATCTTTTAATTATCTTATTAAGAGAAAATACTCTTTATATACATGAAAGTAAAACTTTTTATTTAATGATTATGAGTGTCTGTCATAAATTGAGCTTATATATGTTCATAAGATACTCTTTATGAATTAACAAAAAAAGAAAAATTAATTGAAATTAGTATTTTTAAGCAAGTTTTACAAATATATAGTATTATCAGCGCCAAGATGATTTTGGAGATTATCGAAGTAAGTGAAATATTTTAGGACCCTAAAAATTCATTAAATTTATTGTTTTGAATAAATTTATTTAAAACATTACAAATAAATTAATCAAATGATTAAAGAATTTTTCCTAAATGTTAGTATATTTCATAAAATTTTGACTTGATATAAATATTTGACAGATCCATTGAAATAAAATAATTTTTAAGAATAATTTTAGAAGTGTTAAATATATTCTCCTCATTTGAGTTTGTTGAATTTTAATAAAAAGTTTAGTCATCAGTGAAATTTTTTTTAACAACTTTCGATGCATTTTTAATTTATTTTCAGAAAATATAATAAAATATCCTAACATTAAAAACTGTACATAAAATAATCTTAAAACAAAATAATGTTTACTCCTGGTTTGTTTTAAGATTATTTTACGAGCAGAAAGGCATGATTATAAAATGAATTTCATTTAGTTTTTCAATAATAATAACATCATTTAATGATTTCATATCATTAAAAGGTCTTCCTTTTAATACAGTTAAATTAAATTTTCAAAAATTGTATTAGTTACATTACTTATAAACTTTGAATTGTGATAATTATATTTAAGTTTAACTTCCTTAATAAAGGCGTTTTGTAAAATATGCCAAAAAATTTCTTCATGTTATCCCTCACTGGAAAAATAATTTTTTTTTTAATTTCTTTTATTGAAGTAAATTTTTATTTCATGTGCCTATTATAATAAGCAAAACTTTTTTTCGTTATATTTTATTATCGATCCGAAATTACAAGATTATTTGTCACTACAATTGACATACTATAATAGCATGTTAATTAATAGCAAAGACACTCATTTTCATGTAATTTTAATTATTTTTATTTTAAGACCAAAATGACAAATATTTTTTAAAATTTTTCATAGTTTTCAATACTTTTAACAGGTTCAATTTAGTTTAGAGCTTTTCTGTATTTACTTACGCATAACATTTGAAGTTGACTTAGTACTACAATAATTCTAATAAAATAATTTTAAAGTAAGTCTCATAAAGTATATAATTTAGTAACTGCTTTAATTAGCCAATTTTGTAAGGAATAATTTTATTAACTAAAGAATCACCGTCGTAGAAAAATTAATAATTTTTATATATGTATACATATATATATATATATATATATATATATACATTATATATATATATATATATATATATATATATATATATATATATATATATATATACATACATATATATACATACATACATACATACATATATATATATATATATATATATATATATATATATATATATATATATATATATATATATATATATATATATATATATATATACAACACTCCATGATCGTAAATTTTACCTAAGTAATAAGTATGCAGGACAATTTTATCTTAATTGAAAACAATTGAGGTGGAAAAAACCACACACTTAATGCAAATAAATAAGAAAAATGTTTAACAGTACTAAAAACTATATTTTGAACAAAATAATTTTTAAGTAATTTCTCAATTGAGAGATCTATTAAAATTAGTAAATATTTTTTGCTTTTTTCCATTATATTTCATTCAACTATATTTTATGCGATTCCGCGATTTTTTATATTAAAATGAAGGCAAATTCACTGTTATAAATAATAAATTCAATCATAAACCTCTTATAATCAATGAACACTATAGAACTTCTCATAAACTCACTTTGTATACCCCAAAGTTTAAAAAATTAAATGTACTTTAGAAATAGTTCCTTATAGTAATTTAGCCTTTTAAGATATGAAGTTTAATGAAGTATAATTGCATGAACCCTTTGGGAATATCAGTACATAACAAAACTAGAATTACCGAATGCTTTCACTGGGCACCCCAGAAATCTCTCCAATGGAGTAATGGTTATTTAATGTCTCTCGATAGTTTTTAAATAATTTAAAAATGACTTAAAAAACATGGGTTTCATTGTTTTACTCTTTCATCGCGGGATAAAATGTCAATAGAAGATTTTCTTTCTTTATAGTGCTCAAAAAATAAACTTAAAGAATTTTAACTGTACAAAAATAATATATATATATATATTATTATTAATATTATTATTTATTAAAATTTAAGAATCGATATTTAACATTTTTTTGATGAATAAAAATTTACATATTTTATAATGCCTTTGTAGAATATACTGAAAAAGATTAGCTAATATTTTGATACATTATACGCAATAAAACGCTTAAATATGACTGAAAATGCAATAAAAATGTTTAAATTTGTGTTTATTAAATTAGAATATTTAATAACTATAAGGTTTGTAGTTCATTTCTCATTTAAAAATATTTTATAAAATAGCATTAATATCAAATTATGAGCTTTACTAATCCTGATATTCATTAAAATTACAAAATAATATGGAATTACATATTACAATTTCAAAATAATATGGAATTGCAATTTATTGGTCATTAGCAGCTTAAGATTTGAGGAAATTTAATAAAAAACTTATGGAGAAATGTAATAAAATATCAAACTGTATTTATTTCCTTGGTTTAAAAAGTGACATTTTCTTGTCTTATTCATTTTAAAATGAGAAAAAAAATTTAATGAAATTTGCACAAAGGCCTTATGTTTTACTGTTGCATTTGTGATTATAATGTATGCTCGATATATTTATTTTATATTTCAGTCAAATAAATATCTCAAAGCTTTCATCATTGTTTCTTATATTGCATAGCACTTTTAGTTATTGTTCATAGCTCATTGTCTTATAAATCAATTTATGCTAATTTAGAAATTTGCAATAAAATTTTAGGTATATTTATTTTTCGAAAATTTTAATTTATGCTTCTGCTGAGGCGTTTACTTGTTAATTTCAAAAAATGATTCATTAAAAGATTTTCCTTTTTTGTTTTCTTGATTTCGTAAAGGTAAATTCGAAGTTTAATTTCTTTAATAAAGGGTAAATATCAGTGAGACAAGCCCTAAATAAATAAAAAAAAATCAGCAAGTATTATCGGTGAATGCTGTATGTAGTATTTGTCATGGTATATAGATATATCGATATACGCATATATTTGTTTTGTAGGAATTATATGTTATTTTATTATATATTAAATTTTAGGATAAAATCTGCAATACCAGAATAAGAATATTTTTATGTCAGATAAAGCAGATTATTAAAACATTTTTAATTTTATCAAAAAAAGTATTAATACAGATATCTTAGATCCCTGAAAAGGGTGTTGCAAAAATATGAATCATCCGTCATAATAATAATGACGTTTTCTCTTTGCGTGACAATACCATGCCGTGCTAACTGCAAAAGTGTGTCTAATAAAAATGAATGTAATTGTAGAAAAGACTTAAGTAAAGATGTTTTTCAACTCCGAGAATTAAATAAACCGACTCAAATAGTTTGATTTTACATCTTATGGCACAGAGATTTTTAAAATTTATATTTCGACTTTATATTTCACGTATTTTTTATTTTTTTTTATTTTAGAAATTTTCGCTGAAAAAAGATTTGTAGAAAAATTCAAACACAAGACTTTATTTTTTAAGGCTTAACCTTTGTGTAGTGCAATACATATAACACAAAATCTATTAAAAATAAGGTATGAAAGTAAATATACTTCTCTTCGTTAAAATATAAAACTTATGTTTTTATTAATCAAGGAATTAATAATTATTTTTTATTTAATATCAAGCATCAAATTATTTTCTTTCTCCTAGTAAATACATGATTTTAAGCGCTTTCAAACCTTGTTATTTCCTTTTTCTTTCTTTCAAAAATCAAATTCAGATGGTTTCCAATAAGTCTTTCTTAAATAGAAAAAATAATGTTAATTCAAATATATGCATTCAGGTATTAATATTAATTAAGATGAGAGAGTGAAGACAATAAAAAATTGAAGCAATATTTTACGCAACTAATAAAACAAAGCCAAAAACCAATTTTACAAAAATGGTTTAGATCACAAATTTTAAGTAATACTATTTTTTATTTATTTATCTTATTTTGATTTTAAATAGTGCTATTGAAATTCAGCAGAATAATGATAATTCAACGAATTTTATTATTGAAGATTACTTCTTTTGAAGTCAGTTAAAGAAAAATAAATATTTTTATTCGTTTGAGTAATAAAATATTGTTTAAAAGTAACTAATGTTCATAGGTACTTTAATTAAAGCTTAATAAGTCATAGATTCTTTTAGCTAACAGAATTTTTCTTTGTTAAAAAGAACAGTTTTCGTATATGAGAATGAGCTTGAATGGCAGTTACAATGTTATATAGAATTAATATTTAATTTCTTATTTATTAATTAAATATACTTTTAAATTCATTTAAGAACAATACGATATTTTTATTTGTAGTTTTTTTACAGTCTGAAAGTAGATGCATAACGCAAAATAAAATATAAAAAAATTCTTTTACTGAAGTTCCAAAAAGGAAAAAATGGAGAAATATGTACTAATGTAGACGGGACAAAAACTGAAATCACTGTTAGCGCTGCTATGTTTAATTAATTTTCAACTCATGGCCTCTTCTTGACGCTTACGGAACATTAGGCGGTAATTAATAATTTTCTCGTTTATTCATTGTTGCTGAACAATTAATTTAATTGCATGCTCTTCAACGTGAAAGGTTATTAATTTGTTAAAACGTTAATTAGGACAGGAAAATTAAAGTAACGAGCATCTAAGTTTTGGTAAACAGAGATTTGGAGAAGCTTTTTCCTCATACTTGCCTGTCTGCGTAATTAAGGGAAAGACAGTAGTAAAGCTCTTTGGACTACTTTATTTTGTTCTGAAACTAAGAAGAAACATTTTTATTTGTAAAAATTACTATTAGGATTTTTAAAATGTTAATATCTCATTTGCTTGAAAAAGTGTAATAAATGTTTTAAGAATAATATAGTCTTACTTTAAATCATTCATTCTTCAAAAAGCAATGTCTTTCCCTAGATTCTTCTCTGAGCAAATTAAAATTTATCAATATATACATGGAATAAAATTTATTAAATATATTTCACTAACTATAAATTCATGATCAATTTTAACTAAATTTTAAAAGATCCTTTAAAGAGCGCATTGTTAAAGTTTAAATGTCTTCGTAAAGAAATGAAATATCTGTCTGAAGAGGAAATTGTTTTATGTTTGAAAAATGTGTTCTTATAAATTTAAATTGCTTAAACTGATTTTTTGTTTTTATAAAGAAATAAAAACTGTTATAACAAAAAATTTTTAAATGAATATTTTTCAATCAGAATTTATTTCGAATTTAAATCTGATTTGACGTTGTTCTTTAGATTATTACTAACAGATTAAATTAACCTTATTTAGTAAATTAAGGAATTAATAGAACTTGTAATAATTGTTTATTTATTTTTGTCTCCATAACAATTTAAATAATTTTATTAAAATAATTTACATAACTTAAATCCGCAAACTAAAAGTAGCCAGTATATTTGTAAAGAAATAACATAGGAAGCTCAAATGTTATTTGCCCTTTATAACAAAAAATCTAAGAAGAATAAAACCATATCTGATTTATTTCTTATAATGAAATATTTTATTATTTTTTATTGATTAAGCTTATTTAGTATATTCATTTGAGATATCAAACATTACTCTAGTTAAAGTATAAAGCTTTAGGAATTCAAGTCACATTTTAAAATTTTAGGCACCTAAGCCGAATTTTGTTATTTTCAAACGTGATTATTCATACAAAGATATGCTGACTTTGTCTACTAATGAAAATCTTAATTTTAAATTTGATAATATTTTAAAGTCCTTTACTTAAAATCCAAATTGAGAGAGAATTTCATATTTATGCTTTGAATTAGCGCTTTATTTAAATCTATCTAACTCATTTTTTATATTATACTTTTATAAAAAAATTTAACATAATTAAACTAAAATATTTATTATGAACCGAAAGAATTGTGATATTTTCAGTAAATAATGCTGGTTAATATGTTTGTAGTGACGCTTAATTAACCTTAATATTTCTAGTAAATGAGGGCTATAATCTATACTGCTTATCTAAAATATAAATTCCTGAAAACATTATAATATATAAAATTAATTTCATTCCTATAAAATTCGTAAATCAGTTCCCGCTTATATTCTATCATTTCAAAATTCTCAAATAAAAATTATAAGAAAGCGTATCAGTGATATCTTCTAATTAAAATAAAATCACAATTTATTTAAAATCAAATCTAAGAACATTAGCTCTGAGAACACAGATCATTGCTTTTATTAATAAGGCACAGTAGTACGTAAATTTGAATTTATTATATATATTGCGAATCGAATAATTTAAATTTAAAAATATTTATATTTCCTTTGAATGTAAGTTCTATTTTGACGATTTTATTTTTATATGTAACTTTTATTTCACCCATGAGTTATTTTCCTTCAGTTTTATTTAAAAAATTAAGATATTCGCGTATGAATTTTAAGGAAAGTATATCCATCAGCTTCAATGCAAGTGTTCTAGTTTTTGTTGAATATCTTACAACAGATTAACGCATATTGTGAGCAAGGCTATATTAACTTTTAATTTTTTTTTACTTTAATTCAGAAAATATTTTTGCTTTGAGTATCAAAAAATACCTGCAGCTTTCTCCCAAAATAACAAATAATACACTTTATTCCATTTACCATTGTTATTCTTAAAACTTGTAACACTATTCTTTAATGTTTTCAAAATTTAAATAAAGAATAGGTATTCCAAAAATGGAATTTCTAATTTTGATTCTCTGGAAAAAATTAGAGTATTCAACTGTTCCTGTATGTTTAATAAATTTACAAGTAATTTTTGTAACAATAAAAAAAAAATACGTTGCATTCATTTCCTAATCTTTTAACAATCACTCAGTGCGTTTAAAATAATAGAGCGCATTTGTTCTTCATTTTGTTGATAAACTCCCTAACTGTTTGTGGATAGACAATACTGAGAACGGTTTCTAATCTTTCTTTACTAAGTATATTTCAACTTATTTACCACTCAAAACGTGATATGCGCATAATGCTATGTCTTTAGAGCACTTTGGAGTGCATCCCTTTTCCTTTACCGGCACGAATCTTACTTTCCGAATGATGTTGACTTGTATCAGAAACTGTAGTCTCGAACAATTCCACGCTCAAGGACATATCGGGACTCCATTTGTCGTTAATAAGCACTCAGGCAGACATGGCTGTTCTCTTCCAGACGTGAATTAACTCACAAATGACTTTATTTGTGCTGCAGACTTCTCTGAACCAAGTCTCTTCTTTTACATAAGAGTCCATTAAATGTTAAAAGTACTTATCTATGTAATACCAAATATAGGTCTTCTGACAAATAATTCGTCTCCTCCCATTTCCAAAAACGATTGCGACAATAATTACAATTTATTAAATACCGCTGTTATTATATTTCAATGTTTGAAAAAATACCTATATATGTCTTAAAGAAATTTAAGTTAAATATTAAAAAACATAAAAAGTAAAAACGAACATTTTACTTATTGATTAAAATTTTGAACAGAACCCATACTCGTATAAATTTATATATTTTTCTTTGTGTGTGATTATTTTGGATTATCAAATTCACATAATTTAATACATATTGTAATTGAGTTAAAGAAGTAAAGATAATCGTAGATTCTACAAGCATTTAAGAAAGCTTGAAAAGTAGAATATTGCAAGATTAATTCTTGGAATTATTAGAAAAAATTGAAAATGTATAATATTGTAATGTTAGTACATAAAAATATTTTATATACTTGGGCATTAACAGTGTAGAATTTTATTTCCACAAAAGGAGGGATGGGAATAATTTATTTATTATAAAAACGTATTTTTGTACATTCAAATTATCTAAAAATCTTGTAATCTCTCTTACGTTATTTCATCATGGTGAGGACTAATCGAAATATAACAGTTATTATTTAGTAATGTTAACTTCTAAATAATAAGCACTTTACTGATTTACAGATTTTTTTATTTTCTGTATACTTCACGAGAAGTGTACCATAAAATAAGTGAAAAAGTACTTATAGTATTTGAGTAATTTATTGAACACTTAATGTAAAATTCATTATACATTTAAATACGTAAATAATAGGCCGTGGTAGTCTTGTGGTTAGGGCATCCACAAGGTTTGGCGGGATTGAGTTCGATTCCCAATGCCGCCAAAGACGCACCGCGTTGATGCGATATACGTGCTCGTTAAATCTGTAGAAAGTCCTGTGGTCGGTCGCTTTTCTCCAGACAAGTTGCCATGAGTGTGATAGTCTGGAGAAAATTTCCTCCCTCTTCAGATCAATATCAAAATTGAGCAAGTATGTCTTCTGGTGGTGCCATCTAGCGGAGGATTTGAAGAGCAAAGTCGTACTTTCCCCTTCTTGGTGCTCTAATTAAACAAAAAACTCAACCTAAGACTTAAATTCGTATAGCCAAGACATAGAGAGCTTGGCTTGTCCAAGTGTCATAAGTAACAACAACAATACGTAAATAATATTGCGAATCAAATTTTGCCGTATGACAAAGTGCTACTTTTCTTGTCTTTCTACATCTTATTTTTTATAAAATAATTGCGATTTTAATTTAAAATTAAAATCGATGCTTTTTTTTTTGATTTGGTTGCACAAATCATAATTTATATACAAGCAATATATTGTAATGTTTATGATCTCGGAAAAATTTGGCTGAATTTCAACAATAGGGTATCAAATATTGTTTTATAAATTAAAAACCTTGTGACTTTAATACGACACATTTTTTAAGTTGCGAATAATAAAGAAAAAAATAAGCCACATAACTTTTCATTGAAGCTTTGAAATTTATTGCAACCACTGTGCTTAAATTTTGTTACCTATAGATAATGGTTAATAATTTGATACCATATTTACCGTTTTTTATCAATTAAAATCATACTTAATAAATTATGTTTACATTTTAAAATTGTTTACTTTCTAAAGCATTAATTATAAAATTTTGATATCATACTAAGATCTATATTTTAATCAAGAAGAATGCTTAAAGAATAAAATTATTCTATCATTTTATAATAATTTTAACAAAAATATTTCTGACTTACAAGCAGGTTCAAAATAGCAGTAAAAGAAACATTTAAAAAATTACTAAGAAAAGATAATGATAAATTAAGTAGACAGTAAGTATGAGAGAAAATCTAAATAAATTATAAAATTTTTTTCAAAGCGAGAGAAAAAATAGTAAATTCTTAATTATAAAAAAAGAAAGGACTTTTGATTTATGAAAAAAGAAATTAAAACTACAGTTAAATTAGAAAGAAAATAAGAATTTTCTGTGATAATTAACTTAATTGAAATATTAGTGTTTTATAATTATTGCGCGTAACTATATGGAAACATTTCTTTTCTTGTTTAAAAATAAAGAATGACATATGCTTCGTTAACCAATAAATTCTTTTATTTCACTTGCTTTCTTCATCTAATTGGAAGGGAAATGCCAGGAAAAAAGTTTTAAGAGGTATACACGAAAAAAAAAAAAAAAGACTTGAATTTATTTCAAATTCTTTTGTTTCACTTGCTTAAACAAATTTTCATTCATAGTACAAGTATTTTTAAATCTGAAAAAGAACTAACGTTGGGTATAAAACAATAATTTCTTGTTTTATATTAAAAGACCAAAATATATAATGAATAACAATAATTTGAAATATGATTAAAATATGCTTAAATCAAAATGTTTTCTATTTAATATTCACCCGGAATAGGCATAATTTAACAGTTTACTAATTAAAATAAGTTAATTTCTCTTTTTGTTAATGAATCTTTATAATCATTTATGAAAGGTTATTATTTTCTTCATACCATTACAACAAAAATAAAATAGATAAATAATTTTTCATTGGCTTACAAAAAGACAATAAAGCTATATACTTACACTACAATAGTTAAATAAGAATGTATTTAAAAAAATTTAATGCCTTAAAAGTCATTTTTATTTTAAAAGTAAGTACTAAAGGAATGCTGAAAATTCATTGCAATTCATTTATGTCAGTACTATTTCAATCTCACAATACGATCTTTTATTAAGTATTTAATTAAAAGTGACGTTTAAAAAATAATTCAAACAAGTTGCCATTCATATCTTCCAAAAAATAAAACGTTATCAGTATTATATAATAATAACTGTTGTTTGAGCTTTAGGTCATTTCGAACTGTGCGAGCAATAAATTGCCGATCAAATTTATATGACAGTATCTGAAATCATGAGAAGAGAGATTGGGAAATTAAATACATAATTCATCACCAAAATATGGATTCGTTTAACAGAATTGAATTAACGTAAGCATTTAATTAGTGATAAATTATTATTTGAAAAATGCACGAATGCCACTCCCATTTTTCCTTCTAGAATCCATGTCATCAAGACAGTTGAGCCTACGGCCAAATACACTCCATCAGAATTCAACAAATAAGAAGAGTCAACAACTATTCATCACTGAGTGACATTCCGACACACAATCATTGACTTAATTTGCTAAATTCATCCTGTCAAAAAGTGGCAATGAAATGGAAATATTAAATAGGATTGTGGCAGTTTTAACTCACAAGAATTAAAACTGCCCTCATTAACCTATTAGCCTGTCTGTTCCCAACAATATTCGTGCAAGAATGATGAGCCACTCTTTTCCAAAACCATTTTTACCCATTCCTCTGCTCAGAAGACGTTTTAATTGTGGCCTCCTTGGCCTATTCATCTAACGTGCAGAATGTTGAAATGACACCGCTAAAACGGATCACTTGTGTGGCTAGTGGTAGCAATTTGCATAGCATTAAGGTTATTTCAGTTTGCAGTGGTACCGGGCGATCAATAACATTACGTGACAGCTTGAAAGCGTGAAATTGCTGAGCTCACTATTTATAATCCGAGCACGGTCCTTCACAGTTGAGCCAATAAACAATAGCGCACGGAAGAAAAAAAGAATGGGCTTAGCAAAAATTTTATCACTGTATCTAGGTTTAAATCATTTCTTTTATGACACCTCATCATCAAATTTGAGAAAGAAATTTTTTGCCTCATGGGAATAACTATCACACTATAATAATTTCAATGCAGCATTAACTAAAAGCATTATCATAGTTAAGATATTTGTTGTAATAATTATTATTAGTGATGCAATTATTATTTATATTTAAGTACTTCGGTCATTGCATTTTTTATTATTATAGTTAGCAGTTATTTACTAGCATTTTTTTTTCAGCAAAATTCAAAGGGACAATAAACATTATGAAATAATTTTTGTTCTTAATCTTTTATTTATTTGTAAAATAATATTTATAATAATTATCTATTAAGTACTTTTTCTCCATAATACTGATGAATTGAAATTTTTGAAGTTGTTCTTCCATTTCTACATTCATTGATTGATAAATTCAAAGATAAGTTTATTGGGTGGTAAATTTGCTAAATTGGTAAATTTATCACCAAAAGTAAATTTATGTGGTTTCTGAAGCACTGTACAAACATTAACTTTTAAGGAAAAATCTTGTAATTTTAAACCGTTAAACTGAGTGCCAAAGTGCTGATCAATAACGACCAATCCGGTTTGAAAATTCAATTCTGATGGCAATCATTAACAATTAAAGACGCAAAAACTCTTTCTTTGTTTAATTACTTTATTTTATTCTAATAAATAAATTATTATCAACATAGGAAAACGCGACACGATTATTCAACATTTTTCATAGTTTAAAAAGTTTCCGATACATAATTAACAAAACTCATGAAATAACTTCTTCTTTTATAAGATAAGAATTAAAATTAAAATGAGTCTAGTGTTTTTTACCAAAAAGAAATTACTAGTCAATAAGAAATATGTCCTCTTTTTAAATCAAAAATTTTATTAGTTACTTAGAAATTTATTTTTTATTTTCTGAATATCAATAATACTAAGAAATTTTATTCATGATATTCATCTAAAAGCATGCATATGAAAATTTTTACAATATGAAAACACTGAAATACTGAATTTTATAAAAAAAATATACTGAAAAAGATTTTTTAATAAACTTGACTGCCTTCAAAAAAGAGAAGACTTGCAGCAATTTTACAAACAGAATTATCATATTTTAAATTGAAAAATCAAACTACAGAGAACAGCAGGAATAGTGATGATGCGTATATATATATATATATATATATTTAAATGTTTATATATAGATTAAGGCAGGCTAAAATTAAAATCATAAGCACATTTCTTTATTTTTATTTTATGCATTCAAAACTGTTAAAGTAAATTGGTGCTATTATAACTAAAAACAAATATTAAATATTTGAAAGAATAAATTTCATATAAAAATGTTAAATAATCATTATTTAATAAAAATAAATGAATTCATTTATTAATTTTTATTAAATAATGTCAGTTTATTAGATGATATGAAAATTTTGATTAATTGTGCCAACTTATGCACATTAAATAACAAAGAAGTTTTTGAGATTTTCGCTTGCATCAGTTAGAAAAATAAAATTCCTTCATTTGAATTTTCCAATAGGGATGAAACATGAACTTCGAAATACTGAAAAGGAAGTCCCAACACATATTGAGTGCATCGCCTTTAATGAAATATTTTGTAACCAGTCCCTCACTTCATGCAAAGAGGGTGGACTGTAGCGTGTATCGGTGGCGAGTAAGCATAAGTAAAGACTTGTTGGACTGGCAAAGAGTTTGGCTTTATGATGATCGATGTGATTAAAACAATTTACGGAAACGTCTCTTTAAAGCAGAGAAAACGAATGACCTTTTTACGGTCCCCATCTCTTTATTTAGAGTTGAGGACACATCCGGCTATTGGTGTTGATATACTTTGATTAAAAAAAAAAAAGGAAAAAAGAACATACTCCGAAAGCGTGCACTTGACAGCTGAAGAAGACTGATATTTCCTCTTCCTCGTCAAGCATGGAACTGATCTGATTTGGAATCTGAATAAAATGAAATAAAATCTGGATAAAAATTGCTACGCAATGCTTATTAAGAATCATTTAGAAGAAGAATAAGATATATATAAAATAAGAGTTATATAAGAGTTTACACTCGTTAAGATTTCGTAATTTCTTTAATGAAAATTTCATTTTATTTCTGCTACAAATTTTTATTGAAGGAGTGCTAGAAGGGTTGTTTAAAAATTTTCTATAATTTTTCTATTACAAAATGTATTAAAAATTAATGTATAATTTAACAATATTAATTAGATGTGAAATGTACTCTAAAATGCGAAAACTAAATCAACTTAGTTATTTTCTTCTGAACAAACACAATATCTATTTGGATCTTTAATATTGAATTTATTTTAAAAAATAATTTTTCGGATCAGAAAACAAGAAGGAAGTAAATAACAGCTAAAGGAAACATCATTTGTTTCACTCGAATAAAAAAATAAAAATAGTATAAAAGCAAAACAAGAAAAAAGCGATTAAAAAAAACAAAACAACCCAATATGCTTGTTTTCAGGTTTAACGGGATAATTTTATTTTCCTTCTGCCTTGAAATTATTTTATCTCAAAGCCATTGTTCTTAGTCTTTCGTCTTTTAAATAAAAATAATTAATATTGAGATATCGTCATAGATTTCTGTAATCAAGTGAAACATAACAAGTCTGTTAAAGGAATTTCGCGTTACTTTTCTTTTAGAAGAAGAAACGTGCTTGATACCTCGCTGCCTTCTTTGCGAAAATTCCTGCACAATTCATTCTCCCTATAATACAGCATGAGATTTGTTTTTAAAAACAGCGCAATGCGATACATTCCTACATCTCTGGCGCTATATTTAAGTGTGAAACGTTAGCTGTATCCAGTGTTACCTCGATGCTCCTCTTTTCCCAAGAGGTTAAATTACTGTTGGCTTCATGTCATTAGCGTGATTCGCTTACTTGGCATAGCGCCTCCGCTAATGCGTCACGGTTGGTTCTGTTAGTAATTACAGAAGTGGACACCGGCATTCAGAGCTAAGCATTCATAAATTACATGGATGGAGATAAGCGACGTCATGAACGCTGCTTTAACAGGGAAATCTGTATTTATTCTGCACTTGCGGAAAATAAGCCTGTATTCAATAACGATGGTCATCGCGTTGGGGAATTTTATAAGAATACATAGGAAAATCTGCTCTCAAACGCTTTATTCTGAATATTATTTGAGGAAAATTGTGGAATTAAATTTGCTTTATTTGAGTAAGATCAAACTGCTCTCAATTTCCACTCATTTTCATAATATGTTAAAGAAGACTTATTTGGGACACATTATATTGTACAATAACTGTTTCCATTTTTATAATTGTACATTAATGTCTTTTTATAAACTGTTTAATATAAAAATTAATTACATATATAACAGTAATATTATTTGAAGAAAAATTCTGAACATTACTTGAGGATAATTGTGGAATAAAATTAGCTTTACTTGAATACGATCAAACTGCTTCTCAATTATCAATAATTTTCATGACATGTTAAGAAGCTTTATTTTTAACACATAATATTGTACAATAATTGTTACACTTTTTGTAATCGTAAATTAAAGCCTTTTTATGAATTATTATAATAACAATTAATTACTTATATGACATCAACATTCTTCTTGAATTTCAAGTTGAAATATTTATATTAATAATTTCCTCTCAAATGCTCATACAAATATGTCAATCATATTTTTCAGATAAGCAAAATATTTGCTTTGTTATAACTATACTTTATGGCATAACAAAATAGTTACCAATACCATAATTATCTTTTATGAAGGAAAAATAATTATTTTACATTTTGACATAATTATTTTTCCTTGTTGAAAGATATATTTTGACAGAAAATGTCAAATATGTTATATTTTGACATAAAAAATACTACAAAATTATTCAATAAATTATAAATTATCATCAGTGTTTTAATTTCATACATATTCTGATTTTCAGAGTCAAAAATTTATAATTAGCAAAAATTTATTTCAAGTTTGGATTTAAGCTAAGAGACATAAAAATCTAATTTCTCCCTATTTCATGCAGAAATGCTACTAAATAAAACATTAAAAATATTTTCTTGTTTTAAATTTATTTTATTAAAAATAATTTGAAAATTATATTGATTCTATACCTTTTTAATTTGATGTATATTTACAGCTCTTTAATTTAATTTCTTTCACTGATTTATGTTTTTTATTGCCATTAAAAATGTTTTCTTTCTAAAGAATCAATTATTAGAATTTTCTTTCACAAAACATGGTTATATTGAACCCTTTTGATAAAATAGTGCACTTTTCATTCCGTTTGAATTAAATTAAAATAAAAAAAGCTATTTAATTATTTTACACATTACATTTTTCAAAAAATTCTGTTTGTTCACTTTCTGCAAAGAATGGATATAATATTAATATTTTTGGGAATATTTCTTTTATGATGTTGTAAAATATTTTAATAGAATTTATGACAGATTTTTTTGCATATATATTAAAAATCATTTAAAAGTATTCAAAACTATGTATTTTCATGGGATTATTTAAAATAGTATTAGTTTTTTCTTTGTTTAAATACAATGCATAATAATTTTCATATTAAAATAGAATTAAGTTTAAATAGTATATATATGTACAAAATGTATTCTGTTGAATTGTCAGTTAAAAATATAATAAAAGATTTGTATAAAATATTTTTATAATAACACTTTGTTTATTTTACGATGAATTATAAGACTCTCTTTTAAGCAAGCCATTATTCGATTGAATACAAAACAAATTGAATACAATTGTCGTATCATCACAACACATTTGCCCTCAACGTTTAAGCCTCAATTACTTTTCCTTTTCATTTGACATTCAACTTTTCTCTGCATTGTAAAGAAAATTATAGTGCTCAAGTCAGATTTCTCAAAGACCGACCTGTTTGTAAGGAAACGGAGAAACTGCATAATTATATTCATTTAGAAGCAAATGCCAAATGATTGATGCGTTTAGAGTTTGCGGAGAAAAAATCTATATTGTGGACACGAAATATTCACATCAAATCTTTTCTATATAATTTTAAATATGGTATTACTTCAGTTACGTACTGCTTTGCGCATACCTTGTAACAAAAAGAGGATTATTTTGTATCAGAAGTCGGATGGTGGTCTATCATCTTTGAGGAACGAAAGTAAAGATTTGGACCCAAGATTATGACAGATGACTACTGAATGGTCATTGTGCATGCTGTTTAATATCCCGTTGAAGACGTGGCCTCATGCACTTCAACGGATAAAGCAGTAGTTAAGAAAGACGGCGAGGGTATTTCCCATTGCTTAAATACTTAAATTAGGACACTATGCTTTTTTTGAGAATAAAAATAAGTAATATCCTTAACTCTTATAGTCGCAAAGGATACAATGTTAAGGATAAATCTAAAAAAAGTTCAAATAAGATGGTGATTATTTTTCGATAACTGGACATTTAATCTACAAAGTCATTAACTTCAAATCAGTTTATAATGATTCATGGACAATCATTTGGGAAAATACATGTGAAATGAGTACTCACATACTTACATTTTATTTATTATATTTGAATTAAGAATTTTGAAGAAAGAGTGATTAGCTTTTCTTTGCAAGAGCACTTCAACATTCCACACATTTGTTCAAACAATAAAATTAATTTTTAAGTATTTCATACTCTAAAATTCACTCCATTTGTCTTAAAACTTTAAATTTAATATTTTAAAATTAGTTTGTATGTTGCTTATGAAAAGTTGTTGCAAAGAATCAGGTTAATTGCTTAAAATTTTCCTTTAGAATTATTAAATGATTTCTTTGCAAAATTTTCCTCTAATTCTCAACTAACCTGCTGGAATCCTGTAACATCCATAATGTAAAATATATCCAATTTAAAAGATAAAATATGTATTATATATCAAAAAACAGATGTATAAAAATAAATATAATTTAATCATAAATCTTAATTATTTGAATTGTTCTTTTTTTGTCCTTATTCTTCAGTCTAAACATTTTTTGGCAAACATTTTAGCTTCAAAACTTGTTTTAAATAACATATTTATTCAGTTTTCTAAAAATTTCAAGTAAAGTTTATTAATGACTTGAAATGGAAATTTAAATTATCATTACTGATCGCAAAAGTTGAACCTAGCTCAAAAATTGAAGAAAAGAAGCTAATTTGAGTAAACAAGGATATTCGAAGTATCTCACCATTTGTAAATAGGCGTTTTAAGGGAAAATGTCTGTGCGTACTATGCAATTGTGTGTCGTTCTATTTATATTTCGTGCTCGAAGTCATTAAATAAGATGGCAGAATGACGTGAATTCATCAACTGCATATGCTTTTGAACCATTAGTTCGACATCGTTAATTTAATAAATGAATATAATCAAGGTATTAGTAGCATATTTAAAGGGAGGTATCTATAGAGCTAAAATGTGCACATATTTTTATTTGAGACATCCGGGCTTGCAATTTAATTGTTATTTGATGCTCCTAGACAAAGACTAATTCTTAGCTCTTTATCAAAACTCAGTTTATTACTCCATGTAATGCGAATAACAACGTCTGTGTCTCGAATTCTCACTTATAATTACTTATCGTACTTCATCTTTCTCATAAACACCTCATCAGATTAAGATCTGCTCTAAATTGCACCTTCCCTCTTTCTTCCTTCAGAGCCCTAATTAAACAAAGAAATACGTCAACCAAAATTGTGATTAGTAAACAATTAAAAGAGAGAGAAATAAATTGCTTAATTGGTGTTGATTAAAATGAATACGTTATAGAAAAAAACTGCTATTGAAATAAAAAGCATTGTAACTTTAAATTGTATATTTCCTTAGTATAAATTTCTTTCACTTTTTTCAAATTATTATGCACATACTTACAATAAAACTATGAATTTGAAATAGTTTATATTATTAATATTTAAATTATGTGTTTTAAATAATCCAAATTATCTTTACTCAGTACATTTTAAATGATATTAACAAAAATAAATTCTATATTTATATTTTATGAAACTACTAGAAAATGAAATTATATTTGTTATTTTATTTTTGATTAAAATATTACGAAATTTTACTTCCTTTATATTTTTCTATGAATCTAAAAATTTCTTACGAAGGTCAAAACATTTTCACTGACTTATTTGCTTACTTTTAACCTCGAAAATTATATAATAATCTGAATTATTTTCTCATTATTTTGCTTATAATATATTTTTGCAAAATAAAAATGAACAGAAATACTTTATATTTTAGAATGAAGTCAATTAAATTCATTAATAAATAAATTATGTAAATATGGGGTTTATAATCAGAATTAATTAAAATTTGTACATAAGGGTAATACATGAGGAAATTAGTATTAGAATTGTTTAATAATAATTAATTTATCTTTATGGTTTGATAAAAAAATTTAGACAGTTTTACAATGTTCTAGGAATTTTACTCTATTACATTTTTTAGTAAAATCTTAAAATATACATGAAAAATTAAATTATTTTATACAAAAGTAAAAAAGTAAAGTTTTTAAGTAAGACTTAATGAGTTTTCTAAAATAAATCAGCAAAAATTTTAAGTTTGGAAAATATACTTTCTCTCAATTTTAATAACAAAAAGCACAGCAGTAACTCAAACTGAATAAGTAATTATTCCTCTTTTTGAAAATGTCGCTTAAATTCCAATAAAATTAAACTTTGAGCAAAATTACACAGGAAAAGTTTAGATCTTTCTGGTATCAAAATTACAGGGTACATACGAATTACCAAGCTTTGCCCATATGATGTCATATGAATATGCTGTTTAGATATTAGAAAAATTACTATTAGCATCTCCTACGATAGGAAAGGTATCACGCTTCAGTACTTCTAGTTTGCATTCTTTGAAAAGTGACAAACAATTATTGAAAATTTAAAAGTTATCACTCAGTAATTTTATTGAAATACCATGGAGAACTTGCATACGATCTAACACCTTTTTCCAAAAACTGTAACTGATATCTTACAAATTCGAAAAGAACACCAATTGTTTTCTTTGAGAAATGAAACATGTTGTGAAATTATATACTTTTTGAGTCAAGTAATTTTGAGACGTTTATGTGGCTTCTTAAATTTGGGAGATCTTTATTTTGGGAGAATTTTCGGTTTCTTAAATCCTCTAGCAGTAAAAATTCAGAAAAAATTAATTAGTTGATCAAACAGAACAACATGTCTAAATGATTTGCTAATCACTCTGTTTTGGTTAAAACTTTACCATAGCTAGTTTTACAAAGATGCCCCTCTATATATTACGATGTGTGAGAAAATGCATTCTTCCTGAAATATTTTAATAAGTTTTTTATTTATTTTTTCATTTTATTTATTTATTTATTTATTATTTTTTTTTGTAACTAGATTTTAAAAAAGATTGAGCTATTTGATTTGATTTTTAAAGAACGCATATTTTTTTCTCACTCCAAATTTCACTTAAACCTATAAAAAATAATCACCTAATTTATTCAAAAGTAATCCTATCAAAGGTAATATGCTTAAAATATTTTTTATCAAGTGCTATTAAAAAACTATACGATTATTAGGTATTTTTCATGATAAATTAAATTCGCTTTCTTAATTTTGATTTATTTTATAATGGCTCTCTTTTTTTTATAAAAAACTTCATTTAATTCAAATTTCAAACTAAAAAGGTGTTTTTTTAAATAAACTTATTAATACTATTTTTTAAAATTTTTAAAAAATAAATAATTTTTTATTTTTAATTTTATTTTTAAATGATATAATAGAACTTAAAACATTAATTTTAAGATGAAATATTAGCTATGCAGTTTCCCCACTTAATATCTAGAAATATTATCTAAAGTTCGATTATTTCAGCTTAATTTTGAAAAGTAGCAAATTGAAGTAGTGTCATTAATTCATTAATGAGAAAGGGAAAGAGAAAAAAGGATGATTTATTCAAAGTTTTTAGAATTTTGTTATTTTTACGTTGTTGAATAAGCCTCAATATACTTAGTGTTTAAATTTATTTCTTTAATACTGATTGTCTTGTGTAAAAAATAATCTTTATTACCCATACAAATTATGTATATTGAATTTTTTCCTGGTATAAATCATTATGAATTCTCTTGTAAAAACTTGAATTGTTCAGGAGTGCTATTTCTACTATTTTTGAATATCGCAAAATGTTTTTGTTTTTTGAGTATTATTTCCTTGCATTTGAGTCTCATCCTCTTCTTCAATAACAGCAATTTATTCTGTCATTTTTACTTAAACTCACTAGGAAAAGTTTTCATGTAATAAAAAAGGTTAGAAGTTTAATTTTTCATCATATTTTAAAAAATAATCTGGATTTTGTGTGCCTATTTCAGATGTAAAAAAATACCAGTTATGTTCAGAAATTGCGGTTTTAAGCAAGTTTCTCGGTTAAAGGGAATGAAGTACAAAATTCTTAATATTGTGCGTATCTAGAGCCATTAATAAGAAAATACTACTATTTTTGAAGCACTGCACTTCCTTAAATTGTGATGTACTGTAATAAAAACTATATTTAAGATACTATACCTAAATTTAAACAATATAATTGAATTTCTCAAGAAGTGTGGGTTTTCTTTTCAAATCTGTTTCTACAATCACATTTACTTACTCCATATAGAAACAAAAAGGGCCTCCTTCCTTCACATAATCTGCAAAACTTATTCTTTTTTACTCGTCTGGCAGAGGACTGAACTTTAGAACAAAAAATTTTTTTTCGCTTTATTTTTATCAGGAGAAACCAATTAATGATTGTAAAATATCTCTTCTAGGAATAATGTAAGAAGTTCCTTAAAACTCAAAAATTCTCTAGATATTGAGTAATATGGCATTTTCAAATTACATGATATGATGTGGGTACTATTGCTTTTGCAAACTAATTTGCTGTTATTTGTTCCGTAAATTTTAAAAGTGGTTTCTACTCGTTCTTTTTGCTTTGAAATTTGATTGTAATTTCATATAAAATTTGAGTCAAGCTCAGATTTTCTGCTTTTGAGGACTTTTCTCCATAAAATTATAATCCTCTAACTCTTCATAAATATGGCAGAGTCATTGTTTATTTTATAAAAGAGTTTAATTAGCAATTTACTGTCCAGGAGATTTAATCCTTGTTAAATAATTTGCAAAAATCAAAAACGCCTATGCATTTCTGTCTTCAAGTAAAATAATTTTTATATAGGTATGATGATACACCATTTTCTCCCGATCGTGAAAATTAAAATTTTTCATTCCAAGAACAAATTTGTATATTTAGAATGAAATAACCTGCGAAAAATTTCAGTTACTGTTTCCCCAGAAACTTTTCTGTAAAGAGTTCAAAATATCACCAATTCAATTTCTATCATTACATATTTATAAAAATTTAATTACCTCTTTTGTGATACAAATGTTTACATTTTAAAGTTTTCAAATATTAACCTTATCAATGATACAGTTATTATATTGGAAAAATAAAATTTAAATAAAAGTTTATAACTTTTTACTCAAACTGTGACAAAGTTAGCTGCTTTTTTACGGTTAAAATAACATACTAGCAAACAAAATTTTATTATTAATTTTTATAATTAATTTAACATAGTGCTTTCTTATAATTCTCAATTACATATTTCATCCATGATAAAAAATGTATAAGATAAAAAGAAATTGATTGTGTACATTAAATACATATTAAAGTGGGACATAAAAATAAGCAAAATATCTATAGACTTTAAAAGTTATTGTGAAATGTTAAAAAAGTATTTTAGTTTTATAAAGTAAGTAAATTCCTTTTTCGATATTTGGAAAAGGTGTCTTTATAGCGATTATATTTTTTGAGTAATCTATCATCATTTTGTAAATTATTCTATAATTACATTTTATTTAAAAATATTTATATTGAAAATTAAATAATTGAAATGCTCATATGATATTTGTTTTATATGTTTGGTACTAACACCCCTGTAGTACCTTTTTCTCTTCCACCAGGTCTACCCCCTGTGGCTCCGAGGAGGATCGGGCACCCTTATCAAAACAGAACACCGCCAAAACGTAAAAAACCCAGAACTTCTTTCACTCGAATGCAAATTTGTGAATTGGAAAAACGATTTCACAAGCAGAAATATTTAGCTTCAGCCGAAAGAGCTGCATTGGCCAAGCAGCTCAAAATGACGGACGCACAAGTTAAGACATGGTTCCAGAATAGAAGAACGAAATGGCGGTAAGATATTTCATCTCATTTCAATTAAATTTGTATAAAAACAGAATTGATTGGATTATTTTATAAGTTGCTACTAATTTCATAGATAACCTGTACTGCTTCATCTTTTCAAGTCAAATAATTTTTGTTAAAGAATTTCATTAAAGTATTTCTGATTTCAAAAATTCTATAAAAAAAATTCATTATTTTTAATTTTTTTTGTATTGACCATTTAAATAAAAACTGTCTTTTGAAAGGTTTGAAATTCTTATGTTTAACGTGTAGTTTATCCACAAAAATTATTTATTTTATTTAACTCACAAAATTAATATATTAAATTAATATATTAATACACAAAATTAATAAATTATACTTTTAATTGAGACACGATATAATTTCTGTCAAATTGTCAATGATGATTTTTATTAAGGAAAAAAATTTTAATAAAACTGTATTCTAATAAATACTTTCAATTTTATTATTTATTACTTTTTGATGTCATATTAATTCAGTTTTTGTTCATTATTTTAAAATATACATTCTCTCTATACATACATACGCACACACTTGTACTTCATTCTTAACAACATTCATAATCTTCAAAAATAATAGTATTCACCAATATTATAAGCAATCACTTGTATCCTATGTCATCTTTTCGGCTCAATTAAATTCAGAAGATTCATTGATATTCATTAATTCAAAAGATTCCTAATAAATTCAATTAGAATATTGCCAATATTACCTTAAATAAATAGAATTAGGTTTTTCTGTTTTCCATTTTCTTTTGTAATTTATTCATGACATTCAGTATACTTCGTAGAAAACGAAAAATCAATACACATTCAATGTTTACACTGTTCGTTTGCTTGGTAATATACAAACAGCATTCACTTTTTCTTTCAAACAGACACATTAGTTTCATTAACAGCTATTTTCTTTCAAAGATTTTTGAAGCAACAATAAAAATTGTAAAAAAATACCTGTCTCGAAACCTGATATATTATGAGTCTGAAATATTAATTTAACTATTGAAATATCACAAATATTAAGATTAACTGAAACTACCCGTTAACTCTTCAACACATTTTTTAAAAGCTTAATTGCTGAGGAACAGTTTATAAAACACTACTCAAAACACTGATTTTCGATTTATTTATTTTAATTATTATTAACTATGAATTAAGTAAAGTTTAATAGATTAAACAAAAAGTATAAATAGTTAAAAAGTAAGCGTGATAATCAAATATCATTCAATCCTGAAAAATTCAAAAGTCAAAAGACGTATGTAAGTTTTATAGTCACACCCACACAAAAACACATTTTGTGTGGGTGTGACTATAATATATATATATATATATATATATATATATATATATATATATATATATATATATATATATATATATATATATATATATATATATATATATAATATATATTTATTTATTTATTTATTTATTTATTTATTTATATTATAAGCCTTAGAATTAGGTTTTTCTGTTTTCCATTTTCTTTTGTAATTTATTCATGACATTCAGTATACTTCGTAGTAAACGAAAAGTCAATACACATTCAATGTTTACACTGTTCGTTTGAAAATGAAATATCATTCAATCCTGAAAAATTCAAAAGTCAAAAGACGTATGTAAGTTTTATAGTCACACCCATACAAAAACACATTTTGTGTGGGTGTGACTATAATATATATATATAAATATATATATATATATATATATATATATATATATATATATATATATATATATATATATATATATATATATATATTATATATATATATATATATTTATTTATATTATAAGCCTATCGAAAAAATAAACTATAAAAAATTTTAACATATGTATAATTTCTTAAGAATATGCAATCGCTTAAGAATAAGTAAAATATTATTATTTCACAGAATATTTCCATTAATTCAATCATTACTAAATTTTTATCTGTATTGTGAAATATGGTTCAGTAAAATAATTTAACGTGATTTGTATTTGATGCATATCCCCTCCTCATTATGTAATTATAATGAAAATAAATAACGGCTTTATGTAACTTAAAGACTTAAAATTGACTTCTCCGTTTAGCACTTTCCTAATGTTTCAGAAACTAGTATAGGGTCATTAACACATCATCAGCGACGGTAAATGTACAGCTAACATTCTAACAGGGAGGGTATTCTAAATGGGAAGAGCACATTCTCAGTGAATAGCTTCAAGCGAAATGTCGAATTTCTATGCCAATCCCTGTCGCCTACTGCTTTAAAGGTGGATGCAGCCGTTGTCTTGCAGTCTGAAATGAAAGAAAAGTAATAATGCGCCCATAAAGCATGAGTAATAAACTACTTAAAAGTAATTTGTTCTTTCTTCAGAATGAGAAGAAAAAATTGAACTTTTTACTCATGATTACAAAAGTTCTCTTTTAATTCATTTAATCAATTAGTAAATAAAACAATTAGTTCAAATCATATCATTTAGGTTTATATATTATATAGTAATTTTCTGTATTTTGTTTTTATCAGATGATGTTCTTAGTTTCCGAAGCAAATATTTGAAGCTATTGCACTTTATTTTTTTTTTCCACTTATTTTAATAAAATATTTGACGCATCATTTTTTTTATCGTTTTTTAAAACTATTTTCATATTATTTAGGAACTTTGAAATTGTATTCCATCAAAAAATAGTTAAATGATTTTATACTTTGAAAAACATTTATTTCTATTTTCAGTTTTGAGTCATTAAAAACTTTTTTTTTTTTTACAAATGTTTGATTTTTCATTTTTAAAGGTTGTAAAATTAAATATTTATTACAGATTTACATGCGACAATAAATTATTTAATGTTAATTGATTAATTCCTATTGGAACTATCGCTAAGTCATTTATTTTTCATTTGAAATAAAATCATATTCAAGGACACTATTGTAATTCAGAATCATTCCTATGTGTTTTACATGCAAAAAATTGAATTCTTTACTTTAAAAATAATTAAATTCATTTGAAGTTTTTATTTCAAACCTTATTTTTTTTAAATTTAAATGTTTGTGTGCGTTATAAATTAATAAATGGTTAAAGATAGTTGGTAAACATATATACTTTATGTTTCATGTTAAGTGTTATTCTAATATTTTTTCTATAAGAATATTATATTATTTTATGAAATTTTTAACTATTATTTATTTTTTTCTATAAGAATATTATATTACTTTATGAAATTTTTAACATTTAATTAATGTTTTTATTTTGTATGACTATATGTACCATGTTGAAAATCCAAGCAAAACTTCCATTGCTTAAAGCAAAACTTTCATTCATTAATTAATATTACGCTTCATAAAATTAATATTTTAGGTAAATTATTAATAAAAAACTGATACATATTTGCTTGAACAAAGTATGTTCCTTTTTTCTAAGAAAATACTTCTATCATATAGAACCTTGCATATAAAAATACATAATATCTTGGAAATGTGGGAGAAGAAAAAGAAACAATAGGTTCCTGTTCGTTGTGCACTACTTACCACTCTAATTCAGAGAACATAATAACCAGAGATTCATAAAAAAAAGTTATCCATTTTTATTTAAGTTTTACAGGAAATTCAAATTACGGATGTAAATAAATATTAAGTATAATATAACACCCCTGTTTCTCCTCTATTTACAAAACAATGCGATGTTTTTCCTTGTAATAAATTTAAGAAACATGGAGCTTAAGGAAATAATTGAAATGTAACGTTTTTGAATACATTTTATAAGAGAAAAGAACTTCTTCCATAACGCTTTTTGAGCTCCGAATCAAACTTTAGAATCCAACTGAAATTCTCAAAATGCTATTGTTTCTACTCTAAAAATGACTCACATTATCAAGTGGATGGTTATAAGAAATCCCATCAAATCTATCCTACTCGTAATCCAACTGATATAAGCACTTTGTTTATCACGTAAATCACAAAGAATATTGAAACAATAGAACACTCGATTTACTAGCCTAACTGGATGAGATGAGACATTTCTGTGTTGTTTTTCCCATTGTTGCTGTACCAGAAGACCACAGCGTGTTGTTTGTAGTACTCACAGAACATGGTATTGGTTCATGGACAACCTTGCTTGTACTCGAGTTGAATGACTCAAGACCGTAATTGTCTTACAGTGTTTTATTGTTACAGCAATGATATAGCAGTAAACTTCATTAAAAAAAAGGAAAACTCGCAACGCAGCATTATAATAATATAATGAAATGAATTGTTCTAAATAAATTAGAGGCTTGTTACATAATTCGTATTACAAACGAAAGAATGTTGTTAATTTATTTTCGGATCCATTGAGCATTTGCGTTTGATAATTGTTTGAGAGTACCGTAATGGATATTTAAAGAACAATTAAATTTTCTAAATGTTAACACAATAGATTTTAATTAGGTTTAGAAAATCTGGGTTCGGATACAAATTAAAATTTGTAGCATAACTTTGTTAAAATTCTGAAATTTTCTATTAATATTATTATGTTTTAGTTAAGAATTTTGACTTGCAAAAAATATAATAGATTATGAAAATTTCTTCATTCGTGAGTCACTATCACATGAAAATATATCTGTGTGTCTCTGATTTTGAAATATTTAAACTGTGTTAACTTCTCAGATTATTGCATGTTTTCATAGTGTTTGAAATATAACACCGATTAACTGAATACTTCTTTTTTTATATTATTCATGATCATTTCTGTATTATATTATATACTTTTTATTTTGTCTCAAAATATAGATATTTTTATCATGCATAACATTCGTTTTGTAATTTTATAATTTGAATTCAACAAAATGTTAACAGACCCTAATTTTTTCATAGAATTATCTGATTTTATTTCAGTATTAATAAGATGAATTATAAAATTAAACTTAAATTTGTTTTGAATAGTGAGTATATTTCAGCTGTGCAAGATTGAATTATGAATTGCAAAGATTATGGCATTTAAAATAAATATCAAATGTTAACTTATGCTACTATTAAGTAGTTGAAATGGAATTTATCAAAATTCTTTTATAACACAAATACGATTTACCATTCTTAAAAGTTCTTTTAAAAATGAATATAATAGAAATAAAAGTTCCCTGGAACCGCTTTATGATATGCGACATTAAAGAATTATCGTGTGATGTTTAAAATTTTTTTACAATCTTCCTTGCCTTTATTATTATTTTTTAATACATAAGTTAAGTTACATAGTTAGTTTTAATACATAAGTTTTTTAATACATAAGTTTTTAATACATAAGTTATTATTTTTTAATACAAAGTTATTGAAGATAAAATATAACATCAAATATAATAGTGCTAAATAATATTAGATTTCAAGGCATAATATAAATAAAATATTATTTAAAAAGAACTGGTATTTCAATAAAATTATTCCATAGACTTGTCAAAAGCGTTTGTGTACCATAATTCAAAAAGTTTTATATTTACAAAAAAACATACATATTTTTAAATATATCAACTTAAAACCAAAAAATTTTGGCTTACGTAAACTAATCTTAATATTATAAAATTTCAATTTATTTTTGTATTTGACTTTTTTTAATTAGCATTATAGAGAATAAATATTTGCATTGATAAAAATACACTATTTGTTGCATTAAAATAGCAAACAAATTGTTTTTACTATTAAAATAAAGCATCTGAGGTAAAAAAAAAAATGAAAAATATGCTTTGTCGCTTATTTTTGAAACATTTTTTTAGAATATTTTGAAACAATCTTTTTCATTAAAATATAGATTTGTTGATTAAAAAATTTTTAAAAATATTTTGCATTTAAAACAATATTTATTAAAATATTATACATATTGATTTTTGAAAAACAAACTGATACTTTACATATTTATTGTTTTGAATTAATTTTATTGACTAATAGCTATAATGTCTGAGCACACTAAAGACGTTATTTAATGGTTATTAAAATATAATCAAAATTCACCCAAATGTTTGCATAATTGGATTCAAGAAAACAGAAGTTAATTATATTCCAAGAGAAATATTTTGGTTGTGTTTGTAACAGAGAATTTATTAGTTATTCAAACTACACAAAAGAAAATTAACTTCACGTATCTTTACTTAAGCAAATATTTTTCAAAAATTACAGTGGAATTTTCTTTTACTTTATTACATGATTTTTTGCATTTTTTAATGAATGCAATATATATGATGTTTGGTATCGTTTTTTAAGTATGCTCGGCAGAATGCGAACAAAGTTGTAGTAGTTGATTGTATAAAAATATCCTTTGCTTATATATATATATATATATATATATATATATATATATATATATATATATATATATATATATATATATATATATATATCTTTTAAAATTTTCTAATTTTTTTAAAAAATTAAGGCTGATGTAGTGCTATTTGCTGTGTTTATATATCCTGATACACATTACAAATTATTTAAAGGAATAATCAATATTATGAGTCACAAAACTATTTTATTTATGAATTCCCACAAATATTTTACTTACGGTGGTATCCATCTATTACCATTGCTAATAAATTAAATAACTTATAAGTTTTAAATATTTTTTAAATTAATAATATTTTTTAAAATTATACTGAAAGGAACTTACTTTTTAGATAAATAGAATTTTGGTAAATAAAATAAGAGAAAAATGATTCTTGGATACATTTGATACTAAGCCATTTTTTATTAAATATATTCTACTTTATTGTCATTTCACTATTCATTCTTATTGAAATTATAAATTAAAAAAAAGAACTTTAAAACTTATATACATATTTTTACTAGCTTTGAATGTTATTTTGATGAATGATAAAGTTATATAATTAGAAAAATTTTCCAGTTTAATTTTTTTCTTTCTTAATAAAAGAAAGAAATGCATTAATATTTAAATACGAAAAACAAAAATAAGAAAAGCAAAGCAAATATTGCCTCAAATAACAAAAATGTAATGGAAAAAGATATTAGTGACATAAACATTACGAAATAGAATTTTCTTTTCATTTTATGACAAGTTATCTACATATTCCATGTAAAATCATAAAATAGTAAGCAAAACCACAATTTTTAAAAATATAATGATATAGCATTGTATGAAAATGATTTGACCAAAAACCTTCATCATAATTATATGTATATATATACTCTATATTCCTTAAAATTATAATATAAAAAATTTTAAGCCATCAAAAGTTTATATTATTGTTTATATATTTTAGTTGTTATTATTTTCCATGACTTACATACTTCAGTAATTATGATTATTATCAGTAACAAACACATGTTCTTTTATTGTTCATTTCAAAAATATTTAACTTAATTATTTAAACTGTAAATAAGATATAAGTTTTAATCGCATTATTTCTTTGATTAAAAGAGGTAATTTCCATAAATTCCTAGAAGTCACTTAACGAATAATTTAACCTTTCTTTTAAACTAAGTAAAAAAGAAAATTAAATGCACAAACAAGACTCTTAAATCGGCGCCTACTAAAGAGTACCTACGCAAATATACAATGGAATTTTCTTCTGATGATAATCCTTCTTAAAAGGGGGTGCATTTAATTACGAGCGAAGGTAGAGCTCTCGATTCGCAATTTAACGCTATATCCGCATCCTCTTAAATAAGCCCCCTTACCTTGTTATACAGTAAAGATGTGATGGGCTTATTGTGATGGATCGCCTAACGACTAGGGTAGTTTTTCTATCTGATGTGTCAGCTGTCTAAACCTGAAACGTATTTACCACTTACAAGACACTGAATGAATGATAAACGTATAAATAAAACATTAAAAAACTATCTTGAAAGGCACTGGGGGAAAGAAACTAAACAAAGACAAGATTTCCGCACGCACTAAAGGGACACGAATAGAAAGTAAGAAAAATAAATAATAAAAAAAAAAGATTGAATGAGAAAGACCTGACGTCACCAGTGGTGCATGTCTCTGAAAGCAGTCGTTGTTTCCCTAATTGTTGCTAGATAAAATCTCTTCGTCTAGTAAAGACGTTTTCTGACAACAGGGCGAGTGCTTTTTTAACAGATCTCCATATTTGGCAATGACACAACCAAAAAGAAAAGATAATAGATCTAGACGACTCATGTATTTAAATATTGTGGCTATTGGAGAATATTAAAAGTGCGTGAAGCGAGAACATCAGTAAAGTTAGTTGAAAAAGAAAACACACCTGATTTTTCAGTTTGATAGTGATATGACTGTTGTCGACGGTAACTAGTGATGAAATGGGGTGAATCATTTATTTTTTCTCTTCCATAGTATGTGCTGATAACGATTTTAGGTAAAGAAACAAAGATTACCGATTGAATTAATGATGATGGCCGTGTTTAATCGAATATAAAGTGATGAAGAGATGGTGTTTTTATGAAAGAAAATTTGGATTTTTATATGATTGCAATACAGTATTTAAAAAAAAATGAGAGCAACAAAGCTTGAAGCTTCTATTGTTTTATCAGTTATCCTTTTAATTGGAGAACGGCCTGCATATTATGATTTTAAGAGTAATTTATAAAAAGAGAATAAATTACTATAAATAGTAAAAATTTTAAAAAAATTGTTTCTCCGAAATTTTTTAAGACTTTTCTAAATTTATTGAAAAAATATAACATTATAATGGGTTGAAAATAGTTTATAATTTTTGATATTTGAATGCATATAAAAACCATAGAGAATTAATCTGTATTTTAATTGCAAGTATGCACATTAGAAATATACCACAATCTGTTTATGATGTAATTTATGTATACATGGCATATGAGTAATTGTTGATTAAGGAAATCGATTTGTTATAGCTGGATTAAAGCTTAGTGAGACAATAAAATAAACACAGCATTTTAGAATAAATACATGCTCATGGAACGTTTTTTCTTTGACGTTTCTGATAGTGATTAAGATTTAAGTTCACACACATATTTGTAGAATCCCTAGAATCTTTTAAGGAGGGTAGGAAAAATTCTTTAATTAATTCATCATCAGTACTTCAATTTTTTCATCAATACTGAATCAGTTTTATCAAAAAATTTTACTTTGATTAATTCCTTAATAGTGATTTAGTAGTTATAAATAGGAATATTAATATTTTAAATTGCTTTTATTAGTTCAATCAGGACATTAGATATGAAATTATATTACATATCCCGATTACTCTGATAAAATTAAGCTTTAAAGCTTTAAAAGTAAAATTATAAGAGATAGTGTGAATTAAAAAAGAATATATATATAGAGAATATAATATATATATATATATATATATATATATATATATATATATATATATATATATATATATATATATATATATATATAGATAGATAGATAGATAGATAGATAGATATACATATCAAGCCTTCAAATATTTTCTAAATTATTCTTAAATATTTTTACTTAAAACCTATATATTTAAGCAAGCATGCGATAGTTTTTTTCATCATATTTTATTCCTAGGGAGTTGATACTTTAGTTATAAAACATATCAGCGTGCGTGTCAGCATAAAAAAGATTAAAACACCTTCGAAATTAATTACATCTTAATTTTTCACTGCCTAAATTTACATTAATAATTAAAAATTGGGATTAAAACTAATCTCTATATTTGATTATTTCGAAAATATGTGCAAATTGACTGAAAAATACGTCTAAATATGCATTTAATTTTACTTTAATTTTATGTTATCCTTATTTATATATAATGAAAAACACACACACAATTACTTTTTGGCTTATTTCCATAAGATAACTTAAAATCTTGCTCAAAATACCATCATTAGACCTATAAGAAGAGATTAATCAACAATTAGAAGACAGTTTTAAAAATCCTCACATCCGAATGGAAGATTCTATTTTGTGTGATTTCATCTCTCTCTCTGTCTGTCTGTCTGTTAAACACGGGAAATAGATATTTAGTTTCTGCCTTCAACATCCATTTGCTGAGATAAATTCTGTGAATGCTTTTAAATTTCTACCGTGAATAAAGTCTGATAGCGAGTTTTATTCACGAGTATCTAAAATTCGGCGCACTTGAATAATACTTAATGTTAATGGGAGGACATATATATATATATATATATATAATATATATATATATATATATATATATATATATATATATATATATATATATATATATATATATATATATATATATATATATATATATATCTGCATATAAGGCTCAAAAAAATCTCACGAAAACTCTAGCCTGTAAAATTGTGTCCGATGCAGAATCAATTAATACGTTACTTTGAATTAAATATTATTACTCGGTGAAATTAAAGATTTAGAGTCGTTTAAGTTGATCACTGTTAACGCATAAAAATAAAACTTCTTTATTGGATAAATATTAGAAGTCTTGACTAAGCTGCGTAGAATGCCTTTTTTCTGAAAACGTTCTCACAAATATTTAATTCGTTCATATTTTTTATCATTCCTATATAATTCACATCATTTAATTCGTTCATATTTTTTATCTTTCATATATAGTTCATATCATTTAATTCGTTCATATAGTAGTGGATAACGTGCATTCAAGCAATCAGATAATATGTATATAAGCAATAATATAACTTATATATGAGTAATAATATAAGCTTCTAATAAAGCTTTCTCTATTATAATTTGAATGTGAAATGTTAAGTAAATATCATCAACAAAATCACTTTAATTACCCAAAGCTGGAGAGAATTATATGCAATAATACTTAATATGGATACTAAAAGATAATCATCACTAAATATATATGTTTATTTGTAGAAAAGAAACCAAATATTATTAACAGTTTTTGAATTTGTGGCTCTTTATTTACAATACTTTCCAGGATAAATTTGAAATCAATTTACTGTATTTTACCTTATATTATGCTTTAGAAAAAACTTAGAACATACGTTATTCAATCTCATTCTATGTTGAGTATTTTCAACAATGCCCAATGTTATTGAAAATTTAATAAAGGCTTTCCTTCTATCCCTACCTAGTCAGTGATAGTAATATTATAAATCTTTTGAATATACTTATTCTTTATTTGAAATTAAAATTTTCCCATTATTCTATCATTAATTATATTTTCTTACTGATTCATCACAAGAAGAAAATATTTTGAAGTCAATGTGGAAGTGAAGGAGATAATGTTTCTTAGTGAAGGGACAAAGGAAAGTTTTTGTTGTCCTATTTGTCATCAACAATTTTTATTTGGAAATTTCTAATGCCGAAGATGGAACCAAAAAAATTCGTTGAATTCTCACCACAAATTTAACATATCATTTTTCGAAGTGTGTTATCACTTTTATTTCTATTTTGACACATAAATTTCATCATCTGATCTCTATTCAGGAAAAAAAAATCCCTTTCGAAAAGTTATTTGTTTGAAATCAGTAAATGCTATAATACGTTAATGAGGAAAATTAAGTTGAATTTTTTCTTTATTTTTTTGATAACAAAAGATAATTACTTTTTAACTCTCCTTAGAGCAAACTGCTATTTCACTAGATTTCACCAAATAAATTCGGGGCGGGTGACGTAATGATACCGGTTTCCCCACTAGCTCTTTGAGCGTTGATAGGTTTGTTTCTTGCCATAAAATTATGGATATTTTGCAATTTGATTTTAATCTTGATCAGACAAACTTCTCTAATAGAATTTTAGTTGTATTTTTATTTAAGTTATTCATTCCTCTGATACTTTGTTTTCTAGTGAATGCATCTTTTGGAATTCCAGAAAAATCAACTGTTCATGGAATACTTTTTTGTTTAAAATGCAAAATATTTGGTTTGAAACGTTTTCCTTTAATTCTTTTATTAAATATTTGAGTATCAAATTTTTTGAGTATTAAATTTTTAGTATTAAATATAAATAAAATATTTGAGAATTAAGTATTTGTGTAAAAAGCAGAGTTGGTAGAGAAAATTTTCTTTATTTTTTAATTTCATAAGAGAACCGAGATTTCAGCAATTCTTATGATTTATTTCTTTAATAAATAAGCTAGTTTTTTTATTATTAATAATCTTTAACATTCAAAGGAATGCCGATGAATCATCCAGCAGTAAATAAACAGAACAACAATTAATGCAAAATGTCATTTTATCAAATACCAGGTTGCAAAAACAATTTATTATAAGACTGATCATTACTTATTTTATTTTATTCAATGCATAAAATATAGATATAAAATTTTCATATTTGCATTATAAGAATCAGATATATGGGTATATTTGCTGAATAACTTACTGACGATTTCAAATTGAAAATTACTTCACATTCACAACGAAGTTTCTTAATCCCATAGTTCGTAAGTTGTATGAAAGCAAGTCTAAGTGATATTTTCAATCAATTATTTATTACAATATTAGTGATTTTATAAGTGATTATTAGTGATTTTACAATATCCCGTATTAATACTGTCCCACAAGCACAATTTTAACTCTAATAGCGTTCTTGAGCTTTTATTTTTTCTTAAACAAAATTATTTCTTTTTAAAAAATGAAAAATCTTTTAAAAAAGCTATTGGAAATTTTTTTCTGCTATCCTTTATCATGCATTGTCACGACAATGTTGTGAATTAAACAAGGGTATATTACTCTAAGTTAAGTATTACAAACTGGGATGGCAAACGGATAAATATTAAAACACAATAGTAATAATATGGGATTGTATATCCTAAATCGATATTTTTAATATTCTGAGTTTCATTGCAATTTATTTCGTCAATAAGTATTAAAAAGCCGAATGAAAATCTTTATTAAAATTAAGTTGAATTATTTTTTCAAAGTAAAACTAAAGTATTCCTTTGCATCTCTACTTAAAAAATATAAGTTATGGAAATTATTACTTTTTATATTTTTAATTGGTATGGTTTTTTATCATTCATTTGAAAAAATAGTTATAGAAAATACAAGCCTTTTTTTGCTATATTGGCATATTAATGGGCTCATATATGTTCATTCATTTTCATTCAAGTCATTTTCTAAATAAAATATTTTTATGAATTATATTGGAAACTTATTATCATCTCTTTAATAAAAATTAAACCATTTATTTAACGTTAAATTTGTATAAACTTGTACAAAAAGTGTTTTCCCTATTTTTTTTTTATCTTTCCGTATTTATTCATAGTAGGGCATATATGTGACTAGAATAAAAATACCCACATGCCTCATGATAGCATTTAGTACGGCAGATTGAGCTTGGGAAAGAGAGGCTATTATATGGGACTACCAAGTAGGCAGCCTGCAAAAAGCCACAATTACATAAATGTGGGGAAATCTGAAACGAAGGTAGAGAAAAAATGAAGTAGAGAAAAATTAAAACCGAAAATATAGGGGATGAGAAAAGTAAAAGTAGCTCCTAGGCGCACAACTTGAAAGTTTGCCGAATTCATTGATGTGTTTGTACCGCTAATTTGTACCGCTAATTTTAGTCGGGGTTGACTTTAGGGGAGGTATTGTGGAGATGAGATTGTACGAATGTAATAAAACCTTGTCAGATGTTGGAGGTAGCCCCAAGGTGTTTTTGAGGCATCAGTCAACGCAGACATGTCAAAATGAACGAGTTGCCCATCTTTGGCTAAGTATCGCCCATCATCAGGCTCTAGTTTAATACTGATTTATTACTCTTGGGAATTAATCATTTTTATTCGACAATTTCTTTTCTACCCTCGTTTTCTAAATACGCAAAAATGATTTGCTTAAATTTTTTAAATATTATATCACACACACACAATTTTTTTATTATAATAAGGAATAATTATATTAAGAGTAAACTTTATAAAAAAGTTTTTAATAGCATTAGGTTATAATAAATTTTCATAGCACTATAATTATCATTTGAAATAGTTTTATTTGTATTCCAGAACAAATTGCCAATTTTTAATCTTTTATAATTATTGCTTAGCTTTAATTTATGTTTTAAGTAAATATTAAATGCATTTAATTTTGCTCATGTCCGAATCCAAATATGAAACACTCAATAAATCAGTATATTTTGACTCAGAAAAGGATATTAATATAAGTATTCATATTATCAGTGCTCACTATTATTTATTTTAAAGTGAAACTTGAGCTATATAATTTTAATATAAAAATTCTTTTACTGTAACTCAGAAAAATTGTCTTTTAATACAAAACTAATTACAAGTAACAAAAAAGTCATAATGTGTTTGAAATATAAGCTTGAAACATAAAACACAAAATATAATTAAATTTATCTAATAAGATATTGAACTTGTTTCCTGTGAATTTTCGTAACTAAAATGTATCTTCCTAAAAATTCAAATTCTTCCAGAACTAATAAATAACCACACATTTATTATAGTGTTTATATATATATATATATATATATATATATATATATATATATATATATATATATATCAGCTAAATATATCAGATAAAAACATATTTTTTTTTGTATATTTCGACAGTAATCAGATTGTAGAAAATAATATAATAAAAAGTACTAAATATAGGACATAGTAACAGAAAAGTATAGCATAATAGCAAGAGTCTACGAAAAATAGAGAATAATCACATTTCGTGAACGAAAAAGACATCAAAATGTACTCAAGTAATTTTAAATGCAGGAAAAGTATATTTGACCTAATTTAATAATATATGTATACTATACTGAAAAATTTTATGTGATTTTCGACTTCGCCTTAAACAAATTGAATATATTTAATCAAAAATTACCTACATTTTTGTTACAAGTAGAAGAAAATAAAATGATAAACTTCATTTAGTAATAATTTGAAAATTATACATTCACATAATAATAAATTTGTATATCTTTAAGCAAATTTATACAAAATGACCACTCTTTTATGGGACACAAATCTATCTTTAAATTTTGCCTCTTAAAACATTGAGTGGGAAAGCACTAAAAAGTGGGAAAGCACCCTGATGTGATTTGAGAGAGATTATTCTTCTTTAATTGAAATTAAAAGTTAGAGATAAATTAAAACTTAAAAAGCAAAAATGTATCCAATAAAATAACATTCGAAATATTTCTTTTCAAAAACATTAATTTAAACAAAACTTTGATATGCTAAAAATGTATTGAAATTTAATTTCTTGAGTTTCGTTCCTTTTTCAAAAAGAGAATGTGAAGAATTAAGAATAGTGAACGTAGCTAGCAGAGTATATATGATCATTGACACTAATTTAGAACTAAATTTATATATATATATATACAACGTCTATGGAATTATATTTAATGAAGCTTCAAAATCTTGCAAAAATCAGCAATTTTTTTCTAGCTGTTCAAAAAAATTACAATTTAATGCAACAATAAAATTCTTAAATTATTATTTTAATATTTATTTAGCAATAGTTTTTCAATTTATAAATTTAGTGAATAAATTATAATAAATTTAAAACTTATCAGTTTCGGCTAAAATATTTCGGATTTTTCAGAATTGTTAAAGACTTGAAAATCAAAGCACAATCAGATATAAAAAGAGCATTTTATAAAGATATTTTCACAAATAAGCCTATTTATAAAAAATGTTTAAATTATTACCACCCAGTTTCGTAAAGAGTATTTATAACCTCGGTAATTTTAGATACTTGCAAAATGGCAACATCTGTTATTACAGTTAGCTTTATGTACATACATTAGCTACATACATTTGTAATAAAATATAGTTTAATTTCAAAACTCGGGATAATTTTTATTTCTAAGGATTTATTACAAAACTAAATAAAATAAAACTCCTTATATGACTTTTAAGAAAGGAATAAGAATAAAAATAATGGTTAAAATTATTTGAATGAATGAAAATAGTAAAAATAGTAATTTATCACTGAGTTTAAGAACCACATTATATATTTACACTATTGCCTTAGCTCTACTAGAGAGAGAAAGAGAGAAAATAAAAAATACCAAAAATATATACTTCTCATTTACAACCTATGTACTTATGTTTCCTCAAACATTTTATCCATATTTGTTTCATTTAGGAATTTATTCCATTTAAGGAAAAAAAATTCAGCCATTAACTTCATAGTTTATTTAAAAACTTTTTATGAAAGTCTAAAAATATTAATAAATTTCAAAGTAAATTATGACTTCCTTTTCTCGTAAAATATATCTCGACAATAAATATTTTTTAAGTATTATTATTCACCAATTATTTCCATTCAAGGAACATTAGAAGTGATTCAAAAATTTTAAGGAATAAAGACAGTAATTACTACATTTCATAGAAATCTACAGTGAATGTTAGTATGCTAATATGACTGGAAAATAAAATAATTATTGATAAATAATTTACGTATGGAAAAATATATTTACATTCTTAATTTTAAACATAATAAACAGTTTACTGTAAAGTTAAGAGATACATATTGAAAATTGAGAAAACACAATTCAGAAATATTGATAAAGTGAATGATTGAAAAATATTAATATTTGAATTACAATAATTTGCATTAAAAAATATGTACTATTGCATACAAATATTTAGAAATTATATGTCGCAACGTTAAATTAGCAGTAGTTTTGTTTGATAATTTTTGTAAAACATAATAATTTATCTTTATGTATTATATTTCTTTCTTTACTAAACTTTTAAACATAAGGATAACGTTATCAATAAAAAGGAATAACTATAATCAGGAAAAGAATGTGAATTTACTTATAAGTTTGCTTAAAAGACTATAAGAAAACTGTAAAATCAAACAAAAGAGTGCATTTAGTATGTTATATTCTTATTTTCTTAATAATATTTAATTCATAGTAAGAAAAATAAGGAGGATTATTATATAGAATGAAAAGAAAATAATGCTACACTTTCAATATAAATAATATAATAATAGGTAATATTCACTATTAGTTCTCCTAAGAAAATTTTTATAGAAATTAAAACATAAAATTTGAAAAAAATTTTAAATATTAGTATTTTTATGATTTTGTATGAAGAATAAGATACAACTGTTATCCAGCATTTAAAATATTCAATGAGAAAACAAAGCATTACTACAAATTTAAAGAAAAAATACACGCATCTAAGAAGGTAAGGAATGGAAAAATTATTTTATAATAAAAATAAATTTTATAATAAAAAAGTTAGAATTACAGAAAAAAGTATATAAATTCCAAATATGTAGTCAAACTCTAACTAATTTTTCACCAATTTGTAATTTAGTGTTTGATTCAGATTTTTAAAATATTTTGTTCATTTTACATATGACATTTTGAAGCGAAAATCTTTATTTAACATTCCATCAAATGATTTTTATTTGTAATAACTAAATGGCTATATAATTTATTTTTCCTGTTTCAATATTCTAATCTCAATTTACCTTTTTGTTTCTGTTACATTAGAGAGATAAATAATACACGCACACACACACACATATATATATATATATATATATATATATATATATATATATATATATATATATATATATATATATATATATATACATACATATATATATATATATATATATATATATATATATATATATATATATATATATATATATATATATATATATATATATATAGATAGATAGATAGATAGATAGATAGATAGATAGATATAGATATATCAAAATCTTGTTATACTATTTTAGTAAAGTGGTTACCCATTTAAGATAACATTTTCCTTAAATATCTTTAAAAAGAATTACATCAACACTTTTTTTCGGTGTTTTGTGTTGATACGATTTAAAAAAGTCCTGAAAAATTTAAATAAATCTGTAATGGTGATCTTCCAAATAATTATTTTTCTCTTCTATCAAATTATAAATTTATTTCCTATAACTTTATCAATGATCTTGATATATAATTACTATTAGTCATCATTTATGAAACAACTTTAAACAAAAAATTATTATAAATTGTAATATTTTTAATAAGTAAGATATCAAATATCTTAAAATTATGAATAAACACAAAATTTAATTCAGTCTAAGTAAAGATCTTAAAATACGATGCTTCAGGGAATATATTTTTATGTTTGCCGATAACATATGTTTTTAATATTTTTTGAAAAGGAAAATTTTACACAATGTTTGTAAAGAATAATTCAAATTTATCTTTCTTATAAAAATTTATAGAAGCAAAACGATTGATTTGCTTTCAGATAATGTGATTGAATAATATAAAAAGTCATATTCTCTCAAATAAATATTGTAATTATATATTCAGCAAATTTGATTTTATTCTCTTAATAACATTTACACAACAATCTCTATTTTCTATAAAAAAATATGAAATCAACAAAATATTTTGTTTTGATTATCTTTAGATTATTATGATGAAATTCTTGACAGAGTATTTAATTTACTGTTTATTTAGAGTTTGCCTCATAAAATTCCACAATATATCGCTTATCTGAAAACTTATATTTTAAGACACTGTTCTTTAATTTAAAATTACAGAGAATGCATTTGTCTGAATTTTGAGCTCTTTAGTATTTTCTATTTATATGAAGCCCATCCAAAACTTAAAAATATGTTACATTTAATGATTAGAAGCAGTTATTTTCATTGCACATAATTTTCGATGAGTCAAACTTTGATGATGAAATGGGAAAAGGCCTCAATTTGTGATGCTTTTTCACAGTGAGTTTTTTAACAATATAACTGTAATAAAAATCCTCATCTCTGTCTCTCCTGTCGTTATTTAAGAAAATTTTACAATGAGGAAGTAATAGAAAATCCTACCAATTGGCGATCATCTGATCCTAGTTGGCGAGTTTCAAAGTTAACCGATCTTGCGACAACCCCTGTAATGAAGCCCAAAGGTATAGAATTGAACATAAAACTCTACGGTGGCGCCAACTCACAGGTGATTATAGACTAAAACACACACCTAATGTCGGTATACGGGTCATAGTTATAGGAGATACACGATTTTACTTGAGACGAGTGTTCCTAAAGCAAAACCCAGTCAACTTACTACTTATCCATTTCCTCTCGTTTTACTCGGCAGAAGTACATAAATGATTTCAAAAGAATCATTCGGTTTTCTAGCGGTTTGACCCGAACACGTACTTCACATCTGTAAAAGCAGTCGCGGGGAGAAGGACACAACTGGTACTTAGATGGTTTCTTTCATATTTTGACGTGTATCAAAAACGTGTTATTTCCTCGAAGAGACAGACCTATAAAAAAGCGTATTTAAGATTTGTAACTAGAATTGAATTGCATCAAGACTAACTTATAATTAGATGAAACTGTTTCATATGATAGCAACTTTTATATCAGTCTGCATTTTATAGCTTAATTGATACGTTTCAAATATGACTGGTTCTGGTAGTTAGAATTATTTCGACCAATGAGTAGGCTGAAAAAAAAAAAGATTTAATAACGATGTTTGTGTTGAAGCTTCTCCTTTTTCTTGATATGATAGAAATTCGTTTCAACTTAATATTTCTTAATCTTTCCCTTATATGCTTTTTTCTATAGATATTTACATAATTATCATTTTATTAATTACAATGAATATGTATCCTATTCAAAAAATTTTTGAGATGTAAATGTTTTAAATATAATTGTAACAGTATAGAATGCCTTAACAAAATTTAATATTTTCTATTCTGTTCTACAATGTGAAGAAAATTCCTCATACAAATTTTTACAATATGTAGTTCTGCATTTTCTAAAAATGAAACACAAAATGGTTAATTTTTTGTTCTTAATTTTAGTTGCCAATTTAAATTGTTTTTTACCTTCTGTTGGTATTTAAAATAATTTTACTTTTAATTACATTTATTTTTACTTTTATTTTATCATTTTAAGGCAAAAAATATTGAAGGAAGATTGAAATATCAGTAGAAACTCGGTAAGACATTACCTGGATAATTCATCTATTGAGTATAACTCAACAACTCTTTCTTTTCATCATTGCCATTTGATTGTCATATACGACCATATAATTTTCTTTCATTCGTCTTTTCGTCACAAAAAGCTAAAAGACGAATGAAAGAAAATCTCAGTCATCAGCAGTCACAAAAAAATCTTGAAGAATACATTTCAAAGAACTATATTCAAACTTGAAAGAAATTTGACTAAATTTGAAAAAAATATTGACAAAACTAAATTTGAAAAAAAATATTCAAGCATAATAAATTTTTTTTAAAAATTAAAAAACTTCAACACCAAACAAAATAAATATTTTGTGTAGAGAAAATAAAATATGTGGATATTAAATGAAAGTTTAAGCAGGTACACATTTAACCTTTACAAACTTTTTTAGCTAGGTTTAGCAGCATAATTTTCCTAGCTATTGATTTATTTGTATATTGTTATTGTGTAATGTTATCATTCTGAAAAGTAAAGACCTACATTTAAGTTGCTTTCAAATATTGAATTCAGATTAATTTTTTATTTTAAAAATATGTAGTCAAAAATTTTTTTAACATTTATTCGAATAATTTAGTTACATAGAAAATCTCTCTCTCTCTCTCTCTTATCATTTCTCTTCTTAAGATCTCACTCTTGTTAAATAGGCAAAATTTTATAGTCTATTGAGTGACAATATGCCGAGTATTTGGAATACTTTTTTTACTAATTAATCTAAATTGAAATAAATACCTAAAATATTTGCCAATACATAGTTTAGGTCGCAAATTCTCATGCAAGAATTTCAGTTCTGAGAAAATTAAAATGAAAATTATAGCTAAAAATATTTTACGCTAATATGAAATGTACTTGTCCCTTGTTAAATTTTAAGTAAAATAATTACATTAAGAAAGGAATTTTCAAATTACTTACACTGCTTATTAAGATGTTTAAGTTCATATTTAATATCCTTAGAGTTATAATTTGATCTTATCGTTTATAGTTCAATTTGTAAGACTTTCATTAGGTTATTCATTTCAAATATTTACAATGAAAAATACCAATCAATTTTAATAAAGAACTGTAAAGCTCACGTAAACTAAAAATAATTCGATTGTGTGGTAATATCTTTCAAAATTTCTTCATGTAAACTCTAAAGCAAAAATTGCTTCATTTTGTACAAGTCGTTATTTCTCAATAATAAGATTTAATTTAAATGTAATAAAATGAAAACATTTTTACATTTTAAATATTTTTAAAATTAGCTCATTTAAATGATCTCATTGTTTTATATGTATTCCCATTATTTCTTCTATATTATCTTAAAACTAGTTAACCCTTTAGATTTAATGAAAATAATTTATAATTTAGAACTCAGCAATTTCACTGATTACTTAACTACTTGTTGTAACAATTAAAGTAATCAAATTAGTGTTACATGAGAAAAGGTCTGAATGAATAAAACTTGTATTCTAATTAAACTTCTCGTGAATTAAATCGTGCTAGTTAGTCACTTAACGTTAATTGAAATAAGTTTTCAGACTCTATATCTTTAAATAAAATGCAGCAGTTTGGCAAATAATTTTTTATTTGTCGAATTGTACAAAATTGTGGAGTAAATATTCCATTACTCATTTTTTAATGCGTAAGCAAAATTAGAACTTTATTTTTCTTCATGAAACACAGAGAATCATTTTCATAAGCAAGATTGCTTATTTAAATATATTAATCAGATAGCTTGAATGCATTTTTAATTCGTCTTATTTAATTTATTCTATGTCTGTTTGCGTTTCTGATCAGATATTTTCAAAGAAAAATTTTAATTATTTTCAATAATACAATTCCAGTTTTTGCCATTTCATTTCTTTGTAAACATCTGCTTGATTACTTTATCAAAAATTATAGTTACAAATATTTTATCACTAATTTGTTAATTTTCTTTTGTTTTTTTATTGATATTAAGAATAATGTTTTGAACATACAGAACATATAGAGGAAACTTTCTCTAACAATGATTATTTAAAATAAGAAATTTGCATTTTTATCAAAGGAAACTGAACTTGAACGTTTTGCAATATAATACTTTCATTTTCTATCCAAAGATACCATATCAAAGAAATTTTAATATAAAGAATCTTTTCACAATTTATTAAATTGAAAAAAAGAAGACATTAAATACCTGAAAGTCTCTAAAATTTTAAGCATTTGTTATATCCCGACATTCATTCAAAGACAAAATCAAATACAGAGAAACAAGATCCCTACACGCTTAATTTGATATGTTGAGTTTCAGGTTTATTTATAACGTTATCTCTCGTCAACACCTTAAACCTGTTTTCCTTTTTTAAGAGATAAAAGAGCTAGATATAAGTATTATTTCTCACCCCAAATCTTACGAAGCGGTGTATTTTAAGATGCAGTCATGCGTTGAACTGTATTCTTATTGTACGTAGAGATGAATATTTAAATAGGGAGGTGGTTAAGCACTGTAATTTCACAATAGACTTTATTTAATTGAAAAATTTACGGCGTCACAAGCAATTCAGTGATATACGTAACTCTGCGGATAAAATATGAGCTACCCTTAAATAAAGACTTGAACGGTTTAAGCACCCCTTCCTTGTATTCCAGACAGATTAATGATGTCTCATTAGGAAATGATATTATACTAATTTGAAATATAAAGTTTTCAGTGTGAAGACATAAATGATTAATAAGAAATGCATTAGGATAATATATTAAGTTATTAATATATATATATATATATATATATATACACACACAGTGTAATATTTTTTAAAGTGACAGTGTTTGGAGCGTCCTATAGCGCAATCTAATGGACTAAATGACACCAAACTTAATATTTAGACTAAACCAGAAGCGAGAAAAAAAATTCCGTAAAAAAAATTACTTCCAAAAGCCACCGCTAGGGTATTTTGTGGCGCTGTTGTAGTTTACAATGATGAGAATTAGCATGAAACACGGCTATCAAAGAAAAATGCAAATGTTGTGCAATGACACTGCCAGTAATAGGGGCTATGAAAGCAAGTAGTAGACAGCTCCGACAAATAATCTCAGATGAAATAAACGAGCTCCAATGGCTATGCCTTTCACGTTACCAGAACGTGCGTTTATGTCGATGGAGTGTCAAATTTGTCTGTTCTAAAGGACAACATAACAAAGCCAGTGTGGAATATTCCTCGTGATATGCTACGTACGGCTGTGGAGAACGTTGTGCACAGAATGCAAATTAGTTATATGAATACCACTAAAGATTTGAAACACGCTAGTTTTTTTAGCCATTTTTCAAATATTTAAAAAAATATCAACAAAATTTTTAAAAATTTCTAACATGTAATTACATACAAATGACATTCCTCATATTGATACATTTTGAGATATTGAAGTATTCGATACTGTGTATAACAATAAAAAGTATGTCCAATTTTATTTAAAAAGCAATTTTCATCAAACCACAGATAATGCTTAACCGTTTGTACATCCACTTTATCGTAACATATACATAGTGGATACCAGTTTATTTTTACAAAGAAATTGCATGCGAATTATGTAAGATAATTTAAAATAAAATTTATCAGGATGAAGAAGGGAAAAAATATATTACAAATCTGTTTTATTCATTTTAAAATTAAAAGAATTCTATGTTATTCTTATAATAGCCTCAAATGTAATGCCATCAAATTACTACCTGCATTAGAAAATAGAAAAGAATAGTAATGATAGTATATTTCTTATGAAATTAAAAATATGTAATTTTACCATATAATTACCATTAATACATTAAAAGTACCATATAATTAAATAGAAAACATTATTTATTAATTTAATTTATTTTTGAAAGCATAAAAGTTAAATAAAATATTTTAATTTAGGAGACTAAATGAAATCACAAAAAAATTAATAACATCATTTAATGAGACAAGATTGCACTAATCCTAAAATTGATTATTTGGCACTAAATTTAAAGAATAATTTCAAAATTTTCAAGAGAAAAATAGCAAATGAGGCTAAAAAATCTTGCTTAAATCTATTTTAGTTTTTATTCCTCAATGACTTAAAATTATCACTTTTAATTTATTTTAAAAAGTATTTTGTATATTACTTGACAGAAAATACTATTTAAATTTATAGTTTATTCTTTCACCAGTCTAATTATTCATGTAAAATCATATTAAACGTAAAATATTTCTTATTAATATTATCTATTCCCATTGAAGAATTATTCTATTCACTTAAATTTTCATTCATATTTAAATAAGTAAATCTAATTCTCTTCATAAAGCAAAAAGGTAAGCAATAATTAACAAAATTTATTTTAATTAATTATTCCTTATATAAAAAATTTCAACATTTGAAAAATAGCTAAAAAAATATTTGGAAAAATTAAAGTAAAATAAATTAATGAAAAAGAACTTCTTAAAACGCAGTGGAATGTGATTTAAAGAAAAAATTATTTCGCATGAGGTCTCAGTTTTGATTATTGAAAATAGTGTCCAAAATAAATCGGTATATAATGGGTAGTGAAAATAAAATTCTTCTAATGAAACATATTAACACACAAACACAAATCATGAAATTTCTTTATCATTAATTTTTATTTTTTATCATTTGGCACTTTTTATGAAATTCTATAAAATCAAAGCTTATTCGTCATAATGTTCCACTTTGATGTATTTTAACATATCAAAAATCAATCACCAGTTTAAACTGTTAGAAATATTCCATTAAAATTTTCAGGTTATATTAAATCCTTCAATAATAGTTTAAGATTATGGGATAATTTTTTAAATTCAGCAGAAGCCTTATAAGTAAACATATAAATTATTTACTTAATTAGTGTATGAGTTAATTTAAAATGTAAAGTACAAAATAATTCAATTTAACTCTAATTGAGCATTTAATTGAAAATCTATTGGTGATATTTGCATATTCTTCAATCATAACAAAGAAATATTTATAATGTCCATTATCACTTAAATTCATTTTTATTATAAAAATAGTTTTATTCGAGAAGTTATGAAATTAAGTACATTTTAAAGCTGTCAATTAACATTAAAAAGAAAGAAAATTCTAATAAAAATGAACTCCATTACTGAGGCTAAAGAAACAAAAAATATTATTTCAATCCATTTTAAGAAACTTAATTTAATTTTTGAGACGGTCATGAAGTTACAAATGATTCTGCATTATTGCTAGCAAACATCTAATACATCGAGCATTCCTTTTAATTTACAATCTAGAACGATCCACCACGGAACTTCTCTCAGTCAGATAGTCAAATCTTCATTTGAAAACCATTAAGTTCTTAGAAATCTAAAGGCCATTAAAGTAGAATTCAGTAAAGAAATAAATTCAAATATTAAAGAACGCAGAATCAAACATCTCGTGGAGGGAATTGCTTTCTAATCGCTTTCTACCCAGTTCTGTGTGCATATATTTAGATCTGCCCATAAACAGTCGTTATTACTGAAAGACATCACGTAATCTTATGGTCAGGGAAGGAAAAAAATGCATTCGGGAGCTGTAATTTAAGACGATACCCCATTACTCTGATAAGGTCAAGAATTCCCCGTGAAATGAAGACCGATTTTGGATGGGGGCTGATCGCTTCAACCAACTCTGAGATGATTTGGGAAATGCAATAGAAAAAGGGAAGAACTGCTCACATAAGCACACTATTCAAATCGGTTAAGGTAACAAGAAAAAGCAGTTTTAGTGTTATTAGGAAAAGCCAGACACTTGCAGAAAAACCGCGTTCTGCATAAATTCTTAAGTTCTCAATCGCATATAGAATGCTTCACCTCTCGGTATGGATATATTTATATATATCCCCCTCCTTTGTGGATTTTTATTCCAATCTCTTTTGATGGCAGTTACATCTCGCGAAATACACAGAAGGTCATAAAATGAGCCATAAAAGTCACCACGTTTTAGAATAATATTGCTCTCGATTTCGATTTCTTCCCGGAGGTATCTAGGTAAATAACTTGGGGATCGGCGAAATTCTAAAATTATAGATGAAAAAGAAAAAAAGAATGCATCGACCAATCAGCAAAAAAAGAGGGCTATTCCGGCCTTGAGAATATAAAACCTGAAAGTCGGAAAAACTTTCGATATGACGCTTTTACTGCATCGAAATGCTATTGTGAAGGAGTAGGAGTATTGCCGAGGAGGCTTTAAGATGAATCAGGTATACGTTATTGTCATAGGTAAACACAAACGTGACCACAACTCTGTTTCCTGATTGACTAGAATTTTATGTACCTTAGCGACTATTAAGGTTTTTTCTCCTTGGTTCAGAAGATCTTTCAAAGTTACGATCCGACCATATGATTGAAGAAGCCTGTGGGAACCCTTTTCCAAGAAGTAGATATGTTCAAAGCAGAATCTAGCAAAATGGATTCCAAGTGGAGAGTCCCGAGTTGGAAATAAATAAATTCAAGGAATATCGACGCTTAATGGTCATAAAATAGTGTGGGGCATCGGTTTTCGGAGGATCGCATATGTAACGGAATGGGCTAGTTATTTCAAGCTATATATAATCTCACTCGTAAAAGTAAAACACGAAATCCTAATAAACAATGCAAGCTACTGGAGAAGAATCACGTTTATCAAACAGTGATACTTTCATCCGGAATATTATTTTTTGAAATATTCACTTGACTAAGTGATAAACAGGTAACGTTCGCGTGACTGTAAGTATTAGATAGTAAAAATTGTTTCATAACATTTTTAAAGCAAAGACTCCATTTTTATAAAAAGATCATTATTCAATTCCGGGTAGCTCTTCTAACTCAAAAACAGTAAATTTACTGATGCTTTTGTGAAATTGTTCATTATAATAAGAAATAAAATTTTGAAATATAATTAATTAGTTTCAAGTATTTTCAAATTTTCTTAATTTGCATTGTTTTCTCTGAAGTTTTAAATAAAATTCAAGATGAGATAATCCATTAACCTAGGTAATTTTAAAGATACATTTTTTTTAATTTCAAGCATTTAAAAACTTAAGGAAACTTTAGTTAAAAATTTTGTTTAAATTAAATGATAACACAAATAAATCTCAGCTGCATTTTTTAAAAATATTTTTTAGGTTTTTTTTTTATCTTATTATAAAAATTAACACACACACAATTTTAATTCAATTTACTTTAATTTCATTTTTATTTCAATTCGCAATTCTTGAGTATAAAGAAAAATGTTTTGGGACTATCGAGGATTCAAAATCATATTAAAATTGTATTCTGGTTCATTAAAATAATTTAATATACTTGTTACAATATAGATTAAGAGAAAACAATTTTTAGTTCAATTAATGTCCAATAAAGGCCATTCTTGGGGATTACATTTGTTAATGAAAGCAAGCAACTACACCACTTTCCTTTGTCGTTTCCACTTGATTAGCGTGAGTTACAAGGTGTATCCTACTTCGAGGTATAACTCCGCAAAAGGAAGGATGGTTACGGCCCTTTTTCTTATCCGTTAACTAAGAGTAAAAATGATCACGTCGATGCTTTGATCGCGAAAAATATAGATATCGGGGAAAGAAATAAACGAAGAATTAGAAAAAAAGAAGGGAGAGAGATAGTTGGAGGAAGATGGCCGCAGTTTGCCAGTCTGCTAGATCAGAAAGTATGATATCTGTGATAATTTAATCATTATCTGGCGTCTGAGTGGTTGTTGGTGAAGTAAACGTGATGGCGTGGCGGTGGTCATTACGTGCATGAAGCAGGTGAAATCAAGATTTCTTAGCCAACCAAAAGCCAAGTTTTAAAAGCTGAGAGGGGACAGCTCGCAGTTGCGCCAATGCGCAAGTAGAATCAGCGGGAATCCTTCTCTCCCTCGGAGAAGATAATAAAACAAATATATTAATTTACATTTATTGAATATTTATGAGGGAGTAATTAAATATCCAAATGATGATTAAAACATAACTCATTCGTGTTTATTTCTATCTGCTAAATTATTGCAAGAAAATCTTAATTAAAATTTCGAATCACTTTTAACTGTTACACTCTCTATTCAGATAAAAACTATTTTAAATATACATAGCAAATTATAATATTAGCCGAGCTGCAAACAAAATGGAAAGATCTGTAAATATGTTTCAGTCAAAACAAAGGAAAATTGAACCTCATTTTTTTTTAATTGAGATATCTATAAATATTTATCATATCTGTAAAGAATATATTAGAAATTGTATTTTCCTGTGAAGTGGTGAGAGGAATATAGGTATTGCAAAATTTTATTTTAATTCACCTTTATAGGTGGCTGACACTTTTTAAGGATATTATTGCGAAATCTACAAAATATACAGTCCGCTTCAAATAATCTTTTATGTAACTTGATAAAGATGTAAAAAATGTACACATTTTTTAATATGCTTTAAAAAATACATTTAATATAATATATTTTAATTAAGTAATGTTATTTAATAATTTCCCTTGTGTGAATTTTTTTTCTAAAAAGGCTTCTTAAATGTAAACCTAAATAATGAATAAAACTTATTGCTTGAGAAATTTTCAAGCAAAAGTTAAAGATTTTTTTTTTTCACTTTCTTATTTAAGTTATAATAACTAAAATATTTTTTATAAATCAAAATATTGTGAATTTAATTTTTCAACTTAAATGCAAATTAGTTTTTTAAAAATTTGTATCTCAATTCTTAGAAGAAATTTATTTTCAATGTTATTTTCAATATTTAAAGTTATATACAACAATTTTATGTTTAATCATACAAAATATCAACTCCTATTTGTATGTTACATATGCGCGAAATTATTTACATAATTTACTTTGTATATTCAAGTTAGTTTTGATATGTTAAATGATTCATTTTTTGGGTCATAAGTGTGAAACAAATAATTTATTTGTTACTGGGCAGGCATTTATGCAATATAATTATCTGAATATAAAAATAGTATGAATGTAAAAAAATCCCATTAATTATAACTTTATTGCGAATTTAGAAATTAAATTTTGAGCAAAAAAATTTCTAAAATATCATTATAAATGTAAAAGTATGACTATATTTATAGTCCAGTTAAAATATTTTTTCTGTTTTAATGGCATTCTGAGTAACTGCTAAGATCAAAACTATACTTATTCTTAATATATAAGAAGAACATATACACACAGTACAAATAAATTTTTCAATTTAAAAAGTGTATCATTTACTTTTAGATGCCTTTCTAATGATACCTATATATACTATAATTAAAAATCTTTCAACTGGAAGATTTATAAATATAAAGAACATATGGAAAGCATTCTTTAAATTCGTTTAATATTTTATTAGATATATATATTTTTTTACTTTTATTCAAAGAAGCATACAATCCTTCCTTTCAAATTTCATACAAGATACAAATTATTTTTAGTTATTGTGGTATTTTAATACTTATATTTTTTTCCAGAATATTCTAATGATTAATAGAATAAAAATATGAGGAATATTTATATTTGGTACAATATATTAAAAAAATTGATGAATTTGAATATTTCATGTTATTATGAAATTTCTTTTGCAGTTGTTTCTTTTCCTTAAAATTTTAATGAAAGCAATATTAAATAATCAAACTCTTTGAGCTGTAAAAATATAAGAATATTCAAATGTATCACTTATAAAATAAAAATTTGAAGTTCATACAATTATTTCATAAATGTTTATTTCGAAAATAATTTTTGAGTTTTTGAAAATTATAATTAAAAGAAATATTATATGCTATAGAAAAAAAACCGCAATAATGTACTGTATCATATGTGTCACTAAAACTAAGGAAGTATAGCAATATTAAATAAAATTCTGTTTTATCAACAGATGAAAACTTCTATAATCATGGCGCAATAATGAGCATCTTTCGGGGTAAAACCCCGAAATTACCTCTCTTTCTTATTCTGGCGTAAGCATCAATATAATGTTTCTTCAAATGTGAAAAGTAGTGGGCGCCACGACCTCTGATTGTTTTTGCAATTTCCCGTTCAATACATGTGGAGTTACGCAAGAAAAAACAAAATAAATAGTTCAAACTATAAAATCCTTTTTAAATGTTCGCTAAAATAATAAACAGACAACTATTAAAGAAGCATCAAAAGGACAAATTTTTCTTTTCCCTCCCCTTTTGTTTGAGGCTGAAATAATAATGGAACGATTGCTTAAAAACTAGTATTAATACAGAAGACATTATTGTTGCAGACAAAATGTAAATGATTTCAGTTTTCGCGCCGCCTTTCCTTCCTTACGAGCTCTTTCAATTACACTTAGAAACTTATTTTAGGTTCTCATTGTTATGGACTGTTGATCTGAGGGCAGGCAGTTATTACGGGGGTTGTGTACAAATTGAGACACTGTTTTTGTCAGGAGGAAAAGTAAGTACGGCAAGAATGAGATAAAACACACACATAAATATATTACAAAAATGTATCGGTGGATTATATACCCTACAATTTCCTTTCCATGATAACAAGTTATTTTAAATAATAAAGTATAGCAATATATATTATTTATTTCAATATAAAGTTAAAATCTATTATTTTTAACATAAATCGAAACATGCTAATTAAAAATACTATATGCTGCTGCTTCTTTACACTTTTAATGTAATTTTGTGTAATATTTAAAGAATACAAAATTTAATTTTAATAATTCACGTACTTCAATTATCTGAATAAAAAATTGAAGTATGCATTGTAAGTTAATATTTAAAATCCATTTTACTTTGTCCTAAGTGAATGAAATCAAAATTAATAATAACTTTTGTGAAATGAATTCTTTATTCTTTCGCTTTTATCTTTCGTAGTAGTAAAGTTATTGGATTTCTTTATATATATTTTATGAATGAATGGCAAATTACTTGTAAATTTGTTTATAAGCCGATTGAATTTCAAAATCTTTTATGTGTTTGAATAAAATTAAAGTTATGATTTTTATTTCAAGATTCACACGCAAAATTATCATTTGCTTAATCTTTTCAATTGATAAGTGATTATACTTAAAAAATTATCATTCATATTTAAATGTCTGTACGTAAAGGTAGATTTTTTCTTAAAAAAATACAGTTCTCATAAATGTCATGGTATTTTTTTTAAATAAAATTTTAACTATAAATATTTTTCATAATTTTATTCGCCCATGTTGATTTTTTATTGAAATTTCAATATTAGAAAATCTATAATGATATATGATTTTTTAAGAACTGTTATGAATGTTTGTTCTGCTTTTTATTAATGCTCAATTTTCTTATGCTCAAAATTTTCTTATGCTTTTATTAATGCTCAAAATTTCTGTAAAGTTAATAATAATTTTATTTTTTATGTTTTCTAACCTTTTTATTTTGCCATTCACCTATCAGTTGTTTTAAAAAAAACTGAGAAAAAGTGCTTAGACTGGAAAACTGCAGAGAAGTTAAATATAAAACAAAAATTGATCAAAAAATTATTTGCACCGCAAATTATGATAGTGAAAATAAATTGATCATTATCTATAAGATTGAAAAATCACTAAAAAAATATGAAGAAAACAAAAATACAAACAAAAAAGTGGAGTTTTCTTATTTAGATCCAAAGCAAATTGTTTTCATCACTATTTTCAAAGGGTTTTAAATAACTATTTTGCAAAACTTTATGGTAAATTAATTTATTTTAAATATTTTTACTAATGATATTGTAATCTATAATAAATTTTTTTTCATTTATCAATTTAAACATATGATGCACAAACTTTATCTACTTAATTAGTTTTTAAATAAAGTTATAAACAGTTATATTTTGATCAAAATATTTCGCCCTTTGGTAAAATGCAATCATTATTTGTATACAAAACAATCTTGTAAGTCTGTTTCATTTTTCAGTAGAAGCCCACAGTGTTGCTTCAATATAATGAAGTATAACTATATATACAATATGAAAAAGTATACAAACTAAGTAAATTTAATTTTCTCTTTGAGTAAGATTACCCAATGCCGATTTTCCTAATTTCCTATTTGATAACACGATTTGAATTTTATAAAAGGAGTGTGATTTCGACAGAGTTTAAGTAATCACATTAAAGTCATCAGCCGTTAATTAAATCCAATCGAGAGAATGATTGCTTATAATGTTGTTTGCCATATTATTTGTCTTTTATTGCTCTTATACATTTTATATTAAATACATAGCATGCCCCAAATTATGCTTTTTTATAATTTATGTTATTTAAATGATATAACAATTACTGCCACATATTTTCAATAATGGTGTTAGGAGACATTGTACATTAATAAATATTATTAATTGCAATGCTTCAACCCTTAATGAATGGTAAACATCGATTAAATTAAAAGATTATGAGAAATATCTGCTGAAATATAATCTGATTGATTTAAAATGCTAAAAATATGTGTCTGTATTTTCTTTAACTATTATAAATACATCAACACAAAATTAAAGAATGTTTTTATACATATTTTTTTATTTAAAACTTTTATGTTTTTCTACACATTTAATTATTTCTCTGTAATCTGCTCCATGCAATATGACGTAGTGAATGAGTCACTTTTCAAAATGGCGGAAAATCAAAGTTAGTGGGGGAGACATGCAACGCCACATGTGACGAGTGAAAGATAAATTGCTGATCAGAGTTCTAAAAGCGTGACTTGATGACCAACCTTTTCAATCCATCCGTCACCGAGACACTCATCATTCATCTCGATGGTTCATGGAAGATTTTTCCACTTTAAGATGGGCATAATAACAATAATGATAATGTACGCAACGCATTATAATGATAAAAAGGCTTCCAAAGGTGGTTAGTTGCCTTTTCATTTCAAGACGATTCTTTCAAATACTTAATGAAACGAAAAGCGGTTCCTTCAAGCTTCGCTGAACTCCACTGAATAATGTGTTTGTGAATCCAGGATTATAATACCATTCCTCCCTCTGAGAATCCTGATTAATAACTTAAGTTTTTGTTATGTTCCTTAATTGTTAACTTTCTTCGTGTGAGGGGTTCTTATGTTGTTAGAATTAAAGCTTATATTCTTAACAATAGCGTCAATGATCAATTTTGTTTTCTTTTTATTTTTTAGTGTGAAAATTGCAAAGGGTAAACTGATTTGAATTGGTAGCTGCATGCATTCATTATGATAAGCTGATGCTACATTTTTAAGATAAATGCAAACTTTAGAAAAGGATAATTTTATTTCGCCGGAAATTTCTAATTAGTATTCACTAGTCAATTACTTTACTCTCAAATGCCTTCTTTTGAAGATGTACGTTGTGGATTCTAAAGATCCCTGAATGAGTGAGAAAAGGAAGCTCGTTGGTAAATTCAGAGAATTTTTTTCACCAATTAACAGCCAAATAAAGGACTTATTTCAGTAAGAAAAATATATAAGAGAGGAAAACCTTATAAATTTAATATTGATAAAAGTAATTAGTACTCATAAAACAGTATGAAGAAATTAATACTCATCCATAACAAATTAAAAATTCATTAATTTTTTTTAAATTTATTCAAACTATTTGAATACATTTAAGATCAGATATAAAGACATAAATTATACTTCCAACTCTGATAATTTAAGTAAATTCAAAAAGGGTAACATGTACATAAATGTGGAAACAGGAAAGTGCTTCATTTCCGTCTAATACAGTAATGCGTATACTATAAAGTCGTGTTTTTGCATGATGTAAGTTTATCTGTGTGTAATAATTTTTATTTCTTTATGGCACTTTCTTATAGTATTTAAAGTTCACTATTCATTGAATAACACTAGATAAATGATTTTCTTTCTTATAAAGTAGATGTGAATGTAGTAAATATCTTTGTGAAGTCTTTTGATTTCAGATTTCTATAAATAATTTGCATCGTTTGTTTTCAAGAGAAAAAAAATCATTACTTACTGTTCACGTAGCGGAAAGGAATGCTTGTTTAATAATCAGATTACGAGAATTGATTAAATTTTCTTGATTCTCTCAGGTGGAAAAATTATCAATATATTCTTCTTTATAGTGTAAGCTCTATTTATTCAAGTGCTTTCAAAATTTATAATTTAAGGATAATTTTTAAAAAATGAGTTTTTTTATTTAGTTGTTATTTCATAATTTTATTTGTAAGTTTAAGATTTATTAATTTATTTCATTTGAATGAATAAAATTAACTTTCTTTAAACAGTAATAATATTAATGAAATACAAAACTGTAACTTTTTAAAATATTTGTTAAACATTTTTTAATATGCTTAGTTTTAATGTATCAGGTTTTATATCAACTAACACATTATATATTTCAACTAATTAAGTAATACGAATACATTATAATATTAACAAATGATTCTAGAGATATTTCATTTACACACACATACTCAGTAATTTTAAATGGTCGAAAATGAAAACATTAAAATTTAAAAAGTAGAACAAACTATTTAATTCAATTAAACAGGAGCAAAATCTATGACAAAATGGATAAATTTATCCCATAGAGTATAGTTAAGGGGAATTAACTCACTTAGTAACTTTAATATAAGTAAATGAAATTTGTGAGATAATTCTAAAAATTCCTTTTTAAAAAGAGTGAAGTTATCAAATGCAGTTTTTGTTAGTTTTGTATGTAGTTATTATTCTATGAATTGTAGAAGAGGTTTCATCTTGTTATAATACAAAACTTCGAATATAAAATGCAATAATAAGACATACAGGAAAAATATTTATTTCTAATGAAAATGCTGACACTAGAAATCTAAATTTGAATTTTTATAAGAAAATTCGATTTATGCTAAATTTTGGAAAAGCTAAAAAATTGGTATATTTATTTATCATAATAAAAATGACAAAAAGTGTTTAGTCCATAAATACATATTTTTAATAATGAGATTAATTTTGGCTAAAATGAAAAATGTACTTTTTTATATTAATGGAAGTTAAAAATAAATGTAGAAAACTCTTTATTTGAAATGTTACTTAATTTTGTTTAAATATGAATTAATAGTAATTTTATTTTTCGGATTCCTCTTTTTAACGAATTTTTCAAGTTATTGGTTTTGATCACTACATTTTTAAATTTGAACTTTAACTAAATATCAATGACTTTGATAGAATTAAATATTATTTAAGCCAATTGCTTAAATTGTGAAACCACTTTTCAAATACTTGTTCTAATGAGATTCAATACTATTCGACTAAAATATCAAGAAAATTTATATTCATTTACAATGCTGATGTACAAAATTTTATGATATATGAGACGAAATAGTTGTTTACATTTCTAATCTATGATAAATTCCGATGTTCCAATGTAAATGAATCCCCATTGTTCACAATGTAATTTCTGCTACTGTAACACTAATCCTGGTGCAGCTTTAAACTAAATTCGACCACTACCAAATCTTTATTCTATTTAGCAAACGAGTGAAATACACTGTACTGAGAAGAAAATCTGTTTGAATTATGTTTCTTTATGAAAAATGTAAAAAAATACTTTTGCTCCAAGAATTTATTTTTTAAAATACACAAAAAGCATTCTAAATATATACTTATAGTGCAATGATTGAGTGATACAACATTTTGTCAACCCAGTATCTTATATATGCTTTCATATCTATACATAAATTCTTAATGCATTAATCTATGTAAAAATTCCCCTCCTCCGTGGAGGCACTTTTAGAATGTTCTGCTTGACTTTTTACTGAGGCAGGAAATTTTATTAATATCCTAGCTTTGTATTTTCATTAATAAATATGTATGTAAATCGAGCCACGCTTCAATAACAAGAGGAACAATTTAAAAAGGAATATCAACAAAGATTTTCTGGGGAATTAAGTTCAGACTTTCTCAAACTGTCAAGATGATTGATGAGGGATAATGGTGCGAACGTCTTCATGTCTCACGGAGACAGCGAAGCATTTTTTTTCTTGTTGAGAAAACGTATTACACTACGGATTAACATTTTTATATAGATAAGCTAAGTTTGGTTCCGTTAAAAGATTGTAGTTGGAGCATCAAAAAATATAAATTATATTTGAAGAATTACATAACTGTTAATATTATTATTACTATTATATTTTGTTAATGAGACATTTCACAATTCTTTTAAAACGGACATTTAATATACAGTTTTTTTAAATAGTGTAATGTTATTTAAGTGAAATTTTTTCAACGCTGACATTTTTATATTATCATGGTTATCTTTTATTTAATTTAGTGCTATATTTGGTTGCGTCAAAAGAAAGTAGTTAAAGAATGAAATACTTTGAATCATCAAAGGATATATAAATCATTAAAAGTGTGATATAACAGTTAAAAACATTAATAATAGTATTAATTTTTATAAATGTTTCATGACGTTTTAAAAGAGAGAATTACTCTTCAAAATTATTCAAATTTAATTTTCTTAAACACAGAAACGTTTTTAATTAATTAAATAATTATGAGTTTATTAATCATTTAATTAATTAAAATGAAACTTCATTCTTCCAGTACTTTAAAATAGTTATTTTTTTATATTTTCGATTAATTTTACGGAAACCAAGATTGATTAAGTTTTAGAAAAATTCTTTTCACATTAAATGCATATTTGAAATAAATAACAGATATGATATAAAAATTTTACAATTTGCATCCAAATTTCTGGAAATTTTATGTTATTTATGGTATACGTATGTATAAAAAACTGAGTTCTGCCAATTTATCAAAAGCACATAAGACTGAGTTATTATCTGAAGCAGATAATTAATGAAAGTATTTTGTGTTTAAAGTTAACGTGCTAAAATTATCGTATAATTCAACACAACTTCACATAAAACACATTTTCTAATCAATGAATTAATAATTACAACTTTAAAGATACGCATTTCTTATACAAACATATTATTCAATTGTATGACGGTGTATATACAACAAAACATAATATTAAACTTATAATTAAAATTTTATGTTTTTATTTTCTATTTGTAAATATCCGTTCACTTTAATATAAGATTTTATTGCTTTAATGTATTATTTTATGTTTAATCTTTCTATATTTTAGTTAAGTATTTAAAAAGTGCTGAAAATATTTAAATATGCAGCTTTTACTTAAGTGCTGGCAATTAAATGGAAAGTATTTTTGAATTTTTTACTTTTATTGATTTACGTATTTAATTTACAGTTCGTTTTTCTTTTTAATTTATAGAATAATAGGTCAAAAATAATATTGTCTCAGTTTTAATATAAAAATATTTGGAAAATGTTTTAGAAGCTGCATTTTTTGGCTCTGAATTTATCTTAATATATTCGCAATGCTATTTCGGATTTAAAAATTTTACTTAATCCATTCTCTTTCCTACTGAAATGAATGCGATCCCAAATGTTGCAATTTAATGTTTTTGACCTTAAAAATCTAATTTAATAATCATTATTCGCACAGTAATTAAAAATTATAAAAATTAAAATTTTAGAAGCTCTTAAGATTTTTTGCATTTAATCTTATTATTTTAGTTTCATACGATTATTTGACTGCAATATTTATTTCAAATTATCATCGCTTTTCCGTATTTTAGCAAATATATTGAATATATTATTGTGGGATTAATATCTAAAAAATTCACTTTCTATCATGTTCTTACATGCAGACATATTTCTAATATTATCTTTTTTTTCCTAAATTGAGATTTAGTCGTTTTCTTTCAATTCTTGTGCTGTTTCTGGTAAGCGTCTAATATTTTTTTTATTCTTCTCCCAGGCGACAAACGGCTGAAGAAAGGGAAGCTGAGCGGCAGGCCGCTAATCGCCTCATGATGTCTCTCCATGCAGAAGTAGTGAGCAAATCCATGTACGAACCAACCAGGGACCCTCTGTGCCTGAGTAACGCCTCGCTTCATGCTCTTCAGAATCTGCAGCCCTGGTCGGCGGAGACATCTGCCGCCGCCGCTGCACACGCGGCAGCGGCCGCGGCGACCGCCGTCTCCCACCACCACCAGCAGTCGGAGAGACCGTCGTACCTTCAGCCGCCGACTTCCCTGACTGCCCCCATTTGCTGAAACTACCCTCGAAAATAGCTTCACGCAACTGACGCAACACAAGATGTGGCCAAGTGCATGGAGAATCTGTGTTGTACCCATCTCTGAACACCAACCTTCTTAAAGAGAATGTCCAAGGCATGAAGTGCTTAGTCAAACAATTCTGAAAAAGGTGCTAAAATTGTATTCAAGTCATACATGACATACAAATGCATGAGAAGTATGATTTATTTGGGGGAAAAAGCCGAAAAAAGGCAGTAACATATTAAAATGCATCCATTCTTTTTGAAATATTTAAAACTTCAAAAACCTATCTCTAAATTCCAAATAATTAATCGCTTAATTCCATCATAATTTCAGAGAACTAATTATTAATTTTTGAGATTCATTTGCTTTATTTTATTATTTTATAAATTAAAAAATATCGCATGCATACTATTTATAACGATCTAGAATTTAGCATAAATTCAAATTTGGAGGAGGAAACAATGAGATTTATGTCGAGATATATTTAATATATAAATAATTAAGGTTACATATATAAAAATTTATATACAAAACAATTTTCTGACCATGAGTTATGCTTGATTCGTATGAAATAAATAAAAGATTTTTATTGTTAGTTATTCACAAAATCTACTTAAAATTATATAGTCTTAAAATATTTTTGGAAAACTAACAGTTTCAATGAAAATGTTTTTAGCTTAATGATTTTTGTTAATAAATATTTATAAAGTTCTATGTTAAATGATTCTATTGAGACAATTGTAATTTTATACAATGATACGTTTTCCCGCTACAAATTATAATTCTAGTTACATAAAGGAATAGCTGTAAAATAAAAATATTGATTTGATGGTACAGTGATGTAAGGGAAATATAGCCAACGTTTAGTAACACAAATACAAATGCATTAGCTTTTGAAAACTGATTTATTTCTACAGAAAGTGTGATAGAACTTTTCTTTCCACTGAAAATAAGCGAATAATTTAATTGTATAAAAATTCAGAGAAAATATTTAAAGCATTAAAATTTTATTTTTACATTAAATAAAACTTGTTCTAGAAAATTTGAACATTTTAGTTTCTGATTCAATTTTAATGATTTTGTAAATTTGAATTAAATTTTTAAAATAAATTTATCTTCGAATTAATAATTATGAATTAATAAATATTACTTTGAGATTCAAATCTATATACATAAAGATTGTTATATAAAAACTATAATTATAAATATATAACAAAGACCTCTTCCATATCGATTCTCTATGTGAATTTTCTATGAGAATAGATGCATATAAGGTAAGTTTAACAACTGCTATTACAGTTTTTATAAGACTCAGGACATGTTGCTTCTTTGTAAACGGTAAGAATTCGAATCACAACTTACATTTTATTCAAAAAAGATTCAACTTTGCTTATGTATTGACTGTAGAAAATACTCTCTAAAATATGAAGTATTATGGACTATTTTCTTGCGATAAGAAAGCTTCAATGAACAGTTTATAAATTGAAACTTAAATTAGACTGAGATACATGCAAAGAAAACAAGACATTGAATATTAAGTTGATTATGAGGGAAATGTAATTCCTCACTAATTTGCAAGAACAAATGCAACAGTTTGTTAAATGTTTGCTGAAGAATGCGTTAAAAGTTACACATGAAATAGTTATTAAATTAATAAACAGGATAACGTAGCCATGGATTAACTCTTGAATTAGTTTAGGTATTGAAATGAGTTATGCCACCTCATAAAAAACAATGTGGATTAGATGCAATGAAGGACTAAATCAAGCATCTAAACTTTGAGACTTCTCTAGATATATGTTAAAACTATCATTGAATCATAGTTTTCAAACGTATATAGATACGAAAAGAGGCTGCTATGAACTCTGTTGTTTGCAGCATTCGCTGAATTCAAATAATTTAGGTTTTTATCATATATTCAGTAACTGAATTTCAACAGAATTTTTTTTTTTTATAAAAGTGAGTTTATTGATACTACTGTTTTAAATTATGCATTGATGAAGTTTCAGTTAATAGCTTATGTTGATAATAAATATAAGAAAAATTGTTTATTTTGTACAAAATTAACAATAATGTTTATCCATCTTATGAAAATGCTTGTAATTTTAAACTTATGAGTGCTTTTACTGTTTATTTTTCCTGTTCCTAGTAGCAACTGGTGCATTTATATTTTTAAAGGTGAGAAAAAATTTATCTTAATTTTAAAATATTAATTGCTTAGTCCTCAAAAACTAAAGTTGGATTGAAATAATTCAAAGGTAAGTTATACATTTAATAATTTCGATAAAAATAGAATGAAATTAATTCCACAAAATTAATGAACCACGCAAACAAAAAATTTATATTTTAAATTGCCTCTTAAATAAAAATGGGCTTAAGAATGTTTCGTGATAAATTAAAATGATGGTTAAAAGAACATATAAGGATATCATTTCTAATATCTTACTATTTACTGAATACTAAATCAACATATAACTGGAAATATTCTCTTAGAAACAAAAACCTAATAAATTTTCTCAAAAACTTAAAAAATGTATGTTTTTAAGTTGCTATTGATGATAAGGTATCAATAAAATAAAATCTATCTAAATTGCTCATAAATAACAACATTTAATCCACTTCAAGGCAAAATAACATTAATATTTAGCTTCCAAATCACTTATAATTCATTTTTATGCGAATCAATTAGCTTATTAAAAATACTCGATTATCACTTTTTAATTGTGTTTTTTACTCGTTATTTGACAATAATATCTCTCAAACTTTAAACTTTGATGACTATTTTAATAAATCGAGTATAGATAATTATTTTCAAGTTATTGCTTGAGAAAATTATTTTTGAAAAATATAATTATTTTAATCATTAGCATAAATATGCGTAGTTGCTTTTAAATTCCACGATAGAAGATAATTCTTGTTAAGTTTTTTCATAAGTTTAAAATGGAATTGATAATTTATTTATTGAATTTCTCTGTTTCTTTTCTTTAAATATTAAAGTACGTTGTAGCATCACTAAGTTGCTACGAAAATGTGTGCCATATTGCTTAAAAAGTTACTGTATTATGTACAATATGAACATACAAGGACTTCCTCTTCATTGTTAATATGTTGTTGATTTTTACAATTTCTTCATAAATTTAATCTCAAATGCATAATCACACACATTAATAACAGTATTAATTAAATTGTGATGAAAATGTATTAAAATTAAATAATTTGTTTCATAAATTTCTATATATTGATTACTTTAATAGAGAAAATTAATTTGAGAATTATTTTTATGAAGAAAATTGATCATCCTTTTTTATACGAAGATGTTTGAAATCTAAAGTTATACCTGTATCATTTCAAACATCCTCGATTTAAACTATTGTTGGAGAACGAGAAAATCATTTTTCTAAAATAAACACATCAATGATTCTATAATACTATAAATGAATTTATAATAATTTAAAAATTGAAATTTCATTAAAATTTAACAGTTTGTATGTGAGAATATGTAAGATGAAAACAAATATGGGTTTTATAAATCCTTCTTAAATAACAACTTATTTTAGATTTATATTTAATTACAGTTTGCTATAAATTTAAATGCATTTCTTGTTTTCCAACAATTGTTGTACGAAAGTGATTTTGTTGTTTATTCTGTATATATTCACTGTACATCTCTCATACCAGTGACACAATGTGAAAGATTTTAAAGCGTCCACAACCTTTTCAATCATTTTGATGATTGGAATTTGTGTACATGTAGCATTTTCATTCCCTTGTGTATTTGAAGAATATCAAGTATTCTGTTTCCCGTACGAGTCCTTGGAAAAGGACTTTACAAGGGCTGTGAATAGTTCATTGTCATTAAAATGAGATTTGTAAAATATGATTGGGTTATACATTAGTTCTTTATTTCACACACCCACTATTAATAGCAGCAGTTATTCAAAAAATAAATAGTATTTCAATGAATAAATTTCCACATATAAACTAAATTAACTTCCATAATGAGAATGAGAAGAATGAGAATATACTACCCAAACTGAATCTATGTACACTTGTGATTGTCAAAATTTTTATCAATTAAAAAACTGTATAATTTGGACAAAATTAAAATATAGCATCAAATTATTCGATAAATTTTAACTTAAATTTCTAAATCAATAAATGAATGGTTATTTCATTTTTCAATTCTATAACAGGTAACTTTGATAACTTAGAAATTCTAAAGAAATTCACATTGTATCCATCTTAAATTATATTATAGTTACATTCATATTGTATTTACACAAGTTTAGTCTCGTGAGCAAGAAAGGACTATGGAGCAGCTACAAATTAACTAAATAATTATATATATTTATATAAAAAAGAGTAAATTTAATTGAAAAGTTTTTGTTCATTAAAATAAAAAGTTAAATTATCTTAACAGTCCATTAACTGAACGAGTAAGTATTTCATTATATATAGTAAAGGATCTGAAAACTTTAAAATTTAATCACAATGTTATTTATGATAAAAATTAGCACACACACACAGAGTTTACAATAAAAATAAACTTAATAATAAATTGATTAATTCACATATACGTACTATTATAATTTTTTAAAACTGTCTATAGCAAACAAACTAAACAAGCTGAATAATATGTAATAAAAAATGAATAATTACTATCATTCACAAAACAATTAAATAAGATATTTAATGATCTAGAAAAAATTTAAAAAGTAATATAAGAGGAAGTTTTATCATCAGAGATGCAAGGATTTAAAAACTAAGCATAAATTTCACATTTACATTTTATCTCTTACTAAAAAATCGAAATTAAAATTCTTTATTATACTTATCTTAAATTTTGAATAAAATAATAAGGTATACTAAATAAACTGAAGATTATATGTATCTAAGTTAAATTTAAAATGCCTTTATAGAAACATCCAAATTTGTGATTGTGAATGAGAGACAAATAATTTATGCACATGAAATTAGAAATAGTTATTACATTTAATGAATTTTAAAAAAACTTAAGCACAGTTAGGAATACTTTTTACTTTGTCTTTTAATTGAGATCTAGATACAATGTATGAAAAAAGTTCTTTTCTCATTTTTTAAGAAAGTTTTTTATGTATATCAAAATTACTGATTGTTTTACTGAGATTTTTAATACTAAAAAATCAAAGCTGTATATTGCAATAAGTTACTTGACAAATCTTGAGTTAAGATTTGCAAAAGTTAAATTAAGAAGGAAATTATGTGCAAAAAGAAAGCCTAGATGCACTCAGCATGTTAAATAGGATTCAAATATATAAGCAATATTAAATGCGTATCAAAAAATATCCTATACAAAACTTGAAAAAGAGACTTAATACATAGTACATTCTTAAACCTAGATGCATGGTTTAAAATTGGAAAAACCTTACATAATAAATAATGAAATTAAATGCGTCATGATTTCTGAAACCTCTTACTAAACATCTAAAACATTGAAATAAAACGGTTATTTTTGAAAAAAGTATAAATGTTGTTATTTGATAATGAAAGTCGTTATTTGATAATGAAAGTCACTGCAGTATACCTTAGAGAAAATAAAATTCGGATTAATTCCAAAATGTTGAATTTCTGAAATATCTATAGAAATGTACCTGTAATGGCCCGGGATATATCAGGTGGCAGATATGAAAATTTTATCAGCTTCATAGTGGAAATTACTTTTTAATTTTACGAGAAAACAAAATAACTACTTTTTAAGAGTAATGTAATATAACTATGATAAGGAACTTTAAGTTGCTGTTACTGAAACATAAAGATTTTAATTTACTTTTATGTTAGTAAAATGAAACAGTTGATACGATTTTAAAGGTAAAATTGTTGCAATATTTCAGAACAAACTTGAAATCAAATGATCCATTTAATATTCCAAGTGTGAATTTAGTTAGTGAGAAAAATTACAAAATAGTATTCTGCATTCAATATTCTAATGTGTGTTGCAATGATGAAGTCAGTATTTATTTGTTAGGAAAACACCAGTACCTATTTTCTGGTTATACGACTACGTAATAGTATTATAAATTTTTGATTTCACTTAATCTGCGAATAAACACAAGGAGGGAATTAAAACCTGCAGATATTTTTCAAAATGGTACAAACTCAAAAATTTGCTTTTTTCAATCACCATGGTAGTAAAAACAATTTGAAATTTTTCTAAGCAAAATTAAAATATATATTACGCTAGCTTCTCGTTTCTAATTTTTAATCACATTTTCCCTTTTTTCCTACAATGAAATAAATGCTTTACAACTTAGTTTTTCTCAATTTTTTAAAAGATAATATTAGAATCATGTCATTCTGTAAATATGAAAAAATGTAAGTAATTTTACATAATTTTCCTATGGTGGCAAAATTTCATGTTTATTTTCAGAATTAATTTAGTAAAATTTAGAAAAAGTTATATTTTAATGTTTTTTTTTTTTTGAAACGTACAAGAGAAGATTATCGATGATACTGGGACATAATTTCAAGTTAAAAAAACTTGTTGATGAAATAAATCAGTATAATGATTTAAATCATATATCGGAATATCTTAAATGAAAGGAGCTGTTTTGATTCTTATAGAAAGGCACTTCCTATTATTACAATGATATTAAACAAAAAAGTTACAATGTTTCTTTAGTTTCAAATTTTTATTTCGAAGTAACTTAAAAAACCTGAGCTTCTCCATGAACTGTAAAAATAATTCGTGGGGTATTTTCAATTTTTCGATACCACTATGTTTATATATTTATATTCAAGTTGCTAGAGACTCTTTTTATATTTTTCGCCTACCAATAAGATAAATTGCTACAAAGTAAATTACTTCACATTGAAATTTTATGTATTTAATATTCTTAAGATTAAAATGAATAAGTTATCTAAAAGATTGTAAATAGGTAAATTTTTCAAAAAATTAGAAATAATAAAATTTCTATTTTTAGAGGTACATTATCAGTTGTAAAATATAAAATAATAAAGTTTCTATTTTTTTATATTTTACAACTGATAATGTAGCTCTATAATTTTGGTCTCTAAGTAGAAATACCAAAATTTACAATAATTTAAAAGTGTCGTTAAAACTTAAAATAGTTAAAAGTATGAAATTTAAGACTTACTTAAATTTACTTAATGTTTTTTAGTTCTAATACCTGCCTAAATAAAGTGAATTTTCTGGGCCTCATACTTGATTCTTTATAACTTACATACTGAATGTTTGACACAAATATGGTTTTCTAATTGTTTACACAAGATGTGTTGATTCATAAATAATTAAACTGAAATACCGATGTTGAAATTCTTAAAAAAATCATAGGAGTCTCAGAAAATGAACAGTTTAAACTTTTTTTTATAATATGTACATTCTCATGTGACAGTTCATAAGGAATGAATAGATATAGATTCATGATATTTTTTACTTCTAAAGCAAGTTCACAGATTTTGATAACTGAGTTTATATTTTACTCTATAATGAACGTTTTAGTTTATTCATTGATTTCGCTATTATAAGCGGAGAATAAGCAACTTCTGTTCACTCATTTCATAACTAAACAATTTTTATACCACGGAATCACATTCTTCTTTGCAAGTAAATGTTTTTTAATATTTAACAATTTCTAACATTTTTAATGGTAAAATTAAAACACATTAAATCATTTTTCAATGCAAATAAAATTTAAAGGCATAATTACAATACTTTCTTTTTTTTAAAGGAAATGATTTTCACTGAAATATTCTATCTTACTAGAGCAGAATGGTGAAATTTATAACCGTGAATAAAGCACTAGTTTGCTTTTGTTATCAGTGTAAAATGTGCAATTTAACTTCGTCTGGAAATTTAAATAGACATATAAAGCCATTTCGCTTTCATATTAATTGTTAGTTTCATTTTAAGTACCGGTGAAATATTTTAAAAACTGTTATTACTAGAATTCTTTTTGAGTACAGGATCGTTTAGATCAAATGCTTAAGAGCCGGCAGAGCACTTAGCACCTACAAGACATTCTCTTCCCATTAGAAAGATGTCAACGCTATCATTAGACTTCTCTATGAGGAGTAGCCCTATAAACCTGTTCCTGTATGGTTTTTTTCTCACGCAGATAATGGTTTAGTGTAGTGGTTATTATGTTGAAGGAAGGGAGGTTGTACTAGAGTTTATGGTTTGAAGGATGTTGTATGCAACCATTAGGTGATAGATGAAAAGACATTACAAGGGCAGATAAAAATAAGTCATTTACAGATAGCTCTGTAAGTCACAATCACTATCTTTAGACAAAGCGAAACCCTTCTTTTTTCTCGTCAAAATAGCTGAGGCTACTGCAAACACTTCATTTACTCGATTGTATGCATTTAATAAGGCCATACTTTTCACCATTAAAAATTTAATGCTGCTGATGTTAGTTTTTCAAAGGTTATTGTAGGCCACGTAAATTTGAACTTCTTTATTATATATTTTAAGTTTATCATTTTACCCGCTCATATTATGAAGAAGTGTATATTTTATTGCTGCAAATAAAACCAAGGAGATATTTTTATTGATAATGGAAGTTTCAAAATTTGTCATTTTCAGTTAAAATTATAGATTTTAAATTCTATAATCTTAGTTAAATATTTGCTTGTTTGGTTTAAATTACGTAAACCGCAAATGCTATTACAATAATTGATATGAACCAGGTAATTTAAATAAACCAGATAATATCACAATAATTGAGTTCTGTTGCGTGAAAAATCATATTTTCTTTACCGTTTGCATTTTTGTGCAGTGTTAAAAAATGATAGAGAACTAATTAAAAATCAACCTAAGAATAAATAATATGAACTCTATCAGATTAAATTTAAAATTAAACTTTACTGCATTGCTTGATTCCTTTCAATATTAACAAATAAATGCTATTAAATTAAAAATGTCTTTTACTCAACAAAATTTTAAAAATACATCATAACTAATAATTTGTATTAAATTATGTATGAAAATTTTATCAGGATGTTCAAAATGTGTAATTGCAATCGTATGACTGAATTTGTTATTGAAACTTACGCTTTAATAAAAATGTATCACGGTAACTGTTTTGTAATAATTAAATTCATCATTTAAAAGTAATATGACATTAATTTAAAAATTACTATGGTTATTGTTTTAAAAGTAGTATAAATATGTAGAAAATGCTATAGGAGAAACATAACAAGCTATGGTAAGAGAATTTGTTTTTTTTTTATTTCTGAGAACTCGTCATAGATATAAGATATAACTCTTTATAAGTTCTATTACTTGCCGTTTGTTAGGACTACTCCTTCAAGTACGTATAGTACAGATCTTCCAGCTTATGATTCATGTTTTAGAACAATTCGATGTATTTCCACTCTTTCCAACTCTTTTTACCATATAAAATTACAAACTGTTAAACTAATCTTATTTAAAAATGCTATATTTGCATAGTTTTGTTTAACATATGTATCCCCATATAATAAATACAAATAAATTGAGTGAACAAAATAATGTATAAATATTTTAAATCCAATGAAAAAAATACCTATTTCCATTTGATTATGATACATTTTTGGTGGTAAGTCATTACTTTCCCCAAACCATTCATTTACAGAGGGAAAGACGAGCAAATGCGTGCCTTAAAGTGAATTCATTTACAATAAAATGTGCTCTTGGAGAATCATCCACTTGCATCGAAATGAATTATCTAGCCATCTGATGAAAGCGCAAAAGGAGGCAGGTGAAGAGGGATTCACATTAAATTTGGACTTTACAAAACTACAGGTGTTTATTTATGTTTAATCCTCTCTAAGTGCGAGATTAGATTGCACCTCGCAATTCACTCCGCCAGTTGAATTACCTATAAGTATTAATCAGAAACTGGAGCGGGCTCTGCATTAATTAACCTTTTAGTCTCCGGGAACAGTCTCATTAATATGACGCCTTAGATAGCTGCCGGAGTTATTCAACCCCCTAAATGAGAACCCCTGGATGCTGTTGGGGGGAAAGGGGTCGCAATCCTCCGAGGCTGCCAACAAACTAATGAGATTTTCATTTTCCTGAGCACTACTTAATTACTTTACACTTGTATTAGTATTTAATTATCTTCCTTCTGCTAATTAGTTTGGTCAACACATTCCGTTATTATTCATCTTTCGGTGCAATTATTAAATGCAGATTCGCAACGCGTTAAGAATTCCGGTGGGCTAACATTCAAAATTAAATGTGGAATGGAAAACATGGAAGTAACCAAAAATCGATTAGGATCGGTAAGAAGGGTGACTGACTCCCTTGAATAATGTGTTTAATATTCACACAAGCGTCAACGCAATTGTTAAGGACATAAACCTTCGATTGTTAACAGTCTCTCTTGGAATTTAATCAGCAAATTATAGTTTATGCTAAGATGCTCATTTGTCTGGTGCATTATCGTTAGAATCTGGTTAAAATGGAATTGAAAGGGAGGTTCACTTTTAAGTAAAATATAATTATAATCTTCGGGAGAACTTTGTATTTACATTCAAATAATTATAATCATTACTGCTATTCACAATAATAGAATTACTATTCTTGGAACTTAGTGATCGATGACGTATATGAAGGTCTGCTGTTGGTCTGCCTGGAAACTTTGTTTTTACAGTAGCAAGAAAAAAACAATTGGATTCATAATAGTTAGTTATTAATTAGGGAAAAGGTTGGAAGTATTTATTTTCACATTGAAACTTTTTGAGATAAATTTATACAGTTACAACAATATTTTGAATCAAGTTAGTATTTAAAATACGAAGTTACAGAAATATTTTGAGTTTAAAATTAGTTTAAAATTTATATATACGTTCATATATAATATTTTAAGTAAGTTTGTATAAACTAAAATTTTATTTTCAGAAATATTTTGAAACAATATAATAAATACATTTTATAATATTCTCTCTAAAAGCATTTCTAACTATTAAATATTGCAAAAAAAATTTTAATATATCAAAATTTAGAATAAAGTTAAAATTATTGACATTTTTAGAATGAAAAAAATAATATATATTTTCATTTTGGTTTCTTTGTACTGATACCATTGTATTATCACAATTATATCATATTACTTGTACATGAAATTCTAAGTCTAATTAATATCAGCAAGAGACTATAGGCGATCATATTTTTTAAAAGTAGACAGTTGTTAGAAATAATAAACCTGAATTTACTTAATAGCCTCAAAAAATTTGTTATTTGTATAAAAGTTAGACATTTTTAATAGAGAATAATTAATACTTACAAAAACATTATTTTACTTGCATAAAAATTAAATTTACAATAAGGAATTTCTTTAATTAAAATTACATAATTGTTTTAATAAATATTAAAAAATCTCATTTTTAAAGATTTTAAAATATTTCATGAGCTTTTCTACGGTTATTTATGGGATAAATTAATTTTCAATTTACACGAGAAAGATTTTCCTTATACACGAAATTTTACCACCAAACTCAAAAATCGTTAACTTAAAATGGTAATAGTACAAATTTTTTACATTTAATCAATTACGGTATAGATCTGGTTTGATACTGATTAATTTAAAATTGAGCATGCTTATAGGATCTACGAGCATTAACTTTCAGAGTGGTATGGAATTCCAAACAGGAAGAGTCATCTCAAATCATAATCGTTTAGTGGACCGTGGTCAAAATTTACAAGACATCTATCCTACAAAGTTATCTCAAGATGATTTACAGATGGACACAAATAGCTCATTAAGTAAGGTATACAATGTTTTAAATATGCAGAATACATTTACAAAATATTGAATTAGAATCTCATAAGACAGATATTAATATTTAGCACAATTTTACTCCTTAAAAACATTAAACACCATCCTAATAAAAACAGTCATTGGAGCCAGACTACAAAAGCTACAAAAAAAATTAATCAAAAACAACATGTACGACAAGAGATTAATCCAATTATTGCTTTAAAAATATAAGCGTAGATATTGCTTAAAATGTACTGAAACTCAACACACTTTGATTAACGTTCACATTTTCTTAATAAAAACAATTGAATTCTTCTTACTTTTCTACTACATACCTTGTTGTGCATTCATTACATTACATCTATAAATAAATGTGAGTGAAAATATCTGATATTTTTTTTGTCTATAACTCTAAGTGTAGTTACATGATGATAGTTTAACACAGAAAAATGATGGAATAAAAGGATGAATGTATATTTTCTTGGAAGTTTTTAATTAAACTGAAATAATTTGAAACTTTGTGAAAAAAAAAAGATTATAAAATAATTTTTGGTGGAATTAAGTGAACTGTTAACGGCTTTAAATAAAATTGCATAAATGCATCTATAAATATTTAATTTTATTTTACTACATTTAAAATATATATTTTGTGTTATTAAAATATAATGAAACAATCTTAGCAAAACCAATCATAGGCCACACAAATTCTCATAATTATTCCTTTATTTATTTTTAAAAATCATTTGAAAGTAAGTCCAACACATGAACATCATGCTTTCTAAAATTCAAGAATTGTCTGTAACGTACCACAACCACGCCATAGCTTAATAATTTTTCATAAAAAAGACAGAAATTAGTCGTGAGACAGGTTTTTCTTCCTTTGACCAAATGTAAACAAAGCATCAGATAGAATTGCATTGTCAAAATAGCTGAATCACTGCCTATATTAAATCTAGCTTTACATTCGGTGGGTGGTCCATAACTAATGCGAAGGGTGTCGGCGATGAGATTTCGAAAAGACCTGGAGGGATAGTGCAGGTGTAAAGTCCAACAAAATCACTGAGCAGGTTCGCCCTTGTCAGGGGAATTCACCCCCACCTTCCTGTCTTTCACAAAATGCCACAAAAATCCCACCCGAAAATTATATCTTTGATATCTCTTTCTCAAGAAAATTACATGTATAAATGATTCTTTTCTTTACAAAACCTATTGAATAATTTATATATTCAGCTTGAATATTTACTACAATAATTATTTGTTAATTAATATTATTTGAATAAAGGTTAATCAAAATGTTTTCTTTGATTAACACGTGTAGTACGAAAGATTATTTAATAATTATATTGCTAGTAATCATTTAATCTCATTATCTTGTTTTCTCTTTTTAAATAATTTAGTGAAGACAATAAAAATATATAATGCAGCAAAGTGCATTTGTTCCTAATTTTATTAAATTATACCTAATTAATTCAAAGAGCCTAAATATTTTCTGTGTGTGTGTGAATAGCATATGTTCATGGCATTTTTAATTAGTTTATAATATAGTCCATAAAATTAGTTATTGTATATATTCTAATGTGAAAAGAGAATTTATTATGAGGATGTAGTTTCTTTTCCCTTTTTAAATCCTTTAATGATAAAGATCACATTATGCTCACTTTATGTTTAAGTGACGATATGTTGTTTGAAATTAAATAGTAAAAATACATATAAAATATATTGCAAAATGAAATTCATAAAATACTTTAACTTAGATTTTTGATAATACATCATTATTAAAGTAATCTTACTGGTAGGAAATCAAATAAAAAATCATCTTCCTTCCCCATTCAAAATACTTCCCCTACAATTAAAACTGTGAGAAAAAGTTGAAACAAAAAAATTTCCGTAAAAATTTAATGAAATTAATACAGTTCTCTCATTTGAATTCAGATTTATTTTTATGAGTTTAATAGATATAAAATAAGATAAATGTCAAATTGTTTAAATTTTATGGACCTTGTCCATAGAATTTTATCCCTGTCTTAATGCTCATTACATATTGTACAATTACATTCGACAATATTTTTTCAAATACTTAAAATCATCATGTATAGAGATTCCTTTAAATGCAACAAAAAATAAGCAATGATCTAATGATTTTGGACAAAAATTTTTAGATTCAAGCGCTTTTAAAATGATGAGGCAGTCTCAGTATATATATAAGTTTGCTTCAGAACTAAACAATTCTCTCGCAGTTCGTATCTGAGTTAATCATTGTTGTCACTGAACCATTACTTTGAAATCGTTTCTCACTTTTGTTTTTCTATGTGACAGCTGAATGATCTTGACAGTGAAAGTGTCCCACTTTCTTACAGATTACCTCGATCTACCATGTAGTTGTCCATTAGCTTGATGCCATTATGTAACTCAAAGTCTTCATTTTTTGCTCTGACAATTTAAAGATTTTGAATAGAACGTTTTAACAACTTGTTTTCCTCTGGATGTTATTGTTGGCAATTTTATTCACGATAATTTGATCTTTTTATATTAATGTAATGTAAGAATGAAAAAATTAAAAATATTATTTAAAGTAATTTTCTTGTTAAATAGCTCAATAATAATTAAAATTACAATTTGAGAAAACCTATTTACAAAAACAATTACTGAAAATAGTTACTCATAAAATATAATTTAAATCATTATAAGCAAAGCATTCATTTAATTAAATTAAAATAATTCTTAAGCATTATATAATTATTGACAATAATATCCATCAGTCTCTTTTATCGGAATTGAAAATTCCTAAACTATATTCACAAACAATAATTAGAAATATATACAACTGTAAAAGATTAAAGAAATTATTTATTTTGAATATAACTAAATTAAGCTATTTTGCAAATACGATTCATTAAAAAAGAAATTATTAAAACTTTATATATTTACTTAGAATTATATCATTAAATAAAAATATAAAAGTAAATTAATTATAATAAGCTAAATACGCGTAAAAGTTTATGTTTTTTATTAAAATTCTTTGTTATAACTGTCAATAAAATAAAAATTCATTTAAGATAAAATAGCAGGAATAGTTTTATCATAAAAGTATTATCGAAATATTTTTAACAATAAAGTTTATACATTGAATATTAAAAGTATAATAAAATTAACAAATTTTCAACAGTAATAATAATTAATGAATTTAATAAATACAAAGTAATGATTACTGCAATGTTATAAAAATGCTTTGTAATTTAATAAAATTTTCAATTTAAAGTTGTTAGTTAATCTGCAAAAAATCAAAATTTTCTGCATTCGAAGAAACTTTTAGTATACGTGATTTACTTGTTGTATTTTGTACAATTTTAATTATTAAAAATTACCACTTATATATATTTTCATTTTATCATGAAAACCCAAATTCATCATTTATTAATCTTTTTAGCTTTAATGAAAGTTATATCATTACATCATTTCACTTTTAATGAAAGTTATTTTCCATTAACTTTCAGAGAATAATTAAACTCACTTTGTAACAATAGTTTAGTTTATATTGATTAAAACTACAATTGCAAGGCGAATTGTAATCGAAGCTTATAAATGCAATTATAAATTATTAAAATATTTTCATACATTTTTTAAATTTGTAAATAAAAATTATCAATTTTTTTAATTCGAAACATTATAATTTATAATAAAATTATAATAATTTATAAGTAGTAAAATTGTTTATAGATTATTAGAAAGTTACATAAGAATAATATAATCCAAATAATTAGATTTCTTCATAAAGTTTTATAATAGCAAATTCTAAAAATGCTTAAGCTTCATTTTTATTTCTATAATTACGTTGTATGTTTATTCAAATATACTTTTTATCCATGTTTAACGCATTTCTGTCAAAGTTTTTTCCTCTTTTTTCAATGCAATTCATATAAATTAATCCCTTTTTTAACAGTTGTCTGGAAACTACACCTAAAACTAATTTCGAACTAGAAGTTCTTGGAAAATTGTAATGAGAGGGCATTAGGCAAATGAAAAAAAAGATTTTCTTGCTTAAAAAGATTAGAATTTTATGTAAGAATAATTTAAAGATATGATTCCAAATTAAAATCTATTACTCTTATTTTGGAATTAATTTTAAAACGTGTTTTTAAATTTGCTAACATGGAATTACTTTATTACATTGGAGCATTATTTCAAACTTTTAATGTATTATTAATAACCTTTGAGGAATGTTAAATTTGTCTAGTTATTATGTCTTATGCTCTCATTATTTCTAACTCATTTTTGATTTTAAAAATTTTCAATCATCAAATTTGGTTATGATATAATTTTCCTGTATATTATGATTGCTTGAATTTATAATATTATTGATTAAATCTTAGCATTTTACTACTATTATGGAGACTATTTTTTCAATGAAAGTTTAAATCTATAGGTAATAATTAAAATTGCATAGTAAAAACTAATTAAAGGCAACATGTTAAAAATTATTTGAGCATTTTGTATAGCAAAATTCCTCTACACACTTCTTTACTTCTTTCGCAAAACTTCATTTATTTATTTAACCTTACTATTTACTAAAATTTGAAATTATATTGTCCAATAACTATTCTTCGAAGCTTCTTTTCTTATTTTAATGGTTATTTTAATTTTTAATTTAAAAGTAATATTTTTCTTTATCAAAATAAACATTGACATGGGTTTTGGTAAAAGTTTTTGATTACTCCTTGCAAGAGTTTACTTAAAACAATGAATCTGCATTACAAGCCTTAGACTGTTATTGAAATGGCTTTGAATATTTTTCATTTTTGATGTGTTGTACGGAATAAATTAAATAATGTATTTTTACAGAAATGCGTTTTATTTTAGCAAATTAAGTTACATGAAATAAAAATGTTAAACAGTTCAACAACACATCTTTTAAAACCATAAGACCTAATTTACCTTTTACGAAAGTTTATATTTTCAAAAAGTTTTATCACCTATAAAGTATAGATAATCACGGGACCACTGAATTTAGTTATTTAAAACAATTTTTAACTAATTAGATTACTTTCATTATTAAAATATTTTAAGAATAATAAAATAAATGTAATTGTGCTAAAAGAGTTTAATGCTTTATGTATTACTTTATAGAAGAAAATTCTTTGCAAAAATTTCATTTTTAAATATAAAAGAAAACTTTTTGATGGTATAATGTTTGAAGAAAAATTACTCAATTTATTCTGTTTCATTATTTCATTTCAAATAGTCATTTATTATCAAATTGATTTTAAATTGGGATTTCTCATATATGTGTGTGTGTGAACTTTTAAAATATTGAAAGTGCTATGTCCTTTATAATATTTCAGTAGTTTTATTCTTTAAAATAATTCAAAATATTCATTTAGTTTTGCCAGTTGGAATCTCTATTTTATTTTTGTAAAAACAACGCAGTGATGTTAAGACCTAAAAATTAAAAGGCACATTTTCACCCTCGAGATAATCAACTAGACTTTTAACATACGTTAGTAAGTGAAATTCTCATTTTTACATGAGTTACATTTTTCTCTATTGCTATTTTACAGTGATAGTTAACTATAAAACTCTCTTATGAGAAAAAGGAATTTTTTTAAGTTTCTCTCTAAGTCTTTTTTCCTGAATTAGAACATTTTTTTTTTCATTTGTATCGTATCCTCAGCTTCTTTTTAAATAATTTAAAAATAATAAATTATTATAGTGAATGAATAAAACTGTAATCTTAGAAAAATAGTAGTACATAAAAATTGTAAAGTAAATGAAAATTTAATTGCTTTGCTGGGGAAATTATAGCACTATAGATTTTTGATAATTACAATAACTCATTTGACAACAAATATTAATGTATTTATTTGTAAACATAAACATTAAATCAGAATGGTCTTAGAGAATGTGGATTTAGATGTCACAAAATTAGCATTGTTAATATTGAAATGTTTAAAGGATAATTTTCCGGTGATTTAAGAAATAAAATCACTTATAATATATTAAAATATAAGTTTCACACTTATTTTACACATTCAATGGATATTATTTTTTCAATGAGACGTGTTTGAAAATAATAGACGTTTGATTAAAATATTCTAATATATCTTAATCCGGTAATGAATGTTAAATTTAAAAATAAAATTCGCTGACAGTTTCAATAAACTTCTATTCCATTATAATTTGCAATTTTGTAACACAAGTAATCAATCAAATTAAAAATGTAAATATTATCCTGAAGAAGAAGTTGAATCATTATTTTTTTAATTTTTAAAACTTAAATTAATTGAAAATTCGTATAATATACAATTTTAGAAATCTTATGTAAGAAGACTTCATGTCTTTGAACAAATATCATTATAACACAAATCAAATAATTTCTTAAAAGAAAGTATACAATGGGAATTTTAAATATATGCCATAGTCTAAGCAAAGTTCAATACGCTCAAAGCAAATCAAACTTAGAATTTATTCCAATAATTTTTCTTTAATTTTTGAAAACGAGCTGCATAAAAATTGTAATAACTAAAGAATTCGAAAACAGACTCTAGCAAGTTTTTATTCTCTAAATATTAATATCTCATAAAAAAATTCAAATACTCTTAAGAAAATATCTTTGCCGTATTATTGTATTCAAAATAAAACATACAATAACAGCAATTTCAGATTATTTTATGATGTATAGAATTGAAAAAATATAAAATTCAAATTTACAAAAAGTGAATTTATTATCTGAAAATTTTAATTTAATGATTAAAATTTAGTACGATTTTTAACTTTCCAAATAAATAAAACATTATTGATATCTTATTTATCTCAACACACACAGGTCATAATAAATCGCATACTTCACTTGACAATTCCAGTTAGCAGACCAGGTTTAAGGGGAAGATGGGTCATGTTCAGAATTTCGAGGTCTTAAAATTTTCAGATAGAATTCTGTTAAAGATACTATCTGACTTAAATGACTGAAAAATTTATTATTAAAAATTCATTTTCAAAACCCACAAAAAAAGCCAAATTCCACATAAAGGGGCTGTACAAAGTAATGATATTGTCAATTTCTGAAACATGATAATACTAAATCTCAGCAATAGACACAATTATTCCAGACTAGTTATCCTCGAGTTTTGCAGGATTTCAGTATTCTTGAAGCATATAATTTTGCTTATAATGTTTTTAAATTACAATTTAGCATTATAAATTGTTGTTGGATATCAGAAATTACTTCCATGAAATTGGTAACAAATGTGAAGTTTGTGAGTGGCGGAATGAAAAGAGAAAAAAGGAACACACATCAAAATGTCAATTCTTGACAACTAAAAGATTGCTCCAGTTGAAGTATTAAAAGGTTTAAAATGAAGAAAAAGACAGAGTTAGCGGGAAATATTAAAAAAGGGTAGTAAACAGGCTTTCTCACCAGAAACATTGTTAAAAACAAAATAATACGTAATCACATCACATATATTGTTTAAAATTTTGAGTTTAAGCTGCTGTCTTTAATAACTTTCAATTAATAAAATAGGATAGCTGATGATGTTAATTTATGACTATCACTTATTTTGGAGTGTTTGTATCTGCACAAATGTTCTTTATTTGGAAAATTCTGGTACTCAGAGTAATTAAGTAGAGTAGGTTTTATTGTATTTATAGAAAATGGAAACAATGCTTTTTTAAAATAGTAATACTAGTTTCAAAAATTTGACTTGAAGACTATACATCATTCCAAGTTTTCTTGTTGTTCTACGGTCACTTTTTGCTCAAATTAATTCATCTATAGTTTTTCTTTAAATACTTTATCTGAATTTTATATGCATATTAGGTTATCTGACATTAAATTAATGTCTAAAATCTTAGCTGAAGTCAATATAGTTATTTAATCAATTGAAAATTATAACATTATAAATATTAGAATACATCATTTGATAAGATTTTTGTTTAAAGGAGCCCCGTTTCTTCATTTTCAATTATAATATCACCTGAATCTAATAAAAATATTTTAAATCACATGTTCTGTATAAAATCAAAAAAATTAACACGTGAATTGTTTATAAAATAATTCAAATAATCAATCGACCGAAACATAGACAAAGAGAGTGGCAATTTTTTTATTTTAAAATTGATTTTTTTTATAAAAATTTGGTGGATTTAAAAAATAATATATTAAATAATAATTTAATTAGTTAAACTGGGGACTGAAAATTAACTCTTGACAATTGTAAAAAATATGAAAAAATTATTTTATCGTCAGTGGGAACAAAATTAAACAAAAAATCTTATTGTAGATTTTTAAAAACTCAAAAAGTTATAAAATTTGCTTTTGCTAGTTAAATTTGTAATTACTGGTATTAGACTCACACAACTTATACTATTTCAAAGTAACTGTTTGAAGCTTTTGTTCAAATACGCACGAGCAAACTCGGGCATATCATGTGTTTCTATAAAAAAATTATTTGTTGTTGTATATTAATAATTAATAAATCACTACAGAATTAAAATTTGAAATATTTGAATAACAAAAAAGCAAAAATATTGAGGCTTGTTAATTTATAATTTTCAAATAATGTAAACGAAAAACGAGTTCAAACATTATATATCTGATATAATACAAATTCTTTCATTTAATTGTAATATGAATCTACCCCACTATAAAAAGTGATTACCTTTCATTAATTGTCTGATTGAGTGCTGAGTATGGTTTCATATTTAATTCTGATGAATTATTCATTTTTATTACTAATTGAGTTAATTTATATTTGAGATACAGAGAGAAAATCAAACAATATGTAGTATTACATATAAATATTGTAATTAAAATTACAAATGCATTATATTTGGTGAAGTCACAAACACGGAATAATTATACGAAAAGTATATCTTGTTAATACTAATTCTTAATGGTTGTATAAGATCATATGAATACGTTTTAGTCATAGAAGCCTAGTTACTTCAACATCATCTCATAACGATCGCTCGTTACACTGACAAATAGACATTTAAAATCCCATTACTATTCACATTTACAACAACCTGTAATTTTTCGACTAATCATTTGAAAGAATACCCGCTTTTCTAACTTGGGTATTTAAACGTAGGTCTGTAATATTTGAAATTCATCCATGGAAAATAGAAGCTAGGCTTTCTTTCACTAAATGATCATTTAATTACCAAGACTGGTTTCGAAAGAACTTAGAGGATTTATTTTATGTCTATCTCTGGCGCCATAGAGAAATAAACAGCAACTAGCTGCTTATTTTGTGTAGAAAGCAATTTATTCCTCCAATAACAGTGACAATCATTACCGCAAGAAGCTTTTAAATCGTCCTTTGATAGAAAAAACAACCATCAAGTTAAACTCGCTAATAGCTGGCCAGCAGGCGGCTGTTAATCTCTAATTAAACATCATTATCACAAGTCCACCACGCTTCGCCAACCTTCTTACAACGCAGATATTGGAAAAGAGCAATAAATGAAGGTCCAAATTGTCGTTGCCAAATAACAGTTAAACAGAAGAACCAGTCTGTGAGGGAAATGTCTCAACCCTCGAGTGCTGTGTCAGAGGGCATTCAACTGTTGCAGAGATGTTCACATTACTCCAATAAAAAACAGAATGTTTCAAAAATAGGAAACGCACATGGTAATTGAAGAATACCATCTCTATTCAATATTTATAGATTTTTAAAATTATAATGTCATAGTTACTGGTGTCGAACAATGAATACTTTAATAAAGTCCGTTTAAAACAAATTCTTACCATGAAGGTATCAGAATGCTTCTGAAAATATTATTCATTTATTCATTATCTATAGTCTTGTTTATTTGTCGTGTTTTACATCTAAAGTATAAGTTTCAAAAAGCGGATATTAAAATATTCTACTAATCAGTTGTCCAATTGTTTTAATATTTTAACAATCGCAGTAAAAATCTTGATTTTTTAAACTTTGCAATGAATATTTATGCATCAAATACCTGAAATGTAAGTTAAATAACTGTCAGCAAAATTTTAAAAAAAATTATAGACTTCTAACTCCAAATATTTAATTTCACTAAGTTGTATTGACCTCATCGAATGAGTATGAATAAAGATATGGAAACATTTGTATAAACTCATATAACAACCAGAAATTGTTAGAATCTCATGTATAATACATTTTGACTAGCTAACTGAAATAATGCCGCCCGCCCTATCTAGTGGTCAGAGTCCCTGACTACGGATAGGGAGGTCCTGGGTTCGAATCCCGGTTCGGGCATGGATGTACTATCTCTATATATCCTGTCTTAGTCTTTTCCTTGTATGAATGGTTGCCTACCCTATAAACGAGTCCCTATGGCATGTGTGTACAGAAGAAGTCGGACTCCACACCAAAATAGGTTCAGTTGAAAAAGTGGAGCAGCGCACCCCATATTGCCAGCCTAGCTGGCAAACAACAACAACAACTGAAATAATTCGGTATTGTCACTATATCTTCTCCAATCAATGGCTGGAAAAAACAGTAAATCAATTTAAGTAATTAAAATGAAATATTTTAACACAATTATTTTTGAAGTGAATTTCAATACTAATTCCTCATGTAGTAAAAGCAGATTTCAGCACCAAACTGAAAGCAATGCTCAAGGAACAAAACGTAACACAGTCATTTTGTACTATAGTACTGATTCTGATGAACAATGGCTACTTTAATTAGGGAAAAAATGTGGGGTTAAAGTTCAAGATTTTAAGACAAGCTCACAAACACGCAAAAACCATGCTTTTCCTGATAAATTTCTTATCTTGTTGACAAAATCACAATAAAATTTTTATATTATGTTATAAAAATATTATAATATAACATTTTCCCCTTATTTTTCATGTTATAAAAACGTAAGAAATACATACTTCTGTTTTAGACTGCTTTAGACTTTTATAATGAATTGAAATAATAAATTCATGATTATATGTTATTAAATTGCACAAAAGTTTTTCAAAACTAATTAAACTAGAGATTATGTTTATAAATTTATATATGGATAAATATATATATATTAAAAAATTACACTTCGCAATAATTATAGGGTGCTTGTAAAAAAGAGGAATCACATTATTAATTTTATATATACTGTCAAGCAATACTTTATTTTAATGAAATTCTCTATCATGTTTCAGATAATAGTTTAAGTTATAATTACAATCGATTAAGTAAAGTTATGTTTTCAAAAACTATAAGGAGTCACTGATCAGAACATTACAAAATTGATGAGAAAAGTTAGTTAGGAGCTAGAATTTTATAAGGAAAAGTTTTTTGGTACTGTGCAGGATCACAGCCTGCTGGTGAAATTTTTCACAAGAACAATGTCTTCGCAGGAGCTGATTATTACGCTGTCATCTGGCGCCAATTTTTCAGAAAATAGAGGTCACCTTCAGGAAGTAGCGATCACTTTCGGAAAACAGCGATCCCAAATGCAAAAGTTTTGCATGGATTTTTATATCAGCTTTAACAATTTTTCTATAAAAATGAGATAAGCTAAGAAATTTATTTGAAAAGTATTCCGAAAGTCTTATACTCAGAGGTCCTAAGCAAGCATATTTTGGTTTTGTTCCTGTGCGCACTGGACTCCGATTTGCTCTCCGGCAAATCCGGATTAGTTTTTTTCTTTTATTCCCACGAGAGCATTCCAGATAAATTTAACATCATTGTAACGAAAGATTATAATTTTAACGGTTTTGATAATTTTTCATTTCAATAATTATCATACTATTTTTTAACCATTGCACTTTATTAACAATAATATGATGATAATTGCTAACAACAGATTTTTCATTCAATAATCGTAACATAAAAGTATCCACCTTATAATGTAATGAAATAAATAATACATTTATCCAGACTTATATTTTTTTAAACAAAGAAATATCTTAGTTCTTCAAAATGATAAATCTGAATCGAAAATTAAATCTAATGACAGTTCATATTATTGACCACGAAAAGTTCATTTTGCACCATTTATTACTTCCGTAACTGATTTAATAAATGCTTAAAAAATTTTCAAAAGAAGCTGAAAAAGCGAAAATTATTATAAATCAAACCACACTCTGACACATTTTTATTTTCGTCCTCAATAATATGGATGTGAGTTTATTGGTTGTTCAATAACTATGTTTCCACATTCAATAAGTTTGTTCCCACTCGATAAAGATCGTCGCTGCAAAGACAACCCCCAAAAGACAAACTCATTCATTTTTCTGACGCACGGAAAGTTAACTCAATTTACCGGCAACACCCCTTGAGAAGTGGGTAAAAAAGCAATTTATGTTCTGCTTCAACCCACTAAGTCGTGTGACAAGCACGCTTATGGGGTAAAAAATTTTCCAGGGGTTATGGTTCCGATTACCAGTAGCTGTTCTCATGCACTTGGTAGGTAGCTTTTGACACCCCCAGCGTTAGATTGAACACAGCCACATAAACATAATAAAGAGATGGATCAGCTGATCTGGTAGCTTTTATTACAGCTTCACAGATGTGGAAGTTATCAATATTAGAGAATGATTGCAAACTGAGAGCTAAAAGCCAAAAAGATACCATATTTTTTTAGTGAAAGGAATTTCCTATCAACTATTTTTTTCTTGTAAAATATTTATGTTCAAGTATCTATTAGGCAAAATATATTAATGGGTTAATTTTTTCACTTTTTCAAAATTATACTTATTAAGCTTTTATTACACTTGTGATTCAAAAATTTAAGTTAATGAAAAGACTTAACTGTTAATTTTTTTTTTAAATTCTGTTTGTAAGTTCTCTAATATAAAATATTTTACTTGTTACCTGATACTGTTTATATCACAAATATTTTTGTCATTTTGTTTCCTTTTTTACTAGCTCCGTTTTAGAGTTCCCACTTATTTTATTTCAATTTTTACTATCCTGTCTTTAAAATTATTTTTGTACTATACAATGCTTTTTATTACTTCTTTTCAACGTATCATAAAAATAATATAATTTTAAATTTTTGTTTCCTGGTAATTATGAAGTACACTATTTAATCAATATATAGATCAGCAATAAAATTTAAAAAAAGAAATTTTTCAAGATCCTAATGCTATAAATTATTTTCTCCTTTATATGATTTACGCAATTAGGAAATATTTTCAATTTTTTAATGATTTATGAAATGCAGGATGATGCGCTAAAATTTGAATCATTGATAAAAAAAAAGAATTTTTTTAATAACAATTTTTGTATCTAAAAATTGAAGAAAAATTTGAAAGTGAAAAGCACGCATAAATAACTTTGTGTAAACTGCTTTTCTCATACAAAATGATACGATTCGTATATAGGATTATACATATGATGTCATTTCTAATAAATATGTTTAGCAAGAAGAACAAAAATTTGTCAAATAGGAAATTATCAAGTTTTATTGATTATGATAAATTTTAATTTATCTATTTTATTGCATTTGCTCCACACCCAAATACACAAACACCCACACTTAAATATAATTTATATATATATATATATATATATATAATTTTTATAATGATAAAGCGTAAAATGCGCACTTTTAATTAGTTAATTACCTAAAATTTATACTCAGCCACTTTATAAATAATCACATACATAACATAAGCAATATTTTATTATTAAGAAACAATTAACAGATGCTGTTTCTTAAAGTAGGTGTTTTATATTTTTAATAAAAATGAATAACAGAAAAGAAGATTATGCTTAGCATATTCTCATTCTAAAATTTAATTTAAGCAAACAGAAGAGAAACTTTCAATCTCATCACTAAAGAAATATGCAAAAAAGAAAAATCTATTGCTCAAACAATTTGTTAATGTAATACTTTGCAAATCATTTTCTAGTTTTAACAAGATTAACTTATTATAAATGAGCTTTTCCATGCTTATTATTTATTCTGAGGAGAAATCACAATCTGTGTTAAAGTCTGAAAGATTTAAAATAATTATTTAAATGTAAACATTATCTTAATAATTGTACATTATTTGAGGCAATAATTCAATTCGCAATGTTAATTTTTCCCTGAAAATTAGCACAAGCCCATAAATAATCTTCTAATTATCAAATCAATTTTCAGTAATTTAATTAAGCCGGAATTCAAAGAATTCAAAATATTTGATACAAAACTCAAAAGAGTCTCTCAGGAATAGCAGTGAAGTGCGTTGGAAGCTCAAAACAAAAATTATTTTGACTTGCATATTAATCCTGAGTTGAAATTAAGAGAATATTTGTTCACGATTTTCATCTATTACCTTTCTTTTTTAGAAAAAAATGTTTCCTTCTATTTGAAAAATAATGGCGTTGTTTCACCCCAAAACGAATCTTTCTCGTCGAATAAGAGGACAAAAAAAAGCAAAGTGCTTACTTAGCAAAGATCAAGATATAAAGTTCAAATTAATATTTATTACTCAGAATTTAAATAATAAAGAGAAAGTCAAGAATTCTGATTTTTCTCGGTTTGAAACTATTCTTCTTTTTGAAAAATCCAACAAAAAGATTTGAAGTTAATGTGAAATTAAGTGAAACTGTTTCCTTTCCACTTCCAGCTTTCATCACGAAGATAGGTGATTAAAAATTCGTTTTTCCAGCTCCCTTTTCTTTCTTATTCTACTCGCTTCGATTACAGCAGTTGCAGCTCCCTTTTTTTTTCAGGAGTAAGAAAACGTCAGAGCATCGAGGGACGACTTCGTTGTGAGACATTTTATGAGATACTTTGCATATCTCCGCACGAAATCCTCCATCTCCACGCATAAATATCAATTAAGAGCATTTCCTATTCAAAAGAGGACATAAGAAGATCATCTCGCAATAATGAAACATTTTTGAGTCGCGCGAATTTAATTCTTTCCCTACCCGATCCTAAATCCTGTTTTGCATCTCATTTTCCCCAGGAATGTCTTGCAAATTAGTTCTCGGTGAACAAGTACCTAATCTCGATTCGCAAGAAGCTCGCAATGGGAAATCCAGTAGAGGATCGGTGGGGACAATTACCATTGATCAGAGAGTGCTAGGGTGCAAGGCATAACTGTGAAATGCCTTGTAGTGCTTCCAAGAGGCCCGATATACCCTCTGCTGCGCGCTATCTGATTATGGAGATTTTTGCTTCTTTTCACTCCCTTTTTATGCCGAGCACGCTTTAAAACTCCTTTTCGTTGCATCTTTGAAACAATTATACGAAGTTTGATTACAAAGAATTTTTTCCCTTCTCTCGCTCGCCGTTCCTCCAACTCTTCTGGGATGAAAGAGGCCGACGAGTGCTGACGCGGGAGATGCTGCGACAGGTTTTCCGTCGCGCTCTGAGACGAAGATTAGCTCCCTTTAAATGACTCGTTTTACAAAGGTGGGCTGAAAAGAGAAGCATTTTTATTCCTTTCTCGCTGCAGCTCTTGTTTACTCAGCTCATGACTTCCAGTTAGAAAAGTAAAATGAAATAAAAATGATAATTGCATTCTTAATCACTTTAATGGAGTTTGTTTTCTCTTTCAAACTAACTAAACTTTCTCCGAACTTATTGCTAGGGGAATTGAGCTTTTAAAATCGAGTTTTAAATGTGCACTAAAAATGTGCTTTTAAATATGGGCTTATAATTTTTACTAAAAATACTTCAGGAAGAAATCTGTTTCATTTACAATTATACCAGAATTTTTTTTCATAATGAAATATATCTATATAATTTGAATCTCAAGTAACCAAATACTTTACATTAGTTTAAGAAAAGAAAAAGTAATTCCCTTGGAGTTACTCGTTTCTTTTTTTAATTGTAATGTCTCTGAATTTCTTATTTCCGCTTATGCGGCATTATAAATGATTTAAAACATATTTAAATATTGTTTATTATGGTAAAAAAATGTAAAAAAAACTCTATCATATTTGAAAGTAAAATAAGCACAAAAGGATGTTAAAATATTAAAGTATTTTTAACTTATATTTTCTTACATTTCTTAACAAGTATTTTAAATTAAAAAATCCTCCATAGTTTTCTTATGTCTTTAATTGTCTTATGTTTTCTCATATTTATACTTGACTTCAAAATATTAATCACTTTTCTTCCACTTATCGTTAAAAATTGCTTATATAAAGTAAAATTTGATGTCAAAATATTTTTTTATAAATACTTAACATTGTGAATAAACATTTATTGAATGTCTACCAAGAATTATGATCAAACATATATTTGCTTGATTTTTATCCAAAAAATGTTAATTTAAGACTTATTTCAGTTAAACTTTAATCGAAAGTAAATTATGAAAAATTACATTGAAGACATGTTGAGGTATGTACTCAAGAATGACCTTTAGAACTATATATATATATATATATATATATATATATATATATATATATATATATATATATATATATATATATATATATATATATATATATATATATATATATATGTATATGTATATATATATATATATATATATATATATATATATATATATATATATATATATATATATATATATATATATATATATATATATATATATATATATATATATATATATATATATATATATATATATATATATATATATATATATATATATATATATATATATATATATATATGTATATATGATATATATATATATATATATATATATATATATATATATATATATATATATATGTATATATGTATATGTATATATATATGCATATATGTATATATATATATATATATATATTTATATATGTATATATGTATATGTATATATATATGCATATATGTATATATATATATATATATATATATATATATATATATATATATATATATATATATATATATATATATATATATATATATATATATATATATATATATTTCCTTAAATATAAAACAGTATTCCATATCTATTAATTTTTATGTGCAAACACTCTTATTTAATATGAAAATTTAAAAAAGTAGTTTTTAAAATTAATGTAAAATTTTATCTAATAAAAAGTAGCGAACATATATCATATTTTTAAATATTTTCACAATGATATCATCATTTGCCATTTTAAGCATATAATATTTCTTGCATATTTTTAAACTATTTACTGAGCATAATTTTAATCTTTACCAATTCTTAAAAATAGTTTCCCTAGGAAATTTTTAAGCAATAACGTCGATTTGCGCAGTGAATAGGATTTTAGAATGCTTCCTTTAAATACCAATTCACTTGATTCTCCTCACGGGTACATAGAAATAATTGGCGAAGAACATCTTTTACCCGGGCAAAATGGTCTTGACGCAGGGACGAGCAGGGGCTTAAGTTAAAAGCTGTGAAAAGAAAAGCCGTGGGACAAGTGAAAAGCATCTGTCCCAAGTGGGACAACAATGAGGAGCCAATCTCAACTTAAACGTGGATCCTTCCTAAAACGAATCAATCCAAAAGCAGTAAATGGGAGCAGCATGTGTCTGAGAAATATGGTGCAGATGGGATGTGACAGGGAAGATCCCAGCCGTTGATAGCACGGCTTCATCATTGCTTGTTTCCTTCGATGATTTGGCCCCAAATCCCTCATCTAACCTCCCGCCTAAATCCTGCGATGTTCCCTGTCAGCGAGCTAACCTATATCAACCACGCAAAATCTAAAACAAATCCTCTACATTTCAATATTTATCCCACTTTGGCTCCATCTGACTCTCGCAACAAAAGAGAAAGAATCGCCATTCCAGGGACTTCTTTGGCGCTTTTACAATCCTGTCAGTGGAATGGGATATGCAATAAGCTTTTAACGCAGAAATATAGCAAATTTAGTTGTTCATTAAAGAAGAGATATCGAGCATTTTTATAATTCCCTTTCACAATAATTATTAGTAATAATTCCTGTATCAGATATTGCACAATGTAGAATTAAAAATAATTATCAGCTGTAAAAATATTACATTTTAATATATATATAGCTAAATAGATAGATATAGATATGATTGTAAAAATGTACACGGTACAAAATGCTACTCTCCTCAGATAAATGCATAATAACTTTTTCGCATACATCTATGGAAAGTAGTATTTTCACCACATTCTCATTTAGTTTTGCTTAAAAAATTAATAGAATTATTTATGTTCAATTAATTTCTTCCGTTTTTCTGTTAAATATATTAAATGCTTTAAAATTTTACAGCTATAATTCCCACTAAAAATGAATTGTAAAAGTAATTGGAAGAAAACACATTATATATATATATATATATATATATATATATATATATATATATATATATATATATATATATATATATATATATATATATATATATATATATATATATATATATATATATATTCACCTGTTACAAATAATTTAAATAAGTAAATTTAAATAAGTGACCGAAACAAAAATAATTATTTACTTACCTCTAATTAAAATGCGATAAAAAAAACAGAACTATAAAAAACGCTGAAAAACGTTTCTCAATATTTAAACATAATCATGTTAATTAAAACATATAACTTAAATATTGATAAGTCAAACAACAGATATTTTCCGACTATAATTTCTTTCTAAGCAGTCACTTAACCATTCATTTTCATTTAAAATTGTGATTTTAAATATTATAAAGTTTTTGTCCTTGTTTTATACACCTTAATTTTATTCTATTTGTTCTTTTATACTTCATACTCAATGAAATTTTAGTATGCAATTTAAAAGCATCTGTCCATTAATTTTTTTATTTCACATTTATTAGTGTCATAAACGGTATCATAAATATTATAATTTCAATAATGTCACCATTTTGTTAATTAATTTAACCATAAAATGCATTCCTAATCAGTTTAATTAATATTAATTTCCATAATATTTTAAACGCTTTTAAATTTTTATGAATTGAATTTACTAAAAACCCTTATTCATATTTGCTAATTTTTAGAAAACATAATACGAAAATTAAAATTCAAAGTATTAATCTGGAATTACGTGGTCAAATTAAAATTTAACGACTGAACTTGAAAATGTATATTCTAAATTTATAAAAGTTCCATTTCCTTTTATATTATATATATATATATATATATATATATATATATATATATATATATATATATATATATATATATATATATATATATATATATATATATATATATATATATATATATATCTGTATATATATGTATATATATATATATATATATATATATATATATATATATATATATATATATATATATATATATATATATATATATATATATATATATATATATATATATACAACATATATATATATATACAACATATATATATATATACAACTATATATATAATGTGTGTATAGCTTTTATTATCTAATCTTCTGTGCTTATGATTTAAGAAATGCTTATTATTAAGAGATAGATTATTTCCTGTCCAATATATGAATTTCAGTTAGACAGTTAGATTAATTATATTTACATAGTTTTGTGTCAAGCTCATTATGCAGTTATAGATTGAATTCACTTGCGCAATAGAGCCAGAGACAATTTTCATATGCATTCGTCTAGCATTTAAAAGAAGTATAAGTACAAAATAGGTTGGCAATCCTATGTGTTTAAATTAAACAATGACAACTGCATTAGACACTTTAGTTTTTAGCAAATTAGTTCCTGAAATCTAACACTTAGTTATGTGTCTCATAGTCTCAGAATCTAGCTTATTCTTTTTACAATATTTTAGAGACTAATTCACTATGGTATAGTAATCAACACCAAATTTTTATTGAGATAGGTGAATAAATCTAATTCAATGTGAAAATAATCATATTAAGTAATGATATGATAAAATGAAATGTTATTTGAGTGAACGTAGATAGTAATGTCAGAATTGATGAAGGTTTAGAACGCAGTAAGTCTGAGATATTTGTTCAAACAAATCACAAATCACAATGAAAGATATATTTTTAAGTTTCATTCGCTTCTGTCGATTTCTAATAATTAGATACAGAAAGTTTTTTTTTTAATTTTTTATTTATTATTCATTTTATAATACTTTAAAAATAATGTTTGAGTTTATCAACAATTTTTCAAAACATTAAAGATTGGCTTACTAATATTTCTCAATTCATCATCATAAAAATTCTTTATGGGGAGGTTTCATCATGAAAGGAGATGGATACGCTTAGGATATCAAAAGATCTATGTTGGCGAAAGAAATTTCTGGTCGCCAACTTTTCTAATAAGATTCCAGCAACCGTAGATGATTCTTTATTCTTTTCTCCGTCTCTTTGCAAAAGGTAGGGATCCCAATCCCAGGATAAACTCTCCATGATTAAGGAGATATTTAATAAGGTGAAAAGAGTTCTGTTCGGAGAAATAGCCGAGAAAATTAGCTTTTAAGAGAATAACTCACTTGGCTCTCAATTCACAAGAGCTCTTCCAGCGAGGAAACAATGTTTCCAGGAATGAAAGAATAGCTCCAAAAATTTGAAATAGGAAAGGATTTCTTTTAACCTTATTTCATTTATACAAACATTTTTGCTCTGATTTGTTTCAGATGGTGAAAGAATCTGGAAAATATTTTCTATTCGAAGAAAGTTTATTTTTACGACACAGCTTTAATCTTGAAGCAAATTTGGTAAATGTTTGGTTGACCGAGGAAAAGTTATACTCTTCAGGGTAAAATTAAAGAAACTAAACATCTTACTATTTATAAATTTTCATCAAACTGAATCATCTTAAAAAGTATCGTATGAAACAGTGCACTATTCCTTTACAATAAAAAGCTTATAATTTTTTGAGAAGTAAAAATTTTTCCATGAGTAAACAGTCGATTGTTTCATATAATATTACATATATGATTTGTGAATATAATGATATATTGATTGTTATAATTTATTTGACAATATAACGTGAGCCCTTACTTTTAAGTATAAGTACTAAATAAAGAGATAAGATTATGTTTTTTACTTAATTTTATTGAAAAATTTCGTAATTTTCAATGCTTCTGTAAAATGATATTAGTCTTAAAATGAGATATTTAAACAGATAAGTAGATAATACATATGCTACATTATCATATTTATCTTGAATATATAAGACGTGCTAAAAAGGAAATTCTTAAACTAAATTGTTTTATAGACGAATGAATAATTCATTTCAGAAGAATAATCATTTAGATGATCATACAGGAGCATATTTAGTAATACAACAATGAACTAGAATCCTCCATTTTACTTTATTTAATGTATAAAAATAAAACATGTATTTTACACATCAAATACACTTATAAGACAATTTTTAAAAAATAATAACTTAGCCATAAGAAACTAGAACTATGTAACATCAAAATATACATTTTAATTATGATAAAACTCATATCGAATTAGGAAATTGATAAACTCAAATTGTTGAATTGTCCTCTTATAAAGTGACACTACAGGTGATTTTTTTTTCAGATAAATTTTTTAACTTCTAACATGAAAAAAAGTTTTTTAATGAAGGTAATCTTTAGAATTGGGGTTTAATAAGCAAATAAAAATGTTGAAAATATATTTTCATATATCGCTGCTATTCATGGCATGCATTTTAAATATTAAATATTCATATATAGAAATTTGAAGAGCACTAAAATTTAGTTTTATAAGAAATTAGACTTATATAACACTGAAATAAAAAAATTATAAAAAGATTAACTTGAGCTATACAATAAGAAATATTTTAAATAAAAAATTATATTTACCCATGCTGACAAAATTTATAAAAGTTATTTTGTCATTAACAAAATCTTAACGAGAAAAGCTAATGAATATTTTTCAAATGTGTGTGAACTGTAACTATTCATAAAGTTAATTGCAAATTACAAAATTAAAAACCTATTCTGTATCAATGAGTTGTTTTAATTTTTCACTGTATTGAACTGATTTATTATCATTAATTGCTGCAAATAAAAACATGAATTTTTAAATAAGCTCAGAGAATTAGAATTTATAAAGAGGAAAATTAATATATCTATTATGAGTACGTTGTGAAATTTAAATATTAATATTTTTATTTATCAAAAGCCATTTAAAGATACATTTTAATTTTGTGTTGTCAGATTTTATTATTTTCATCAACATTGAAAAAAAATTCTTTTTTTTTTCTCTTGGCATTTTTTATCGTATGCAAGTCTTAATATTTTTTTACAAACCATTTTATTAATTCACTTCATCTAATGACCTCCTCTCATATTAGGCAATTTCTGTGAAAAATTTAATTTGATATTTGTAAAATTTAATTTGTGATTTGATATTTGGAGAGAGTTTTTTTTTCCCTCAGTAGCAGGATTGCCGTCTCCAGATTTGTCTCCACAATTGCAGTCTTAGCTTCAAACTGAACCACCGTTTAACTAAGGGAAACAGGTGTTACGTTTCTACTTTCTTTATGTGCATCTGTTAGAACGGTTGTTTGGAAGTTTCCGGATTTTTTCTGTGTAGCATGGGAATGCGTTATAAACTGTTATACTAGAAGGCAAATAGTATTAATTGCTTAAATGCATTATAACAGTATTCAAATGATATTACACACTGCCAAATATAAAAATTAAACATCATATTTGCATGATTTCAAGGTGATATTAAGAAACTTTCGAATCATAGTTTAAAAAAAGTGCCGGTGTGAAATTTATAGTTTACAGAGGTAAGTTACAGATTCTGGATGATGGTCTAAAATTAAATCCTTAGATAAAACCTGAAATATGTAGTGATCCATTGGTTATTTTGGTTAAAATATGCTCTTCCTATAAGAAAGTTTAAAGTTAGATTTTGAGAAAAAATTTCGAATTGATGAGTGTTGTCCGAATGGTTAGTGTTTTCATCTGATTTCATCCCAAATTTTGCCCATAGTATGTTATGTTGCTATAGCATGACAATTTTATATAATTATTATTTCTATGCAAATAACATAAAATGAATTCCCTTATTCCATTCAGATTAGCCCGTGAATGAAAACTTGAGACAGCAATTTCGGATGTTATAGTCAATATTACTTTAGATTTTTTTAATTATATTTATTTAAATATGGTGTTTTTCAAATAAATAATCAATTTTTTTCGGGTAATATTTATTGAATATTTTTTCAAAAAAATTGTAAAAAATGCTAATTTTTTTATGTAAATATTAATCTTAAAATTTTTTATATGTGAATATTTAGAATCATTTGAATAATTTTCATAAATATAATGACATAAATTAAAGGTAATAAAAATCGATTACAGGAAAAGTTATATAAATTAATATTTGATTTAAAATTAATATCAAATGATGAACTAATATAAAATACTATAAAATTATTTAGGTTGCAAAACTATTCATGTTAAGATTTTGAGAAAAAGGCTTTTTCTTCTTGGAACAGACACTAAGATTAGGATAATCACTTTTTCTTTGATTGATTTGATTTTCATGATTCGTTGATTCGTTTGATTCAAGGAATCATCTATTTTTTCCTTCATATATATAGTTTAAAATTGATAGATTAAAGGAAGTATGTGTGAGCGAACAATATTTTGTGTTACGAAAACAAATATTCGACTATTGGTCACAGTGCCCACATTTTCTTGCTGAAAGATAATGTGATTGGAAAGCAGAAAAATAAGTACATCTGGGTATAATATTATAAAAAGTATTCATATAATATGCATATCATATCTAGTGTTGTTAGAATATTTATCTCAAATATCTAAAATGATTTAAATGAATTAGTGGCTATTTATTTTTGCACAGTGACCCACACAATACATTCCATAAAACCTATTGTGTTAGGTGGGTCAAAAGATTTTTAACTCTGATTTTTACTTTACTCTGATTTTTATATATGGTGGGATAATTTTTAAACTACTTCAAAGAATTTAAGTTGTTCACAATTATACAGCTTAGTTCATTGATTGCAATGGAACTAAATATTATCCCATCATTTATTAACCTTTTGATGAGTGAACTTGAAACTTCGTGTTGTTTGGAATAACTTAACATGCCATCTTTAACAGTTTACGCATTTCAAGTATTTTCCATAAAGTTAGCTAACTTTATTAAACTTAAATCTTTATAAGTACTATGTATAATTTTGCACTCACGGTATATATATATATATATATATATATATATATATATATATATATATATATATATATATATATATATATATATATATATATATATATATATATATATATATATATATGTATGTATATATATGTATGTATGTATGTATATATAATAGATTGGGTTGTTCGGAAAGTAATTTCGTATTTCATGAAAATGAAAAAAAAACGTATAATGAATAAATATCGTATCGCATTGCATATTGTCCATTCTAGTCCAATAGCTTTCACCACCTTTTTGGAAGTAGCACAATATCACATTCATAAAGTGTTTGTTTTTTACTAGCAAAAAGCTAATCCAGGAGGAAAAAACGAAATTACTTTCCGAACAACCAAATATATATTATATTTAAGTAGGTTTAAACTTATAGGTCCCGATAAATGACGAAATTCCTTTTATGTTTGCAAAATCACTAATTTCTCCTTTTAAAGGCAAATTATCCACGAAAGTTTCAATTCCTAAAGCGCGTATTTAGGTAGGCAAATTAAGAATAGTATAATTTTTTGCTTTTTAAATGTTATAACTGTATGTTATATATATATATATATATATATATATATATATATATATATATATATATATATATATATATATATATATATAGATAGATAGATAGATAGATAGATAGATAGATAGATAGATAGATAGATAGATAGATATAGATATAGATATAAATATACATTATTTTTCATACTTTTGCAATTAAATTAAAAAAGGAGATTAAATAAACAACTAAAAATATCCAAATTTGTGTGTATCATGTAAAAATGAGTTACTTCTGAAATATAAAATATCTCATTATTTAATATTTATATTTCATGTCATCAAGTTAATTATTCAAACATGTTAACTTCATTAATTCTGTTCTGAAATAAAAACTTCAGTAATCAAACAGCACTTTTTTCATCTACATTATAAATGAGGATATAAATATTGCTATTAGTTTATTGTTATTTATAAAATCATTCATGATTTTTTTCTCTTTCCAGCTACACCGTTTTATATTTTTATCGTTTTTTTATTATTTGTTTCAAGTAACATTTCACAACAGCATCCAATCTTTATTCCTTGGTCTTATAGTTCCTGATATAAAAACAAATATTTAAATACAAATATGAAACAAATTTCGTTTTAAATTGATAATAAAAATAAAAGTAATATATATATATATATATATATATATATATATATATATATATATATATATATATATATATATATATATATATATATATATATATATAGCATAATAAAACATTCAATTTAAAACTTATTGTAAAATAACCTTTTAAATATTTTTATTCATTTTTGAAAATTCTCATTAATCATTATTATTTAGATTTGTATCTATAACATAAATAGCATTTTATCCCCATTTTTCTAAAGCTTGCAAACCAAAAACATATAAATATAGAAATTTTAATTTTTAATTAAGATGAAAATTTATTTTAAAGGAATATTTTCCTGCGTAAGAAATATGCAATGCATAAAAATGTAATTTTTTTCAATTTTGATTAGATTTATATGTGATTTATTAGTATAATTTTTTACATGAATAGTAGAGTGTTTATATTGTCTTGTAATTATTTTATGCTTTGTATTATGTATACAATGATGAATGAAATAAATATTAATGAATTTACTTAGTATATATAAATTATATATATATAGTATATATAAATATTAATGAATTCTCAAAGAGTAAGTGATATATAATGTAGCATAAATGCGGAAATATGACCCATAGTTACAAATATAATTTTTTCAATGTTTTTTAATAAATTTCATAAAAAGTTATGTAACGAGTAAATTGCAAATAATATCTGAAGTATATTGTTTTAAAAATTTTTTACCAAACTTAAACAATATCTGAGCAAAAGAAATTGAGTTTTACAACTATGGCGTGAGTTTTACAACTATGGCTTTATTTTACTGCAAATAAACCCTTAAGCTAATTATTTAAATAAATTCTTGTTAAAAGTGCACAAATAACCAAATTATAGAATAAAAATTAGATAATTTTATGTAAATAATACCTCTTTTTACTATCAACAGGGCTGCCAAAGAGTAACACTATTAAATATCATAGTTGATATTTATGACTTAAAACATTTTCAGCATAATTAAAAGAAAATTGTCAGTTTTTAATTGAAATTCACAATCAGTGGTTAATATAACTTGTTGATGGATAAATGATTCAGCACTTTAAAGAAAAAGTTTAGAAATGTATTCACGCTTACTCTAATGTTCAAACTGTCATTTTTAAAATAAATTTGGTATACATTCTAATTGAATTTCACAAAGTATGTACTGGAACAGAAGATCTTACATGTGCCTTTATCTAGAACCATTTGCTATTTCTGATGAGAAATAATGACGGAAAATCTCCAAACTATATCAAACTGGACAAGAACCCAGAAAACAATGAATTAAGTAAAGGGGAAAATAGCAAATTAGAAGGATACAGCACCGCATAAGCTTTATTTTGTATAAATAGAAGTTAAAATTTTGTCTAGTATTAGAAAAGGGTTGCAACTGTTTGTGTTTCACAATGTTAAAGCTCTTTTCAATAAACTCGGAGAGGAAAAAAATTTTGCAACTTTAAAAAAAAAATTTATTTCTGCTGCTTGTGTAAATAATTCTGTACTCTTCCACATTCAATGATAAAGTCTTTTGTAGGCACTTTAATCATAGCATTAACGGGTAACATATCTTTAAATTTCTTTAATAATTTAATAAACTTGATAATCAAATGAGTATACAAATAAGTATGCGGAATTTATGCCAAGATCATGAAATGCCTAAATATGATAATTGATTTCTAGACACATTCACTAGACACATTCACTGTAGTATGATTATAACGGCATAAGCAATGTTATATTTTACGTATCATATATCAACGTTACATATTTATGTATCTGAGTTTAATATGTATCATAAATTGGTATCTCTTCAAGTTTAAAACTAGGGGAGTGAGTGTGCTTTATTGCCTATCGCACATGCTGACTCATGTTATAATGATAGGTATTTAATTAAAAGTAAAGATAAGTATTTTTAATAATACTTCAGGGAAGAAAAGAAATTCTCTTCATTTCAGTTTGGTTAGAGACTGTGATAACCACTGAAAAAGCGTAGAATAAATAAAATAATTTATTACATATTCTCATCGAAAATAACAAATATTAAATAATCGATCTGAAGAAACAAGTCGACGACTTGCATTTACGTTAAAAACCTAAATCAAATGCGTAAAACTCAAGTGGTCGTATGGACAGCATTTTAAAATACTAAATCTAATATAAAAATAAAATACTAATAAAATACTAAGTCTAATATAATAAATAAAAATAAAGTCTAATCATAAAAATAATTTAAGTCATTAATTTCCATAATTTTTCACACTGAACGTCATCTTGCTTTACCTTGATTTTCAAAATATCAACTTTTATACTATAAAATTTTTTAAATGCAAGACTTTATAGCAGTTAACTCTGATAAATGTTTTTGTTTAAACCGCAGTGTACCTCATATGATAACCATTATCATAACCTTTCTTCTAATTGGTTTGAGTTCACATACTAGAAGAAATTATGAATATTTATTTGTTCTGTGTTTGTTGAAAAATGTCTACTGGTATATTTTAGTGTATTCGTGTATTTTGGGTGTCCCAGACAGTTTTCTCTGTTAATATTTTGCGTGAAATTAGTTCAGATATAATAAATATCTGCAATTATAAATACTTTTAAATGAATAAAAATCATCAGTCTCATATTTTTATACAAATTAACACTAATGTAAATAATATAATTTTGATATTTAAAAAAATAAATTCAGATTTAATTTTGAATCATTTACGCACACAATACTAGTGATACATAGAAAAAAGAAAAAATTATTAATAATTATAAACTTTTTAAAACCATAAATTTAAATTTCGTAAATTATTCTCTTCACTTTAATAGTTTTTTATTAAAGTATTTTTAGAAGGTTATTTCATTTAGTGGCTGTGTAAAACTTTTTTCTTCCTAACACACGATTGTTCTGTTTACATCCGAATCATTAAATTTCTCTCTCTATTTCTCCATGTATAACAAACTATAATACTTCTTTGTTATAGATTCGAATTTCATAATCAATTGTGCTGCCATCTATAAGCTTTTTTTAGAACTTTGATTTTATTTAAACATATTTTTCCTACTCAACTTTTGACATTTTTTTCGATAGAAATGAATTCCATTTTAAAAAGAATATAAAAATTTTTTCAGATTTTTTGATAAAATGCATATATTAATAATAATAATAATAATAAATGAATTTTACAATACTTAAAAATCGAATACCTCATCTAATAAACATAGGTAAAAAAATTTATTCTCAATTTTCAAAACAAAAAATTAATAAACAAAATGTTTTTATAGTTAAATAGTTAAGTAAAATTTCACACACGCACATATATATATATATGTATGTATATATATATATATATATATATATATATATATATATATATATATATATATATATATATATATATATATATATATATATATATATATATATATATATATATATATATATATATATATATATATATATATATATATATATATATATATATATATATATATATATATATATATATATATATATATATATATATATATATATATATATATATATATATATATATATATATATATATATATATATATATATATATATATATATATATATATATATATATATATATATATATATATATATATATATATATATATATATATATATATATATATATATATATATATATATATATATATATATATATATATATATATATATATATATATATATATATATATATATATATATATATATATATATATATATATATATATATATATATATATATATATATATATATATATATATATATATATATATATATATATATATATATATATATATATATATATATATATATATATAATTGACAAAATTTATCTAACAAAATTTTATTTTAATTTTCATTGAATTGTTTTAACTCTTCATTAAACTTTCAATTTGAATAATTAAGCGAACTTATAAAAGTATAACAACTATTCTTTAAGTGAAAAAGATAGTTCGTATAACACTGGTTGAGAAAAAGGGTGAAAAAATTCATTTTAAAATGCTAAATTTATCTCATTATTTTTAGATTTTTATAATATAATTTTGATGAATACATTAAAAATATGAAGGAAAAAGTCACTTTTTAGAAATTTTAGAGCTAGAATAAAATTTGGAAAAGAATTTATTATTTTTCTAAAGAATATGATTATTTTAAAGAGATCTCCTTATAAAAGACTGAAACAATTCATTTTAGACTTTAATTATAAGGGAACATAAACATTGTAGTTTAAAATCTTAATATTTTTTTATAAATTGATTAAATTCGAATACATTTGACACAGGACCTGAATTAAAGAAATTTTTGTCATGAATATCTGTTAGCTATATTTGAGTAATTTATGTTAATATATATTTCAGTATTTATAATAACACATATTTAAGTAATTTATGAAAAATATTAAAATTTTTCTGTTGGATTATTATTTTTAAGTTAAAAAATAATGTTGATGAAGTAAAACTAAAAAAAAAACTTCAATTCTATTTTAAATTTGTCCAAATAGAAGATTTGCATATACATCCATACATATAGTTCAATTTTTATGTTCGAGTACAAATTGTGATTGCGAAAATTCAATTTTTTATTCGTAAAATTCTTCTATAAGTTAAAAAAAAGTTAAAATTTTGAATGATTTTTACAAACTTTTTGTCAAGAGTGCAAACTTTGGTTGATAGATGGCAGCACAAAATTAAACTTATTTTTTGGATTACGAACTATTTTTTAAATTGATACTATTCATTTACAAAAATTATTGCAAGTTTTAAAACATACTCTATAATTTATATTTATCTGATTTCCAACATGTCAATGTTTATATGCTTAGACAACAACTTAAAAATAATTATTGACGGTAAAGAATAAAAATCCTTAGTAAAAAGTTGTATTAATCAACAGTAATCTCAGATTAAAATTTTCATAATCTGTTAACTATACATAAGCCTGCATATCGTAAATTAACAAGCAATTGTACTAAATAATAATATTTTTTTTAACTAAACTATTTTATGCTGTTTTTAATTGTTGTTTATTTGATTATTATGTTTGCTTTACATTTTATGAAAAAATTTATCACTTTCAGCAATTTTCTTATATTTTTCTTTACGTTGTATTGTGCTCTTCTATATATAAACACAAAAGAAAAAAAAAACCTTATATAAAGGGAAGACTAATATTTTATGTAATGTACTATGCATATTTTAATTCTACTCCATATTATATTCCAATGCATAAGGGGTTGCTGATATTGATATCTAATTTTACCAAAATTAAAGTCTTAAAGTTATATTCGTCAATAATTTCTGTGATTTCTCCAAAAAGAAAAAAATGAAAAAGAGTTTTATTATTTTAAAATTCGTAATTTCTGAAATTGTTCTGTCTTACATTAAAGAGAAAAATACATAAATGAATATAACAAAAATAAATTAAATTTATACAATTATAATTTTAAGATTAAAATATTCGATTCTATTGTATTCTTCAAAATATGATACTGTACTTAATTTTTTTTCAAAGTAACATCTTGGTTTCAAATCTTTTTACATATTTTGAAAATATTCTACTTTTAAAAACAATTAAGAGGACGTAGCTGACATTTTTCTCTCCAAATTCAAACATTGCTATAGGTCAGAAAAGTTACGTTGCTATTAATTGAAATTCTTTAAAAAAAACAGCAGATTTTAATTAAATCATCTTTTAAGGAAGAGACATTTAAAAAATTGTTTTTTTGACATTATTATACAACCATTGATAGCTTAGAACCCCATTTAAAAACTAATATTCAGCAAATAGATAAAATGCTAAAAAACTGTTTAATAATCAACTTTGCATGAATTTGATATTAACATATTTTCATACAAATAACTGCCTCCCTTTGATTTTAAGTTTAGTGACAAAACTGATTAATTTATTCTCCAGAATAAAGATCAGTTTTGATTAAAAATTTATATTCTCTATCTGGAATACACTATCTATATAAAATAATACTTTTAATAATTATAAATGGAAATATTGATAATTTAATGATTACTGCTATAGAAAAATGATGAAATATTACATACGTTATACTTTTTCGTTTGACTGTTGATAATTTTCTGTTTTTATACAAGGCACAAATATTAATAAAATCTCAACAACGATTAATTAAATTTTTCTAATGTAAATTTAATCACTAAGTTTGTAGAAATGCTTACAAGCTTTTTTTTTTTTAATTTACATGGATCATCAGTATTTTTCTCCAACTCTAAATTACTTTAATTTATATAAAATATCCTGTAAAAATCATTGTGAATCTTTTCAAATTCTTCGATATATAAGTGAACGCTGCCATCTAGTGTTTAAATTTCAAACTAGCAAAACATAGGAAAAAATTTCGATTGTTCCCATCTTAAGGCGATGATGCCATTCATCATTACAGAGAAATGATGTTGAAGAAAGTTAAATATACTAGAATTATTGTATAAAAATTTGTGGTATAAAAATAAAAGCAGAAGAAAAATTTTTCTTTCTTCAGTTTTATTTTTTTCTCACACTATCGATGCGAATTGTCAAGGAGCAATGGTAAGGAAATATTTTTTAGATGTCTCTTACGGTCAAATGCTAAAAAATGATGGTTTACTTTCGAAATGAAAACTGAAAATGGTTTTATTAATATAAATATTTTTTCCTTGTTAAATGCAAATCCCGTAAGAAATAATGCAATATGTTATCTACAATTACTCAACTTTGTAACATAATTCATGTCTTATGCATATATTTACCTTCATCTTTATACTTTATATTTGTCTTTACTTTATATTTTCCTAATCGAATTTCGTTAATGCAATCATTTAATGCAGATTTACATTTCTTCCATAGGTGAATATGAAATACGTGTCAGATGCGTCAGTCAGTGGATACAATATATAATATTAGAGAAAGCAAACAAAATATTGTCAGTTTTTTTAAACATCTTTTAATAAAAAAAAAACGGAAAAGAATAATTCTGATTTTATGAATAAATTTAACACACACATACACTGAACTTTGTTGTAAAAGCACTGGTTGAGTCTCAACTACCATAAAAGGGGACATTTTTAAGAATCCAAATATTAGAATTGCGGGTTTTTATATATTAGGTTTTATCTTTTTCCATTAGCTTCATTCCTCTTTTAGATTTACTCAATGATTTACTTCATTTATAATTTGAATTATAAAATTTTAACATAAAAAAAACGAATGCGTTTTAAATTAGGATTATATCAGTTTGGGCGGACGAAAATCGGAACTTTTCAACAGTCCATATTGATGAGAGATGACTGAATTATGCATGCATGTATCTAACACAAAAGAACTGTATATTCATATATTTATGCCTATACAAAATTACATTGATCATGCTTTTAAACTTTTTATTGAAACACAGCTAATTCACATAAATTTTTTATTACTATTTGAATTTGAAATTTCTCAAATTTTTCCCACATTGGTTTATCTTAATGGGACAATTTAGTGAATTTTTTTATATACTATAATTTCTTTTTAATTATTTTTAGCATTTATTTTTTCAATCCTTCATTATGAGGGCTATTTGTTTTCACAACAACGAGTATTTCATACGACTAAATCTCTTAAGTACTCGATCTCTACTTACTAAGAAAGTAGTTTTAATTTGATCAAACGCACGATAAAAATTGCTCGTGTTTGTGTTTCCTTTTAAATTAAACAAATAAATCACAGTAAGTTTACCAATTTGAATTTTTAACCCATCTTCATTATATAACTAATAAAATCAATTATAAAGTTTTTAACGCATTTATATTTGACTGTATATTAAATAATTTTCAACATTTTATTTAATGCATGTTCTGAAATTCAGTTCTAACATTGATGAACTTATAAAAATATAAATATTTGAATCCGAAAGATAATTTTATTGTTAGAAATATATGAAAACTTTCCAAAAGTAAGAGACTTTCGGTGTATGTGTAAAGCAAGCGTACTTTAATACCAATATATTGTGCTAAAAATGTTACAGTAGTTCTTTTAATAATGTACAAAATAATCAATAATTTGAAGTATTATACTAATTTCTTATCAAAGGCTTCCTACTTTTAATATCTAAGTTAAGTGAGTCGTAAGATTAAAATTAAAAACTTTTACCACTCTGAACCTTTTTATAACAGAAGCAGGCCTACATCAAGGAGATTCTCTTGCTTGCTTGCTATTCAATTTGGTGTCAGAAAAGTGCATGAAAGACAGTAGATTATACCAAACGGGTATTTTGTGGAGGAAGTCGCAGCAAATTTTGGCCTACACACGCAGATGACATTGATAATATTGGAAGATCAGAAAAATATGGTGATCTAATGTACACGTGTAATATTTATGAAGATAATTGCCAGCGTTATTTTATATACAAGCTGAAAGTAGTGGTCATAGATAAATGGGATAAAATTCCTTAAAACTTGATCAAAGTTATCAAGTAAAATGGGACATCAACATCTTTTCAATTTGTAAATAAGAGACGCTTTAAGTAGCGGTCTTATAATTTTGCGCTAGTTTTTAATGGAATTTTTTTAAACTATTAATAAAATATTTAGTATTGTGAAATATTTCTTTAAAGTTATATGTATATATTTCATATTGCATTTATTTATTTAAATTTAATTTAGTTTAAAAGAATTCATATTGTGTATGGTAAAATTCCCAAAATTCACTATATATTTCACAATATATATTAGGTTAATCTTTAATTTTAGAATTCAACATTTCTGTCTTCATCAACTCCATTATGAAAAAATATATACAGGGTTAGCAAGAAATAAGTTTCCCACTTCAGAGGGCTGTAGAATACGTTCTCTTTGTCTAAATGAGATAAAATTTGAACTACAGATAATTCAAATGATGCGCTTGACATTTATTAAAAAATAGTACAAAGTTTCGCCGAAAGATGGCGCTGTAATACACATAAAAACATTTGATATGCTTTATAAATGTTAAAAAATAATAATGAAAAAGTAGCGTTACAACTCTTCAATATGCCCTTCTTCATTTTCAACAATGTGCTCTAATCGCAGAACCATATTTTCGACAGCAGACCGGTGTGTGAGTCTGTCGGAATATCAAGAATATGGCGCCTAATGCTTGTCCTTCAGATCTGGTACACATGCTGGCCTTTTACGGTAGACATTGCCCTTCCATCATTTGAATTATTTGTAGTTCAAATTTTATCTCATTTGGACGAGTAGAACGTATTCTACAGCCCTCTGAAGTGGGAAACTTATTTCTTGCTAACCCTGTATATTATAAATTTAAAAATAAGTTTTTTTAGTCGCGTGATCTTAAATATCTCAAAAAAATTTTTGTTCATATTATTTACTAATCTTTGAGTTAGGAACAAAATTATTTTTTACATTATCTAATGTTGATCTAAAAGATGTCATGGTTATAAATTATTTCAATTTCGTGCCTCCTCTAATGACGAGCAGGGCGAAATGATAGTCAAGTGGTTGGTATACTCGTCATTTTATCAGTTTCAGATTTATACTCGTATTTCGGTCATTAATGTTTGCAGTGTTCTAAAATTTTGTTTAAATTAAAACCCTTCGTAATTTAAATTAAAAATGTGTAAAAATGACGAAATCTAGTATCTAAAGTACAGGAATAAATATATACACTGCTAAAAAAATTGGAGAACCTACGTTTTTTAAGGAAATTACGCAAATAGTTACCCAGACAACTAACAACAAATAGAACATCATACATGTATGACATTAAATAATTAGCAAAAAATTAAGGATATTTCCTTAATTTTATTTATATTTCCTTAGTTTTAATAACTGCCTCAAGTCTATTTATGACGTTAGAAATCAGAAAACGAATATAAGTAAAATAGTAAAATTTCATTGATCACACAGCTTTTGACTGGAGATAGAGAAGTTGAAAATCTTCCAAAAACGCGAGTTATTGGAATCCCTGGCTTGATATTTATCTCGAGAATGTTTATTCCTTGAAAAATATCAATAAAAGCATCGAATACGGTTGCAATGGTAAGGAGTGTCAATTCTGGTTGAGAAATAGACACGAAGAAACAGTGAATTCAACCAGAAAAGAGTCGTTTACTTACTAATAGCTCATTGATTCAGAAAAGACAATACTAATTCATCAAAAAAGAAAATTTTGGCAACAGGTTGAAGAGTCTATAGCCAAACAATCTGAAATAGGTTCACTTGTGTGGTCTCTTTATATTATGTGTATTGGTTGTATTGACTGCAAGTCACCATCTGAAATGTAATTACCAGGCCGCTGAACATCCAAATTGGATTTAAAGAGACTGAAATCAAATAATGCTGGAAGAATAATTACAATTCAATTTGGAATGTAACATCAGACATGCTTTTATGAGAAAAAAGAAACACTTGTGACAACAAAGCATTCACTCGGAAAAAATCACCTAAAAGACGAAGTGGTTTGATGGTATAAGCTGAAATCAACGTAGGATTTTTATACTTCTCAGAATATCAGTTTAACAGTTCACAAGTACGTAGACAAGATATTGAGATCTTATATTGCAATATTCACTTCAGCCTTTTATGACTTTTTTACTTTTAATGTAAGATAATATCAGATTTCATATAGCTCGTCTTATTGAGAACATACTTGAACTGAAACAATGCAATCTCGTAACCAAAATGCTCTCTTAACCTAAATCAAATCAAATATATTTAGGAAACATTGTTTATAGTACACATTGCTGCAACACCAAGGACTCACTTTACTTTTCAAAATTTGATTGTTAAATTTGGAGAGAGTACTGTTCCACATTTGAAGAGGTGTGGAACAGTACTCCTTAAAGTCTTATCGATAATTCCATTGCACCCATACAAAACAGGTTTACAAGAGGACCACTCTACAAATTAAATATCTTGGCTGGTTTTTAAGTAATATGTTTTTGCTTTTTACATATGATCAAATTGTTGCTCTGTAGCAGGTTCTGATTACGGTATGAAGTTGTCCTGATTATAGTATCTTAAATGGATGCTAGATTATTTAATTGCTTAGGAATCTTTGGAGCTTCATTTATACCCATTTAATTGAATAATCATGTGAAACATAAATAGGTAAAATATCTAATAAGTAGAATATTTTTTTAGAATTGACATAAGCAATGAATGCACCAATAATGTGATTTTGATGCGGATTATACATTGAAAAGTATCAAAGTGATATAATCTATTTATAATCTATCAGAACCTTTGGTTTTATTTTAAATTTAAAGAAGAATTTATGTATATATATATATATATATATATATATATATATATATATATATATATATATATATATATATATATATAAAATAAGACATAATAAATAGAGGAATAATTATTAATTTTATTTTGGCTTGATAATCTTCAAAAGAATTGAATTTTAATCATAATAAAAAATTGAATTTTAATTTCATAATTATTTCTGTAAAATATAGAAACTAAGATTGTCTTAAATGCGTAGAATAAAAAATGTAACTCAAAAATTAAATGTTGGATCAATCAAGGGTAGAAAAATCTTAAATGAAGGGATAAAGGATAGATTCAAAAATAAAATATTGGATCAAGTGTCTTCGCTAGTTTTAATTACAGTTACATAATTTTCATTGGATGCTGTGAATAGAATAGTTTTTAACACAAGAAAAAGTTCCATAAAATGATCATAACATTTCATTTTGTAATGTAATAATATTTCTGGCTCTTCCTCTAATTATATATATATATATATATATATATATATATATATATATATATATATATATATATATATATATATATATATATATATATATATATATATATATATGTATATATATATATATATATATATGTATATATATATATATATATATATATATATATATATGTACATAAATTACCTATAAGTGATAAAATTTGTAAGTTGAATTATATTAACTTGCATATTTATCATCACAATAAAATGGAATTAATTCCATTTTTCATTCAACAATTTAAAAAAATTAAAAATTTATTAAGAGATATCTTCGCATCTATATATAAATTATTATATATATATATATATCTGTGTGTGTGTGTGTGTGTGTGTGTGTGTGTGTGTGTGTGTGTGTGTGTGTGTGTGTGTGTGTGTGTGTGTGTGTGTGTGTGTGTGTGTGTGTGTGTGTGTGTGTGTGTGTGTGTGTGTGTGTGTGTGTGTGTGTGTGTGTTAAACTTATATATAATACACACTATTTAGTTTTTCTGCCTTCATAAAACTTTTAAGTAATAACAAATAACATTAAAGATTAAAATCAATTAAACATTGGAAAGAGGAAATTCTTTAAGAAATCATTTTGATTTATACGGATTATGGGACAAAGAGATTAGATATTTTTAACGCGAAATTTATTGAAAATGCACTTAAAATCAATAGCAAAATTATATATTAATACATTTATTTCAATGATGTGTAAATTAATTTTAACTTCTAGAGAGAGAGCATCGAATACGGACAGGTGCTTGACCATGTGAAACGTAAATATATATCAAATATCTTATAAGTAGAGTATTTTTAGAATTGACATAAAATATCAAAACACCAATTTTGTGATCTGGGTGTGGATTATAAATGAATTACATCATAAAAAAATGCCAAAATTATGTAATTTTGCTTAAAAATTTTATTAACATTTTTCATTATATTTTGAATTTAAAGGCAATTAAAATAAGACATAATAAGTAAAAATATTTGTTATTAATTTTACTTTGATTTGATAATCAATCTTTCTTTCTTCATAATGGTCTGTGTATTCACATATGTTACAAGAAGAACAACTGAAAATATTTATGGGCCTCTATTTTGACAAACCGGTTAAAAATAATTTGTGCCATGTATTTAGTATTTCTGAGTAGAGCCGCATCGAAGTTTTTATTTTGAAATTTGAAAATTATATATTATCCTGGTATTATTAAATATCCTGGTTGGAAATTTCAACCAGGATAAAATAATTTTTCATCGTGACTTGTTTGACAAGTAAAAATCTATTGCATAGACTTAATTTTATATACTGCCATTCGTTTTTTTATTTTACTGATTTATTAAATGAAACACGTTTGCGAGAAATTTTTAATTGAAACTATTAACATGTTTGATTTAAAAAATAAACAATCACAGTAAACTATATATTATATATGAGCAGCATATTATTACATATTTGTATGTGTGTGTGAGAGAGAGAGAGAGAGAGATTATCCTTATATTTATATATATATATATATATATATATATATATATATATATATATATATATATATATATATATATATATATATATATATATATATATATATATATATATATATATATATATATATATATATATATATATATATATATATATATATATATATATATATATATATATATATATATATATATATATATATATATATATATATATATATATATATATATATATACATATATATATATATATATATATATATATATATATATATATATATGCAAAGTTAAATATAGAACTAAAATGGTATAGCTTTGGGTGGCTTTGGGGTGTACTGGCTTCTTTAAGACTATGTCTTGGGCCATTGCAGAAAAAGCCATAATTGTGCCAATGTGGTCAGCACCCCCTGACGAAGCTGGCCATATTGTTACTTTATTCCATTTATATCTATCTTTTTTGAAATTTATTTCAAGTATTTTAAATGTAATTCTTTTCAATGTATTTCTTTCAAGTATTTTCAATGTATTATTTTCCATTTAATATTTTCAATATATTCTACATTTGGCATTTAATATTTTCAATGTACTATTCTCCATTCGGCATTTTTCATTGTATTTTGTTTCATTATATTCATTGTATTTAACAAAATATACTATTAAATATATATATATATATATATATATATATATATATATATATATATATATATATATATATATATATATATATATATATATATATATATATATATATATATATATATATATATATATATATATATATATATATATATATATATATATATATATATATATATATATATATATATATATAAATTTCGTGTCACGATGTATGTTCCCGATAAACTCCGAAACTACTGAACGGATTTTGATAAAATTTTGTAACCATTTATAATATAGTCCAACTTAAAAGATAGAATAGTTTTTATCTCTTAATTATTATTTTCAATATTTATTATACGACATTAATGTTTATTTATTGTTTAGTTCTGTAAGTTCCTAATAGATGGCGGTTTAGCATCTAAGTTGCACAGGTATTCGGCAGATGGCGACGTGTTTATTTTTCTAGATTATACATCTTCGAGAAAATTAACGTGCGCGCGCAATCGCGTGGTTAAATATAGAATTTACATATATTTTTATTATTATATTTTCATGATGTACATATATTTTCATATATTTTCATGATACATATATTTTCATGATGTATAATCATACTATAACAATTTTTTGTGAATCACTTTCATAATTATACTTTGTATTGTGTTATTATTGTGCGTGTTCAGTTTGAATATTTTTAATATTATAAATAGTAAAATAAAATTTTATTTATTGCTGTTTTTGTCTACTAATTTTCATACCACCTCCAAAACATGTAAGTATTTCTTGACAGCCTTTTATTTTTTTATTTTTATTTTTATTTTATAATTTGATAATTATTAATTTATTCAGTAGAACATTTTGATCTAATTTATTTATTCAAATGATAAATTCTTTTAATTTTTTTATTTCAGTATAATACCGCGGAAAAATTTTTTAGTTTTAATAATTAAAAATTGAAAAAATAATAGTTCGATGTCAAATGAAAAAATAATAGTTCGATGTCTACCTCATTTATAACAATTTATTTTTAGATGTTTTTAATTTATATAGTATATTTTATAAGTAAGTCACTGATTACTAACTATAATTTAATATAAGATGAATAAAATGTAAATTCAGAAAGTATATGTTGATTTGTACTTAGTTTCAAAATTTCGATACTTTACCTATTACTTTTAAATTTTTGCGAAACGTTTTATTTTTAATCTCATATGAATGAACCTATTTTAAATTTTTTTTAGAAAATATTAATTTGATTGTACCCAAGAATTAGTAAAAAATTGATTCAATGTATTATAAAAACTCAGCCACTGCACTGCAACGCGTGGCTGGGTCAGCTTGTATATATATATATATATATATATATATATATATATATATATTGTCTGTTAAATCCAATATGACCTCTTTAAAATCATGCTGGAATACTATAGTTTTGATATGAATTTGGTTTTAAATAATTTTAATCTTTTGAGTTATACTTATATTTTATCAATTATTATAAATGTATTTAAGCACATTTAAAAAAGCCCATTTTAAACCACTAAAAATTGGTAAAAAGTTAAGATTATAACAACAAAATCAACTGGATGATGCTAAGGAAACTATAAGGATTATGGCTGAAATTGTAAAACATGTGGAAACAACTTTATAGATGATGTCAGAAATAACAGACTTATAAAAAATACAACTCAAAAATTGTGCAATAATACTCATAAAAAACTTTTTGATTTAAGAATTCCGGTATTAAATATGTGATTCCAAATCAGATTCTGGTAGACTTCTTCCAATAAGATTAGTACGATAATTAAAGTTCAGCAAAATTAGTTAACATTTCAGGTCTAGAAATTATCATAAACCTTATTCATGTGATTGCAGCCCAAATAACCACCAGTTGACCATTGTGATATTGTAGAAAAATGTCAATGTGCAAATCATTCCCTTTAAATTTGTTTAATTTAAGTGGATTTTTCCCTTTAAGTAAGTTTTCAGTTGATTTATAACCATAAGAATATATTGAAAAGTTAGGTAAAATATGTTTTTACAAAAAACAATCTCAACAACGTTTTATTTTTATTTGTTATTAACAAATTTTAATTTTATCTATTAGAATTGTCATGAGAATAAACATTATAAATTTTAGTTTCGAGTCGGATTGTTATGCTTTACAACGAAAGTAATTTCATATGAAAATTTTCCTTATCTATTAACTGTACATAAACATGCAATTGGTAAATTAACAAGGAATAAATAATAATATTTTTACATTAAATTATTTTATGTTATATTTGTTCATTTGATTATTATGATTAAAAATTCAATTAATAATAAACACTTTGCGTATGTAAGCATAAAACAAACATATCAAGGACTAATTAAGTGTTATTTACCCGACTTAATCCCATTCCCCAAAACTTTACAAAAATTTCATCGCATACTCTAAAAAATATGATAACATCACCGAGCTTTTATGTGTATTTCAATTATACTTTATGTTTCTTAATGGAGACGAGGAATAGGATTTTGGACTACATTTTCCTTTTACGCCTTCTTTGGGTTCATGCGCTATACTTTGAAGCGATGTCAGAAAGCACTTTATGTTAAATACTAAATGAGTGCTTACCTATTTCTTTTCTATCTAAACTTCATCCAACTTGAATCGCTATGGCATAATTGCATCGTCGATATGCCAAATTACAAAGTGTTTCATTTTTATTTCTTAATCTTTTCTAGAATCATTAAAAAAACTTCTTCAGCAGATTTTTTAAGCCAAAGTTGTAATTATCCTATCTTTCACGTAAAACATAATTGCTCATTTTGCCATCGACCCATTAAGTTTCCGAGTTAGAAATGACATCAACAGCAATTTTAGTTGCCCGGTAGGATGCAACCTTAATTGCTGTCTATCCGCCCCTTACAACTTTCGCTGTCTGTAATAGTACAGTTTTATAACTCTTAAGAGGTTTTCTGTAAATTGACTGACATCACTTAGAGATGAAGCAATAGTTTGCCATATGAAATCTCTGCTTAAGATTTACAGTATATATATATATATATATATATATATATATATATATATATATATATATATATATATATATATATATATATATATATATATATATGCGTAATTTCAGACTTCAAAATCTACAAATTTCACTGTATGAATATCACTAATGTAAATATACGCTTTCCTAACATTTGCTTAATTTCTTGCAATTAGAATATTTATATCTTTGTCATTCTTATTTTAGGGTTAGAAAGGAAAATTTTTAATCACAACAAATTCATTTTCATTAGTCACTAATATAAATTTAACTGACTAAAATTATCTATATTATATTTTTGAAGAAATATTCTACTCAATAATATTGATAAGCCATTTGCAAGAACTTTCTTTGACCTCATTTGATTTGAAATTTTACTACAAATAATTAATGAAACACATTTTATCTTTTATATGAATTTAAAAAATGAAATATCTTGATAAAAATAACTCTGTTGTTTCGGAACATTTTCCTAAAATTATCATTGTTTTTTTAACAAAGATTGTGCTAATTTTATAAAATACACTTGTACAATCACGCACAGAAATTAATTGACTATATAGAAAAATAATCTTGATTGAAAGCGTGTTTAGAAAACTAAGAAACGACAATTCAATTTGGTTGTGAAATGAATCCAAACATGTATCTTAAATTGCAATAACTTTTCATTTGTTGATATTTAATATTTGTACAAAATTTGTATAAATTGTCATCTAGAATATTATAATTATCTAGAAGCAAATATTTATTAATATGACAGATTAAATAAAATGCTTATAGACTTTCTTATTGTAAAATATATTCTATTACCCTAAAAATATACTATATTATAACATAAAATGGAACTACATGATAAAACAATAAAAATTAAATGAAAAGTTTTGGTAAAAGCCATTAGAAAAAATTGCAAATATTTCTTGATTTAAAATATATAAGTCTTGTGTTTTTAGAGTCATGATTCTTTCACTTAAGAGAACATACAAGAGTAATGTGCAATGGACTCTCATAATATGCGTTCCTGCAAAGTGTGAAACTTGGAGCTGCTCAAACTGTGGTAGCAAGGCTTTGAAAACAATTCCAAGATGTTAGAAGTATCACTAGACCTTACACTGCAAATCGCCCTCGAGTAATATAATTTTGTAACAATTTAAAAACTTAAATAATTTAACTCAAAGGAGCTGAATCTGCTGCTCACAAAGGTACCTTCAAATTGTTTTTAGCAATTGTTATCATATTTCTTATTTATTAAAGATATTATTCGTTAAGGCGAGTTCTGAATTTCATAATTCTAATTAACTCTCTAATTTTTAAATAAAATGTTTCTTAATTTTTCTAATTTTCTTATCCTAAAATATAGTTTTCAAATGCTGTTATTTCTGACATCATCTATAAAGTTATTTCCACATGTTTTACAATTTCAGCCATAACACTTATAGTTTCCTTAGCATCATCCAGTTGATTTTGTTAATCTTAACTTTTTACCAACTTTTAGTAGCTTAAAATTGGCTTTTTAAATGCGCTTAAATACATTTATAATAATTGATAAATACAAGTAAAACTCAAAAGATTAAAATTATTTAAAACCAAATTCATATCAAAACTATAGTATTCCAGCATGATTTTAAAGAGGTCATATTGGATTTAACAGACAATATATATATATATATATAAAAGGATAATCTCTCTCTCTCTCACACACACACATACCAATATGTAATAATATGCTGCTCATATATAATATATAGTTTACTGTGATTGTTTATTTTTTAAATCAAACATGTTAATAGTTTCAATTAAAAATTTCTCGCAAACGTGTTTGATTTAATAAATCATTAAAATAAAAAAACGAATGGCAGTATATAAAATTAAGTCTATGCAATAGATTTTTACTTGTTGTCAAACAAGTCACGATGAAAAATTATTTTATCCTGATTGAAATTTCCAACCAGGAAATGAATTTTCAAATTTCAAAATAAAAACTTCGATGCGGCTCTACTCAGAAATACTAAATACATGGCACAAATTATTTTTAACCGGTTTGTCAAAATAGAGGCCCATAAATATTTTCAGTTGTTCTTCTTGTAACATATGTGAATACACAGACTATTATGAAGAAAGAAAGAATGATTATCAAATCAAAGTAAAATTAATAACAAATATTTTTACTTATTATTTCTTATTTTAATTGCCTTTAAATTTAAAATATAATGAAAAATGTTAATAAAATTTTTAAGCAAAATTACATAATTTTGGCATTTTTTTATGATGTAATTCATTTATAATCTACACCCAGATCACAAAATTGGTGCTTTGATATTTTATGTCAATTCTAAAAATACTCTACTTATAAGATATTTGATATATATTTACGTTTCACATGGTCAAGCACCTGTCCGTATTCCATGCTGTCCCTCTAGAAGTTAAAACTAATTTACACATCAACGAAATAAATGTATCAATATATAATTTTGCTATTGATTTTTAGTGCATTTTCAATAAATTTCTCGTTACAAATATCTAATCTCTTTGTGCAATAATGCGTATAAATCAAAATGATTTCTTAAAGAACTTCCTCTTTCCAATGTTTAATTGATTTTAATCTTTAATATTATTACTTAAAAGTTTTATGAAGGCAGAAAAACTAAATAGTGTGTATCATATATAAGTTTAATACATACATACACACACACACACACACACACACACACACACACACACACACACACACACACATATATATATATATATATATATATATATATATATATATATATATATATATATATATATATATATATATAATAATTTATATATAGTTGCGAAGATATCTCTTAATAAATTTTTAATTTTTTTAAATTGTTGAATGAAAAATGAAATTAATTCCATTTTATTGCGATGATACATATGCAAGTTAATACAATTCAACTTACAAATTTTATTATTTATAGGTAATTTATGTGTATGTATGTATATATTATATATATATATATATATATATATATATATATATATATATATATATATATATATATATATATATATATATATATATATATATATATATATATATATATATATATATATATATATATATATATATATATAATTAGAGGAAGAGTAAGAAATATTATTACATTACAAAATGAAATGTTATGATCATTTTATGGAACTTTTTCTTGTACTAAAAACTATTCTATTCACAGCATCCAATGAAAATTATGTAACTGTAATTAAAACTGCGAAGACACTTGATCAAATATTTTATTTTTGAATCTACCCTTTATCCCTTCATTTAAGATGTTTCTACCCTTGATTGATCCAACATTTAATTTTTGAGTTACATTTTTTATTCTACCCATTTAAGACAATCTTAGTTTCTATATTTTACAGAAATAATTATGAAATCAAAATTCAATTTTTTATTATGACTAAAATTCATTTCATTTCAAGATTATCAAGCCAAAATAGAATTAATAATTATTCCTCTATTAATTATGTCTTATTATATATACATACATATATATATATATATATATATATATATATATATATATATATATATATATATAATAGGAATATATTAGAGATATAAATAATCGTGTGAATTATCAATTTATACTCTCTCTTCACTGCCCTTTTTTATTAATACATTACTAGAAGATTTTTCAGAGGGATAGAAATATTATATTTAATTTCGAATATTAGTTTGCTAGTTTAGTTTCTTGTTTCCACTTTATTTTTTCAGGGAATTAGAATTAGTTTATATTCTTCAAAAATATGTGTATAACTTCTTTTAATTTAATTTTTGACATTGTCATCCATATTATATTTATCAGGCTTAATTTCTTCATTTCCACACTATTTGTGTATAGTTTCTCTATACTATTATACATATATATTATTTTTTCTCTTTTCACCTGATTATTATCAAAAAAAGTTTTTTTTGTGACAAAAATTTTGAAAGAATTTAAATTCAGTCTTTGAAAGCAAAGCTGAAGAATATATGTGTCTCTTTGAAAAAGTAAAAAAAGGAAAAGAAATAAAAGCTGTGCAAGCTTTTCAAAATTATTGCATAGACTTAAGTAAACATATTAAAAAAATTGTTTAAACTTGGTATAAATATACCCTACATGTTTTTGATAAAATTATTGACATTAGATTTAAATAAATGAACTTATTTGTATACTTATATCTATGTATGTATATAGTATATATATATATATATATATATATATATATATATATATATATATATATATATATATATATATATATATATATATATATATATATATATATATATATATATATATATATATATATATATATATATATATATATATATATATATATATATATATATATATATATATATATATATATATATATATATATAACTAATTTAGAATTGAATAATTAATTTCAAAAGGTATATTTTTATCTTGCAACATTTTAGAGCAAATGACCCATTTATCTTTCAATTAGCCCAGCACCTCTTCCGACAAAAGTGCAAGCATGCCCACAAGTCAATTTACAAATTACACAATTAAAGTTTCCTGATATTATCTTCTCTGATAAATAATGTCTATTTCTTAAGAAAAAATGATAGTTCGTAATGAGACAGAGTACAAAAATTTTTATTATTTTCATACTTAATGTAATAGTGGTGGGAATATTTGGATAATCTAATATCACACACACACATAAGTATTCAAAAGGAAATGAAAGAAATGTATTTTTTAAAGCTGGAAACATTTTGTAATCAGCCTCATTTCCAGGATCTCATTTATAGAGGCATTGTTTAGAGTTCCAAGCATAACATTTCTTAAATGTCTTCTTATAGTAGTTACATTACCTTCTTATTTCTTTTGCATTTTCATATTTCAAATGTTGTGAAAATTAAATTATAAATAATATATTGAATAACATCTAATAATGGACGATTTCTAAGAAATATTTTGACCTCTCAAATGACAATTAGTGTAACTTGAATTCCTATTCTACAAAGACGTGCATGTCTTAAAATTGCTTTTTTAACTGATGCCAAGACCTATATATATCACGTAATAATACATATTAGAAATTATTGTAAAATATAAGAATATTAATTATATGTTGACCCCTATAAAAATATTAATTACAATAATACTCAACTGAAAATAATTCTTTCCAAGCTTTTTATATTATATATCCAGATAAAATAAAATGAATTAGCATATTCTGATTTTTGTTTTTACTTTAAAATAATAAAATAATTAAATATCTTTTAGAATTATTAATCTTTTATTACAAATATGAGCAAATAAAATAAAATATGTGCTCTAAATAAAAAGTAAAATATATTAATTATCCTTTATAATAATATATTCAAATTTTTATATTTTTTATATAATTCATTTTTATAGAAAAATATAGTTTTTATAATCGTTAAAACAAGAAATTACATATTGACCACATTAATTTCCTTCTTATATTTAAATCCTTTTTCTGACTTTTTAAGTGTTTCCAGTAGATAAAAAATAATTTCTATAACATTTAACAGTTTTGCTTTTTATATGTATTATATAGTTGCTTTAAATCTTTCATGTGGTTTTTAATCAGTGATTTAGGTTTTTGTGCATTTTTAAATCATTTTAATGGCTTTTTAATATCAGATGTTTTGATAAATTTAAAAAATGAACAATGTGTGTGAATTTGTATTCATAAATTGTTGAATTACTATACAAAAAACACAGCATGAGACATTCATGAAACTGTTTTTTATTAAAATTTATAATTTTTATAAAGATTATAGAAATATTTTAGAATTACTCTATGCAGCCACACACACACACACAAATACTTCTTAATATTATCCTTTTTTATATATTCCCGACAAATCTCAGTTAATATTAAATTTCATAGCTATGAAAGATTAAAAGAGGGGAATTTAAAATAGGATAATATAAAAACTTCCTATTTTTGTATACAACAAATTATAACTTTCTATAACTTGTTTTATTATATTCATCCATATAAATAATTAATTTAATGAAAACAATAATACCTCTCAATTTAAATTAAAATTCTTATTGATTTTTTTTAATTTACGAATAATAATTTGAATAATAATCAAGTTGAATGCTTTAATCGTATTTAAACTTACTTTTTAGGCTTAAATCACGCGAATCAACTTACCAATAGATCAATCATACGTATTAAATAATGATTGTTTGTCAAAAATAAGAATTTGAATCAAGAAATTTTCCTTTCATGATTCAACAAGAAGAAAAGCAAACAAAAAAAGGAAACAAAGTTGAAATTAAGCAACTAGCACTTTTTGTCCTACTGAAAAACAGCATTTGGTCCATATATCTTGTTTTTGGTCATGTCTGAACTTGTTTTAAGTAAATTAAGAGATAGCCCTTTGAATCTTATATTGAAAAGATAAAATCTCTCTGGTACAGTAAAGAAATCCCTCTTTTACTTCATTTCATTGAAGTGAAGACAATCATAAGCAAATTACATAGTCGGTGAAAACTTTCAAAGAGCAAAATCTCAATAGTTCTGTTCAAAGAATGCCGTGAATCTAATGAAAGTTTAGATTTATTTTGAAGTTTTAAGTGTCTATTTTTCTTATAAAAAATAGCGGAAGGGTTCCCTCAAATCTATCATTTACATTCACTAGTTTCCTTTCATTAAATCCCTAAGAGTGCCGCTTTCATCTCAATTTAAATCTGATCTAACAGCTGATTTTTTAGAAGTAGCCTCTGCATCGATATCCCTTCAACGTTACATGAAAGGGAAGTTGTGTTAATTACAGGTAGATTTAGCGAGAAAAGTGTGGTATCAACACCGTTATTTGGAAATTCGGTTGATGTACACCGATGCGTGAAGTCAAACTTCCTCTCAAGGTTAGATTTCTTTTCCCTCTAATCTGCCTTTTGGGAGAAAGAACTGTAAATTATATTCCATAAGAAATTCGGAGCGAGTATACGGTCTCCTCAGAGAATAATAATTTCTATTCCCCAATGCGCATACAGAAAGCAAACAAGTAGCTGTTCTTCTATAGTTGGCACTTCCATAATATTCAGATCTCTGGTGTTTTCCCCAATTGAAGTATTGATATAAAAACTTAGATGAATTACTGTATTCAGCAACATGCACTGAATACCAAATCAGAACACGTAATTTATAAATATAAAATAGGACACATATTTCATTAAAGATACAATCTTTTTACAAACAATAATTATTTGAAAATTTATTTAGGGGCAACTCAATCCAGTTATTTAAAGGAGCAAATTTGAATTTATTAATTGGTATACCTGTATGGAAACTATATTATTTCACATGCAACTTACATTTTGATTGTATAATTTTTTTCACTGATCAGAGAGATTAAATCCAAAGAAAAACACAAGAATAATCTGTGACATTGCACTACTTCCTATGGTCCTTTAAAATTGTCACCGTATTCTTAACACTCCCCCACAAATCCTTCCAAGAAGCGTCTTTTAAAAATGGAACACCTTCATTTTTAAATTAAGTAAAGACTTTAGCATAGCTTAAATTCTTATGGAAACGCAGAGAATATAATATATTATTTTCCTTTATATATTGAGATAACAAATAAAATATTTTTAATTATAAGGCATATAAAAAACTAAACCATTTTTAATAACACTTCCTTAAGCGATAGAATAAAGTATCATTGATTGAAATTTTATAGTTTACAAGAATTTTGAGAGTGTAACAATTATTAATGGAATAACTTTATAAAAATGAGTCACATATTTTGCAATTATCTTTTGTAATATAATATGTGATATTCTTTCTCAACCAATGATATCATCGTGAAGTTTTTACAGTATTTATTGTTTGTGTGTGTTCGCAAGGATTTAAAAAAAGTACTCTCCCCATTCTTGTATTCTGAGGAAGCAATTTAAAAGTTCAAAAATAATCAAAATGTGGGGACAGTTTAAAAAGAAACACCCTTCCCTCTTTAAGAGTTGCAAAGTCAATCGATTAAGTTTCCTTTAAAACAAGAGAATAAAAAATACTTGCTTGTGGCTAGTTTCTGATAAGTAATAGTACATTTAATGTAGTATTTTTAAGTACTTCTATGAAAAAAACGCGATATAAGTATTTTGAAAAAAATACATTTGCTCATATTTTCATGTCACACATTATTTTATTTCTGAGCAAACGTACCCCACTGACCAACACATAGTAACCTTAAATTCTTACAATTCATTCTAAAGATGGCACGATTTAAATTCGTTATTTTGCAGATATTGAGTAAAATCACATATAATGTTCTAGAAATCTGAAACTAGGTTTCATAAGTATATTTCACCATACATTTGTGCCAAAATAAATATAAAATAAACTATGTACACACCTTTTTGATTTACTTAATAAATATTAAACCTCTACTAAACCTTCTATCACATCACATCTATTCTAAGAAGTTATTAAACCTATTATGTGTTACCAACTGATTATTCAACAACCGAAAGACAAGATAGAAGAAATATTGCTTAAAATGATTTTAATAACTTAATGGAATTAATTAGAGCTTAGTAAAATGTCTGTAGTTGTTTGTTTGTATGTGTGTGGTTGTGACACTTTATTGTTTTAATTTACAATTCATAATACCTCACTAAATTCAAACAGCGGTGGAATTTTTTAATTTTGAATAAAATCTGAAAAATACTCTTATTTTATGGTTTTAAGGAATGCGATATATATTGACTTCATTCTGGCACAGGCAGCACTGGACTCATGCTCTCTGTGTTAGCTGAAACGAAAATATAACCATTAGATTGAAAGGGAATTATTATAAAATTACGTGTATATTTTATATACATACATTCACACAAACATATATGCATTTACATATATACATATATACATATATATATATATATATATATATATATATATATATATATATATATATATATATATATATATATATATATATATATATATATATATATATATATATATATATATATCATATAGATATGTATATACATATGGGATAGCGGCTATATATATATGTATATACATACCTCGATATATAATGTTGCCTTATACCAAGCGTGAAGAGAGGATTAGGATATATTTTTATAATAGTGTTAAATCTCTAATAAATCTAAGTAATTTTGAAAAAAAATCCAAAGATATCCATTATCATTTCAAACAGTACTCGAATGTAAAGTTTATATGATTCATATAATTTCTAGAGAATTCTATAGAATCAGATGAGTAACAAGTGTTTTATTTTGTTCTTTCTAAGAGAAAACTACATTTGTTTTAAACATATGTAAATTGAAGTTCAAAAAAAAAGAAAGAAAGAAAGAAAATTGAAACAAAATGCATGGAAAACATTAAACTATTATTACTAATTATATTAAAATAAAATACATTAATCATTTTACACTTTTAAACAATTAAAAATATAATATAAAATAATATATATATATATAATATTATGTATTCAATATTACGTGTCTAAAATTAATTGACAAGAGGTAAATAAATAAATAAATAAATAAATATATATATATATATATATATATATATATATATATATATATATATATATATATATATATATATATATATATATATATATATTAATTTATTTACCTCTTGTCAATTAATTCGTGTAAGAGTATAAAAGTCGAAAAATTTTATACTCTTTACACCTCTATATGTCAGTTATACAAACTGCTACCAGTGTTATAACAAACAAATATTAAACTTAATAAGTGAAAAAAGTAAAAAAGATAAAGCTAAAAAAGAAAATTATGGAGGCAGAGTTAGCAAAATAACTTAACATAAAACAAACTTTAAGAACAAACAATAATAAATAAACACATACTAAAATTAATATTTTTCTTTAAGAATCAAATTATATTCAAGTAAATTTAATGCTTTTATTATCATAGCATTTATGAATAAACGGTATTTACTACCTTCCTATTTGGAGCATATATAAATACCAGGATTTTTTTCTCATTTATACTTTTAAACGACTGACATACAGCTGATCAAATAAGAAAAGGTACTAAAAGTTGAGATCTAAAACATTTAAATTCTCAATCTTATCTTTTAATAAATAGCTTGACTTCATTTACCGACATGTTGAAATTCAATTGAACTGAAAATTGGATTTTTTTAAATTGAAATGAGAAATCTTCTGGGTTTATCGAAATCCCAGGAACAAATATATCTTTGCCTGTGGTTTACCTACTTGTTTTAATAAATTCCATAGCGTATTTCATGCTTATAATCCTAAAAGCTGCCTATTAATGAATATATGTGGCCGTTTTTATGAGTGGGTAGTTCTTTCACGAACCAAATATGATTTTTAAAATGTTGTATTGGTTTTTGTGATATTCTATTGTCGCCTTTTCACGCGATGGTTATCTTCACCGAGAGCTAAACTTTAAAGCAAATTTCAAATCACGTCCGAGATAGAAATTGAACCCATAAATTATTAAGAGCCTCAGCTTATTTAGCCGCCAATTATATAGCTGGTAGTAAGTACTCGTGTGACACAAATTGGTTGCATTTTCAATCAATTTTCCAATATCTTCTACTGTTATAAATCCAGAAAATTTTCCAGAATCCATTAAAAATAATTAGTATTAGAAAATTGTTGTGAATCTGCATCGTCTGGTGCATGAACTCTAATATTAGTTTGAAGATTAAATGTTCATTTATATAACTTACATTGGAGATTATAGGCATGCATGCAGAATACGTAAACAAAGGTTCTTTGAATGTAAACACAAAAGTTTTGAAATGGCTGTTCCTTTGCTGAGTCAATTAAAAAATAATTCAAATGAAATTTAGAGCAAAATGGTATAGATATAGAGATAACAATATGGTATAGATATAGAGATAGGTATACAAGAGCAGTAATGAAATTTAGGGGAATATTTAATTTTCCCATCTATGAGACCGATTTCCAAACATTAGTTTTACGATATGTTAATTTAGTAAGATATGAGAATATGATAAGCGTAATCAAAACCTCCTTTTTTCCTAGTTAAATATATTCTCTTTCTTTATTAATAAATTCAATCACAAATTTTTCAGTTGTAATAATTTCCAAACGAAGAACTGTGCTAAAATTAGCTATATGAAGCAATGGTGTTAATAGATTCTTATCAATGCAGTGAAATAATATTTTCTATTAACTCTCTTCTAGTTTTATGCCTAGAGAGATTTTAAACTATTGATTGCTTCCTTACTTTAAATGAAACTAATAGTTCATTAAATAAAGTAGCATAAACTCTTTGTACAACATGAAAGATAACCTTCTGTCTGTGGTGTAGACTGAAGAATAACTGAAGACATGATCACCGAGATGTCAAATCATGCGTCTGAAAACATTGAGGAGTTGTTCGTGCAGTCTTTTGTCGCTTTACAAAAGACTTGATTTCGTAACTTAAGACTCGTGACATTTCTGTATGATCCACTAAGGACATGCGAGTAACAAGTCTGTCATCTCAGTGCTAGGTATGCAGAGAGATTTTTCAATCGGCTGTTTCGAGAAAAAGAACGTGGGTCGGACACACATGATGGTTCGCAATTCTTATGTTTCAGACCACGTAAACTTGGATCCCGTGTTTGACGAGCAACCGGAACAGAGTCGGCTGTACCAGCTGTTGGACTTGCAAAATGGTACAACAAGCAAAATGAAAGAAGCAAAATGGTACAACAACAGCAACATGTTTGTCTTCAAATCCACGGTAGCCTAGTTAGTTAGGGCGTCGTTCTCATTATCGGAAGGTTGTGAGTTCGAATTCCGGCTTAACCGATGATCCGTCGTGTTCGCCAGCCTCTTTAAGACTGGGATTGGTTGCAATGTCCTTCTAGTGAAATGATACCTCTAGGGGTGGCAGCCAAGTATTAGAGGTCTTCTCCTTGTTTCTTACTTCAAAATCATGAATTCACCCGAATGCTTCTATCTAATTGGTAGAGCCTACCTCAAAGCTAGGTAGAGGGAAGCATGCTGGTGCAACAACAGCATGTCTGTCTTCTAGTCTGTAAATGATAGAGGACCGCAGAGATATAACACAGTTTTCCATATGATCACCTGGAACCCAAAGTTAGAAACGTTGTAGTAAGTATTTCTCACGAAACATCAAAACAAATTTTCAGCAGGCAAAGACGCTTAAATGCAATTTATATATATTTGATCAAACCAATGAACAAAATTATTTCATTTAAACACTGTGTAGGTGTCGCTACCATATACTATTTTACAAGAATATTTTGAAAAAAATGTAATCATATATGAATGTAATAAAAACAATGTAATCATATCACTGAATCTTCTTCCTGTCATGTAAATTTAGAATGTTCCTCATAATGTGTATTTATATATATATATATATATATATATATATATATATATATATATATATATATATATATATATATATATATATATATATATATATATATATATATATATATATATATATATATATATATATATATATATATATATATATATATATATATATATATATATATATATATATATATATATATATATATATATATATACACAATATATGCACAAGCGCAAATAAACACGGGTACACATTTTTTAATCATATTTCTTTAGCGACTAAATATTTAATGTTTTTAAAACTTTTTATAGCATTTTTAAAATTTGTTAAATTTTTGTGGTATTTGTAAAAATAATCACAATATTAGGTAGATTAGTGTCTTAAAATAATTTCAAATCAGCATATCTTGTCAACTCAGTAGATTAGTTTCGCTTATTTAATTAATTATTCACAAGATGTTTGCAATCACAAGAATTAAAGTCTTGAGAAGTTGTCGTTCACTCATTATTTACTCAATTCGTTGCAAGCACAGCAGTTGCTAAGAAAAAGCAAACACAGCTTATATTTCCTACTCTCTCTTAAATCCCTTGCTCCCTTGGCATGTCTTTAAAAATAACTCTCCCTCCGATAAGATTTTAAGAGTCACATCCTAATCTCGTCAGAACTACTATGTCAGTTTCGTTGAGAGAAGTAAGACATTTTTTTCTCTCTCTCTCTTATACCTTTCTTCTTGTCCCTCGTTCCTATTTCCCCGTGTACAAATCAAGAAGCAACAATAGCAGCAAAGTAGGTAATGTTCCGGCTTGTCACCTCCCGCCACTGCAACGATAAATCAAAGGGTCTTCCATAATGTTCTGGATTTCGAAGATTAATTAGGTGCTCACGATTGCTTGAGTAAACGTCTCTTCTTTTCGCTGAGCTCAAACAATGCTGGTTGAGCCGAAACTATTTTGGAAACGGAGAATGTAACGTTGCTTTGGAACGGAGAATGTAACGGAGAAAATACTCGAAATATTTCTTATTTTAATTGAATTCGTAAATCATGGAAGAGAATCTTTTTCGAAACTTATTTATTTGCAATATTTTGGACGCATTTCTTAACTGTTTGAGCATAAATTTTCGGTTCTTAGTTGATAATCCTAACCAAAAGTATTTAAAAGTGCATTAATTTATTAGATAATAATTTTAATATTTCATTTGATAAATGCTCATTTGAAAATTATCTTTTTAAGACGTTGGTCTCCAATAACACCCGAAAGAGTTATTTAACTTTGATATCACCCCAGCTGTAAAACTTTTATTTTTGTTATTAAATCAAACTATTTTAATGGCAAATAAATGTTGTGTAAGTTAAACAACAAAACTTTTAGAATTATATATCATATAAAATTTCATAATGGTTAGTTGAAAACAAAAGTGAAAATTAATTTTATCAAATTCTGAATTTGTGTTTAATATTTTTGTTTACATTGACTTTAATAATAATCTTTAATTTATTATTTTTTTAATTTTATTATAATAATATTTACTTAATAGAGTAATCTTTAAATTTAAAAGAAATGAGCACTTGGAACAGTATATGCATTTGTGAGTATGTATATATATTTAATTTTCTCTATATGCATTATTTGTTCGTAACTGTTATCCAGAAGTACAAAATCCCTTAAAGAAATTATTTATGCATTGTGCTTTGTGATATTATATTTGCGTTGTATGAAATAAAGGCAAATTTCCTCTAAATATGAAATTAAATTTTTCATTTCTTCAAAAAATATTTAAAATTAAAATAAGTGTTCATAGTAATTTAGATTACGAACTACAAATAAATTGCTCCCTGGTTTGTGAAATCAAGTGCATTCAAAAATAAAGAGTAGTGATTTAGTAACCTTCAAATTAAAAGGAAACACATCTGTGTTATTATGGGTGTTATACCCTATTTGAATCATAGAAGCATCATGTAATTATTCCTCTCCCCACAAACGATTGATCACTATTACTTTGATGTCCCTGTAAAGTAATCCCTCGCGCATTCAGCGACAATATATTCCACAATTGAGTCTTCATAATTACTGCCATCTCCCTTTACTTCCCAATCAACATTCTCACAGAAGAAGATATAAGCAGAATCTATTTTATGACAAGTAAACTCTTTGCGCCATCCAACTAGGAAGATACTGCCGCTCCGAGGTGCCACATTTCCAGCCATGATGGATGGTATAAACGTGAGGCACACCCATGAGCAACCCTCATTTAGGCAACTAATATGATGATTCAATAGGTTTTTTGAAGTCTGCGTAACCATAACTCAATATGGGATGTGCCTCCAATCCGTTTTCCGAAAATTAATCTTTCTCTGTTTGATATCATGTTCTTAAAAAGGATCATTCATCTGACCTTCTAGCTGGGTGGGTGTATATAAGAGTTAAATACATAGACATAAATCAAACTGGAGCATGATGGGTAAAAGACACATTTCAAAAATCCTTTAAATCTCAGGAAAGACGTTTATCATTCCCTTTTGTTACAATGTTGTTACTAATGAGAGCCGCATTTTTCTGGTCAGAGTATTTTCAATGTTACTTTTTCTTGAAGTTGCTCTTTAAAACAAAAGGATTTGAATCATAAATCTAAAAAAAACCTGAACTATTGAGTTTTTAAGTAAATTGTTCATGAGAAAAATTTAAATTTTAAATTGTTTTCAAAATATTTTATTTTGTCAAGATTTTGGAGGGAAAATATTTAAACTAAATATATTGAATTACAAAGTATATGTTTGGTTAGTGAGTAAACAAAAATGGGTCATCTTCTATTTCATATATGAAACAAAAAAAACATTTGGACAAATAAAACCCAAAATTTCAAGCAATGGAGGTTTAATTATGAAAAGTTTTATTCTTGTGATTGAGGGTGATAATTCTATACCTGACCCAGATGAAGATTTGTAGTTTTTATTTATGACAACTTAGGCACATAAATTAATCGCAATTTCCTTCCAGCACGTGACGTGGAGAGAAAGATGCCAACTCAATTGTCGACCAAGTCACTTGATAAAGGTTCAAAATTACTCAGTGATTTGATGTGTTCAGCTGCATTTTCAAGTTGTCAGAAATAGAAAGCCAGAAATGTACTGGAAACAAACAAGTTTAAAAATTAATAGTCATCAACTTTAAAAGTTTATCAGGAAAATATTGTGCGGTATAAATTTCGCATCAAAATTAAAATATCTATTTAAATTAATATATAAATTTAAATATTTGGTAAACATTAGGCACATTTATGAAACAAGTTTTTGAATACTAACCATTTTACCACGTATATAAACATAAAATAAATTATTTATTATAATTATGAATTTTTATGTGTTTAAGAAAATAGAAAGTAACTATATGCAAAATAAAATATTTACATTATTTAAATTCTTAAAATAATGATACTATAGTTTCTGCTACTATTTCCTTTCATGTAGTTTCTAATATTTATAAAATAATAACATAATTTACATCAAACAACTTTCAAAAATTGAAATACAATATGAAGTGTGACGGAAAATACATTTAGTGTAACAAGTACTGATCTTAAATGAATAAGGGTTTCTGTTAAATAATTCTATCTATGGGAGAAGTTATAAGGTAATTCCTTTTAAAAATATATCATTAAATTAAAAATATGTTTCGTTTATTAAATAAGATGAAATTAAGAAATTTAAATAATTTGATTCAAGAAAAAAAATCAAATTAGTTACAGATTTTGCAAAATAAATGATAGAATTAAATGTTTGAGGCTAACTGGTTGTTCGTTAATTTAAATTTCTCTGTAGACTTCCTTGTAGATTAATTTCTAAAATTTTCATGAAATTATATATTTTCATGAATATTTCAAATATTTTATTCTATATGTAGAAAATTTCTTCTCACATTTTTAGAAAATAACATACTATTTAAATTAAAAAAAAAATTTTAAATATAAAATATAATCTTTAGATATGAAATAGTTTATATACGTCAAAATATTTAGTGGTATTAGAGTAAAAAAATGATTTTTTTTATTAGTCTATGATTTTATTGTTATAAATTGTATTAATCGATGACTAAATTAATTTTTATTTGTGAAAATTTGAGTGCAATTTCTGACTTTGGGCATGCTTATGATGCACATTTTTAGTATTATAATCTTGCATTACTTTCATAATTTTATTTAAATAAATTTTACTTAATTTAAATATAATGACGGCTTTTATTTAAAAAGACTTTTAAAAAGACTCACATGTATAAATTTTTCCGAAGTTAATTTCATATTTTCAACAGGCAAAAAACATCACCGAATGACGGAAAATCATATCAATAAGTAAAAATCAACCAATCAGTATTATTTTAATTATTCAGACTTATTTTAGCACATTTAAAATATGAAAAATACTTAAATTCTCGGGTCAAATAACCCTATATATAAATTTAACATCTAATTTCAAATGCAGGGCTGTTGGAGACACTTCAAAAATAAAAGCTGAAAATAAAGCATGTTAATTTTTATATTCGAAAAATGTGGATTCATATTTCTCTCTAACAAAGTTGTGAAGTGATAAAAAAAGAAAAATAATCTTAAGTGGAAGACTTCTTTAAATTTGATTGATGACGGTAAATTAATTGTCATTATGAAATAGCATATTTGCAAAAGTGTGCTTGTTACATTAATTCATACAAACATTTTATATTTTTATTTTAAATTTTTATCATTGCCCATGAGAGGTATAAAAACATCAATAAATAAACGTTTAAGCACTATAATAAATACGCGAGTTTCCTGAACTAAAAACAGTTTGTGCTTTTTATATAGGATATAATTATAAATTTGTTTTATTATACTTACAGCCAAACTTTTACCGAAAGAATTATTTTTTAAAAAAAAAATTAATAAAATATGTGCAAAAATATAGCATTAAAATAATAGTAAAGTTACGGTTAAATTACTGCTTATGTATATCAAAAAAATTAAATCATTTATTCTTGGGTTCGTGCATGCTTAAGATTTTAAGATTTTTAATGTTTTACTTTAAATAATATACATTAATTAAATTTGAAATGTAATACTATGAAATCATTTGAAGATACTAAGTAAGATAACAAAGAGCAATACTCTTTTTTAGTTATGCTTTTTTTAAACCCAATTAAAAAGAGTGTGTGGATTCAGTTTTCGTTAAGGACATAAAATTAACCAAATATTTACTTTACAAAACTCGCTGAAGACCAATGTTAATATTAGCTCATTAATCTATAATATAACTGATTAAGTATAGCTAATGTAACTGAATTGAACTTTTATTCTAATGCCCGGCTGCAAACTCAATTAAATTAGCATTTATCAATTTATTTATATAATTACTCTATGAATCAGAAAATTATATTTATTAAAAACAGCCTAATTTAACATTATATATTCAGTAAAATTTTCAGTAACATAATATTTCTAATATTAATATATTTTTTTAGATTCCATGATATTTAATATACAAATTAAATGCATGTAATTTAAAGGAATTTGTTCATATGAATAAAGTTGAGCTATACAGTAAGATGTATGCCATGCTATATTAGATGTTACAGGAATATATCCCAAAACAAGGCCTCAAACTGGTGATTCATGCTCAAATCAAAGAATAAACACCTGATACAGTATATATATAGTTAATAGCGATTAAAGTGGGACTTGCTGCTATCATTATCAGCAACTGTGATTTTGGAGAACTTTGGATTTTGTCAGACAGCCGCAGTGCACTGCAACATCTCAGTGACTGATCCTCTATAAAGAATGAAACAAGTCTATCTATTCTCCTGAAATTGAAAATTATCTTCCAAGATCATGTTGTACACCTCCAATGGATTCCATCCCATGTAAATATTAGTGGCAATGTGTGAGACCGCGGATCGATTGGCCAAAGAGGACAGTGAGGAAGATACGCCCACTAATTCAACACTTACATATCAGGAACTTTACTCTAATGAAAAATCTAGACTTAATTCAATCTGGCAAATTCCACCAACACACCAATGGTACTCTGGAACATCTCCTGGAACTCTTCTGGATACAAAATGTGACCGAATATTTCAGACTGCCTTGGCCAGATTCTCAAGTGGACATCTAAAATGTTTATCGTTTGAACGTGGTACAAAAATGTATCCCACTTGTAAAAAATGCTGTGAACATCCAGCCTCACCGAATCATATTCTGGATTGCGTCGGACTTTCCCGAGAGGATTTATCCTCAAATCCCTTGCTAGTCATTGACTTTCTAACTGTCAACAATTTAATGGAGTTGATCTGACAAATGTCAGATCTTTAAAGAGGATAAGCCAACACAACACAGCAACAATATATATACATACATATATATACATATATATATATATATATATATATATATATATATATATATATATATATATATATATATATATATATATATATATATATATATATATATGTATATATATATATATATATATATATATATATATATATACCTTTGTTTAACTCATAAAAGCCATGTTTCCTGATAATATGTTAACTGTAACAAACAGAAGAAGGAAACAGATAAAATGCATAAAGAAAAACTGTCCTCACGTGTTTTCACTTAATACATCCAGTGTCGGTGATTCGGTGGAAAGATAAGTTCTTTGCTGCTTTAAGTACTTGAATTTGTTTTATGTCGGTGTTTCATTTGATCCAAGCAAAGTCGGAGGTTGCTCATTAGGTTCCATGGCTCATTAGGAAGCACGGGCATTGACCCATACAGATGAAGACTGCCCCTTGCATTGCTTACGACAAGAGGAGATGCGTCGCTCTTTCTCCTCAATCTGTGGACAACTATTGATTAGTTTGCTGTTAAATGTACTATTGTTGTGTTTAGCCATTAGATACTTTTACTTTGAAACAGCAGAAAAGAAATATACTCCATTCCCTACTATGTTTGAAGTAATGAACTTCATTGTGTAGAAGTATTCCCTTAGTCCTTTATTAATGTATAATATAAATATAAAATAAAAATAGGAATATTAATAAATAAGTTTAAAAAGTATAAAATACCTTCGTTTTAAAAATAAACCAACAAATGGAGTCAAAATAAGGATGCCGAAATACAAGGTTAATGTATTTATAAATAATGAATGTAAAAGTTATTTATAGAATTTAAAATAATGATACATTAATATATTACATTTTATTATTTTAAATTAGCATTTATATAAATTTACACACATTAGAAGAGCTTCTGCATAAATTATTCTAAAACTATAAGCCATAAATATCTATAAGCAAACTTAGTTATTTCATACAATTTTTAATTTACAATTTTCATTTCTGTATCATACACATTCGTATTGCATGGCATAAGTATAATGTCATGCAATATGAATAATTCACGTTTTATTTATATAAAATTTACCTGTTTCATCTGTATCTATTGTATTTCTAGTGAAAATATGTGGAAATTACTGTGATTTTCAGAGTAGTCTAAGTAATATAATTTTAAAATATACTCTTTCTTTGATGTCTTTACAAAATTCAAATTTTAATTATCTACAACAGTCATAGAATTAGTTGAAATGTAAGTCACTTTCCCTTTTAATTTTACCAACCGAAAAAGCATTTAAGCAGAAAATAAGAAAGAATAATTTAACATTTAATTAAAGTAAACCATTACAAAATATTAAATTATTTATAAATTTTCATTGCTACCTAAATTATTTATTATAATGAAAATTTTAAAAATAAAAATGAGTTTTCATTAAAAAATATATTTGCATATAAACTGATAATAATTTGTTATAATGCTCAAAAATGATTTTTTACAGGAAACTTGTTGTGTTCAATAGAGACTTGTTTTGATAAAATTAAATAAAAAATTTTCATAAATTTTTAAGAGCATGAGGGTGTATTCAAAATATCAGAAGGTAACTGTGACGATAAAAATTGTTTTAGCAAAACCAAATATTTTACTTTTACTTACATTTACTTTAAAAATGATATAAAATATTCCCTATATTTAAACTTTCGATCTTAATATTTATAGATAAAAGAAAAGTTCCATACCCAATTCAAAATCTAAACCTGATGTTTCTGATTATTATATCTGATTTTACTTAAAAAAGCATGAAAATTTTGAATCTCATATTACAAAATGAAACAATTAATCAAAATACTAAAGCTTTTTATTAAAATAATATCATTTTATGTCATTTTATCAGAAATATATGACATATACCATTTCTAAAAATAATTTGTTTTTGGCATGATAATTTTGTTGGGTATTATATCTTTAATAATACTATTCACAGAAAGCTAGATATGTCCAAGGTTCTTTTAAATCAATAAGACGATGTCACTTTCGGCTTTCCAATATCGAATGTATCTTCCAATCTAAAAGTACTATCCTAAACACATTTATTTTGATTTAATACATACTGAGTATCATATAAAATATGAATCCTTATAACCAGTCTAAAACAAATGTATATACGCTGTTATGAATTGTTGTGTTACATATTAATGCTTTACACATTGATATACTCTTACGATGTAAAAAAACTATACTCTTACGATTCTCTTAAAAAAATCGCTTATTAATATTTAAAGTATCACTTTTCCTATCGTAATAATGGTACTAGAATTGTGATGTGAAAATAATATTATCTTGTGCATAAGAAAATTGTTAAATGCAGTATTGAAATTTATAATTTCTTAGTTACTTTGTTTCATTAGTGCAAATATAACTGAAAAATAAGTCCTAAAAGAGATTATTAACTGATTAAAATCTTACATTTATTAACAAGAAAACTAAGTAGTAGTAGCTTGTTAGCAGTCATGTATTCTCATAACATATCATACATATTAGTATTGATTAGTTAGTTAACCATTTCATATGTATTAACAATAGAAATAGCATATTTTTACTCTGAGCAAAGTAAAAACCATATTATAATGTAAAATAGTCCCCTCCATAGAGTCGATCAACCAAACAGTAGTTGAATGCAGGCATTTGTAAAAAATCTATCATTAACAACTTGTCAATCACACACACACAAAGGATATAACAAAAGTATATATTTACCCTCCGAATAAGTTATATTTTGAGGAGTTGCAATGATTAGGGTTCAAATTTATCTCAGTACTTCCTTTCTGACAAAACTGTATATTTATAGCACTTTGAATAAACTTGATGTGTGGTCGCGGAATATTTGTCACAAAAGAAAAGTATTTTTTCAGCGGAAGTTGACAACACCCATCTTAGTCCCTCGCCAAATTTTGGCTATTTCCACTATTAAACAATCATTAGCACTCTCCATAATGATACTTTGCCTACGAATGCACTACAGTAGCTATATTTTAGAAAGTAAGAAGACTATTGTCTCTAGTTAACCGTGTATCCTCTGCTTCCATTCAAATGAATATGCTGTATTGAATCTATTTTCATAACATTACTAATAATAAATTTAGCTACATCAGATATGAGATTTAATACAAGAAGATATTATTTAGGAAAAACTTTTCGAAAAATCAATATAGTTTATATTTATATTATTTAATATACATTTAAAACTACCTAACTTAATAGAAATCTTTATTAACAGAATTTTCTTACAAATTACAAATAGATTTATGTTCACATATTATTTAAAACTGCATTAGTAAAAATTGCTTTAAAATTAAAATGTTATGCTTTATTAAGATAGCATTAAGCAGAAAAGGTTATTTTAAATAAAAGTTAAAACAGTTATGATAAACAGCCAAATTTTTTTAAAGTACAATTAAGAGAACTCCTTAATTAACGTAGATAGAAAATAAAAGGTAATAATACAACTCATTAACACTTAATGTGGAAGAAATTTTTGCGTAGTATAGAGATAGAAAAATACAGAATTTTATATATGTTTCCCTTCTAAATAAAGTCCCTTATATCTTTTCTGTAATTTATTTTATTTTAATAATTCAACTCTTTCTCAACACAGTTATTCACATAAATGCTTATATATTTTCTTTTTTTAACATTAAAGGGACAAACACGAAAATTTATATCAATAATTATCTTTCAATCAATAACTTTTCGTATTTAACGATAAAACATGAAAATGTTTCTAATTGCTGAAAAAATTACCAAAAATTTGCTAATAAAACTAATGTGTCTTATGCCGTCTTTATTTTTTGGCTATTAAATAAGTTATGAAGTTGAAGAGCTTAGATTTACTTGCTTTGGCTGTATCTTTTATGATTAGAGATTTACTAGCGTCTATTGAAGTATGTGAGAATAAAGATTTTACACAACATAGATATACCTTTTATTACTTTAAAGCTATAAAACAATTGAGATACTAACTTACTAAACTGAAACTAACTAAATTGAGATAAATTCATAATACAATAACTTTAAACCTAAAAGTTTACAAATCAGCTGGTCTTGATACTCTAAAAGCAAGAATTTAACTTTTGAGAATTCTTCATTCATTAAATATAGTTTTGCCCATTGTTCACAGTATTTAAATCCTTTAATTACGATATATATATATATATATATATATATATATATATATATATATATATATATATATATATATCAAGATACGATTTTTTTCTTGAAAAGCTTCCAAAAATTGTTTTAATTAAGTTGGCACTGAAAATGTTTGATATTTGATTCAGTTTTACAGTAAAATAAATAAACATTATTAATAACTATTTACACATAATTGTCACAAAAATTAATATTATTAATTAATTGAAACTTTTTTTAAGGAAACTTTCAGAAACTTTTTCTCTTTAAACTCTTTTAAAGAATATTTAACGTAAAAGAGTTATAACTCTTTCAATCGAATTTTGTATCTTCAATGAAATTTATTGTATCATCATTCTAAAGAGATAAGGACGAAAAGTCGAAAGAAATTAAGAATTATATTAATTGTCAGTTAATAACCAACTTTTCTCAATAATTTTAACATCATACACAGTTCTTCTGAATTCAATGTGTTATGAATTTTTATGCTCAATATTCTCCATGCTATGCCATATCAATATCAACTCATGTCTCTCAATATCGCAAATACCAACAACCAGACAAACTGTTGAATGAATCTGTTAAAAAACCGTCAATAAGTTTTATTAATAAAACAAGACTAGGACAGATTGCTCAGTATTACACATCCAAATCTATTAGATATAAAAAATTCAACCTCAGCCTCATAAAAAAATCTTCAAGTATGGTATAAACGAGCTTAATTAGATATAAGCAGATACTAACAAAAGCAGGTGGGAACTGGTTGTAATTGGAGTTGCTTTTTGTCGAGTTGTGCTGCAGGGCTTTTCTTTTTCAAGACATCTGTCGGCTTGGGAGGGACGCTGAACCACATGGGGGAACACAATAATTGAAAAAGCATTCACTGGGACCGGTGGACTATCATCTTCATTCCAAGTGTATAACCAAAGTGACATAATTGTAGGATCCTGTGACGGAATTAAAAGGCAGAGAACCCGCTCGGCAGACGCCCATTTCCCTTCTCGTTCCTGGACAAGAAGTTGGTAAAAGAAGTTCAGAAAGAAAAATCCTCCTCTAGTCAAACTTCACTTATTTGTTTCATCTCAAGTGCAAGAAATCAACTAGCTACATTCACAAATTGATTTCAAGTAAGATCTTAATTTACTCATTAGTTTATATGCATTAAATTTTTATATATATGCTTACTCAATTTTTATATTCAATTTCAATTTTATATCAATCAATTTTATATTTTAATTCAATTTTTATACTCATTAGCTTATATGCATTAAATTTTTATATATGCTTACTCAATTTTTATATTTGTGTAAATTATACACTCAAAATATATCAGAAATAAATATTTTATTAAATGATGTATTATTTTACATATAATTTTTGCTTTGATTTGCTATTTATAAATAATGGATTAACAGTTAAATTTTGTCAATTTACCAAGTATATACCAGTTAACTTTATGTTTTTATAATTTTAACTATAAAAAAATTAGGCTTATTAAATTAAAGTTACAATTCTAAAGATCTAAATTCTGAAGAGCTTTCGGTGCAAAAAACATTTTTCAAAAATTTATTTACATAAAAATTATTGAGATGAATTATACTTTATTATATAAGTTAATACATAAGCAAAATTTATATTTTGAAGGAAATTTTCATATTTGCCACATTTGTATGTAACAAAAATGTATTATAACTCACATTTCAAATAATAATAGTTCCCTACTTAATAAGCTCCTTTTTTAGTAACAAATTTTTGCAACTGTTTTATTTATATGCAACACAAATGTGTTTACATTGTAACTTGCTTCGTTACATTAGTAATTTATTTGCATAAGAGTTAATTTCCATCTGTTTTGTTATAATTACTTGAATTGTTATTAGGATAATTTTCTTAGAAGTTTGGCTATTAAATTAAATTAGTGTTTATATTACCCATACATTGCTGTTCGCGAGAATGCTGGGCGAAACATTAAAATTCGTTATCAATAATGAAAAACTATCCCCAGTTGAATAAAATTTTTAGCAACAATCAGATTACTTCTGAAGTAGCCTTATTCATACTCAGAGGCCAATTTTTTATTTGAAAAACTATAACCCTTGAGATTATTTTGGAACTTTTAAATAATAAAAGCAATCCTGAGCATTTCAAATTAAATTTAAAAGCTAATAAATTAATGTATTTTCAAGTTTGAATCATTCTTAAGCCAAATATAAATTATAACTATCTTTAATAAGATTATTCGTTTAATTTTAATATGACAGCTTTTTTTATTATGAATTCTATTTTTAATAAAAAAATATCATTGAATTATAATAAATTCCATACATTATATAATTAAGGCTTTAATTATTGTTCAAAAATTTAATTATATTAAATATCCAATTATAATGGTTGGATAGTGGCATTTACAGTAGTTAGTATACAGCGATGAGAGCAAAACACTGTGCTTATTGCAAAACACTTTTTATTATTTAGATCGTTATCGCAGTTGCTTTGAAATGTCTGGGTCGTAAGCGAATGTATATACTCAGTAGTAAACTTGCCAAAAATTGCAAAGCTAAGCTTCCTCTTCTCTTGTCGGGCATAATCTCTTTTTATACCAGATGGAGAAGCTTACTCTGTAGATGATTATCAGCATTCTTTACTCTTGCCTACTAGTGAAGGATCACTTTACAGGTCATAACACACGACTGTAATTTGTAAATACTGCACTGTGAAATAAGACAAGACGTCATTAGAGCCCTCGTGATTCGATCCCTTATCAAGACAAAGCACTGCGATTGTTTTTACGATTGAAGCATTAAATTCGTCTAATTAATGAAGAATTAGAAAATTTTAGCTTTGTATATCTCGTTTATTATGTTTGTAATGCTTCAGTGTCTTTAATTGTTTTTTAATACATAAATTAATTTTCTTAAATTAAATTGTGATGAAGTTTCTGTAAAATGTGTAAATGAAGCAAAATTACCTGTAAAATATATGATGCTAAATTTATCATTGAACTTAAAAATCTCTTATGATAACCCCAGCCTAATTATCAATATAATTCGGTGAACTATATGATTAAGTCAACCAGATGAATGCTGATTTTAATGAAACATGTTTAATACATAAAGGTAAAAAATAAATATGAAATTGTTTTTTTTTACGTGTTCACTATATAATTCTTCCGGAATTATTTTGTTTAATAAATCTACTTTATATATTAAAGGATATAACAAATAATAGCATGAACGTGCATTAAAGCCCTAAATAAGAATCCAATATTCATTTTCTTTCACGTGACCAAACAAATAGAGTGCTTATTAAAAACAAATAGAGTGCTTATTAAATTTCTATAATCTGATTTTTAAATCTTTCCAAGTTTAATTCCATAATTAAATACATTAATAATTTGATTTATGAAATTCACTCGCAACAGTTTTGTCAAAAGTTTTAAAGATTATTACTAACATTTTCTCTAAATGTTAGGTAATTTCTTCAAGGATAACTTCTTAATTTAAGAACATAAGGATTTGGAACACTTTTGGCTACCAAATATTTTTTTATTTTAAAAGAAATATATTGAAGTGCAAATATATATGTATGTATATATTAGGAATAGAGTTATTAGTTAATTTAAATTGAGAATATTCTACACCTATAATCTAATTTAACTAAAGATTAAATCTGTGAAATCATAATTTAGTTTTCACAACTTTTTATTATTCAAAATCTCATAAAAGTTCAGAACTGAACATAAACATTAAAATTACCTTTTATTCAATCCCGACCTAGTCTCTCAAAAATTCAAACTTTTCTATGGTTAACGATACAGTAATGTTATTTTTAGAGGAGAGAAGCATGCAGAAAAGCTTTGAAAAGAAAAAAAAAAAAAACGCTGAGTCCATGGAAAAAGAACTCCGCCATGTAGTTGCCAAGATTAAGACACTGATAAGGAAAGTAATTTGTTACAGTGTTTAACATCAATGTCTGCTTGGGAAATAAATAAAAGCAATGAACAATCCAGCATATAAAAACAACGTCAGATCATTCTCGTTGAAGCTCTTTCATCTTAATAAAGCAGTCTGTGAGGATATTTATGCGAAAATGTAAAGAAATAATATAGATAAAAATTAATTAAGAGAAATATTTATGCAAAAATATGTACATTTTTCATAAATCACTAAAGTGATTTCACAAAAAATTTCAAAATTTTCATAATTTAAAAGTTAAGCTTTTCAGGTTAAAAGTTAAGCTTTTCATCAAATAAAATTAACATTACCTTATCCATCGAAATTTGTTTTCATATTTAAATATGATTTTCATCGTTAAAACTTACAGAATTCAAAGACATTCAGAGTTTCTGATGTTGAATCTCAAAACATAAAATAAATAATTTTTTGCTTACTTTTATGGAAAATAAATAAACAGAAGAGTCCATTTATTGTGCTGTTAGAAGAAAATGTTGGAGTTTCTCTAAAATCTAAGTTATATTAAAAGTTAGGAAAATAAAAAAGAAAAATATTCTTAGATAAAACTTAATGAGCTTGATAAGACGTAACTGTAAAACTTAATAAAACATAACTTTAATCAAACTATTGTAGTGAACATAAATTATTCAAACTCGGGAAGAATACATCAATTTTCAGTGCCTGGTTGCTTTTTAATTGATATAAATATATAGAGAGGATACCAAAAGAAGTTGCATTACAAATTAATTAAGAATTTTCGTCATCAATCTTCTTAATTAATTTGTAATGCAACTTGTTAACCTATATATATATATATATATATATATATATATATATATATATATATATATATATATATATATATATATATATATATCCATACAGAGGTTATTAACACATTTTTAGAACGATTTCGGGGCCGTTTAATTAATATTTAAAATGAAAAGGCTATTTTTTTTAATGTTCTATCTGACAGCCTTCTTTCTGGACTATAAGTCTGCGTTGTGATTTCCATGATAGAAGAGCTTTTCGAAAAATTTCCAGGGGTATTGCTTTCCATTCCTCTTCCACTACTTTCCAGAGTCCATCTATCATGGTGGGTTTGCGTTTAGAAAGAGCTCTTTTTAACAGACCAAATGCACAATAGTCCATAGGTGAAACGTCAGGGGACTTCACAGGAATATGTTGTAAAGGTATATATGCGATATCTGCATTAGTCTTCATTTTTTCAAGGACTGCAGTGGTATTTTTCGAAGTATGACTTGTAGCTTTGTCTTGATGAGGTTTCACTCATTGAAATTCTTTGGGATAAAGAAGTGGAATTTCTTCTGTAAATAATGGACGTAAAACCTTCTCCTGATAGTATGATGAGTTGATTTTAACATTTTTTTTTATTCTTTTCATTTTTAATTTCCCATTATATGAGAAACCTATCATAAACCCCTTACTGAAACTTTCTTTGCATTGACGGAACCAGGTTTGTACATTTTTTCTTCTCGTTTTCTATAGTAAATAGACTTTTTTTGTTGCAGTCATTTAGGTAAACCCATGCTTCATCAAGGGTCATAATGTATTTCCATTTATCTCCTGCTAAATGGTTTTCATACAGGATTCTACAAAATGTTTAGCGTTGAGCCACATGTCTCGGCAAAAGCTGGTGAACATTATGTCTTTTTAGCTTTTTTAAGTTGTAAATCTAGCTTTATTATTTTATTTATTGTTGCTACTAAGTATCTAAAGACTTTGCAATTGATTTCTGTGTTGGTGGATTTTCTCTTGTTACCAGCGATTTCACTTTAGAAACATTTGAAACAGTATGCACTTTTTTCGGATATTCGTTTGGAGTCTTCTTTCCATGCAGAAATAATAATAGACGGTTTTTACCTGTCCGATTAATAATGTTGCTTATTTTGCACTTATAAATTTTAATACCATGCATTTCACAGTGTTTTTGAATCCTGGAATAAGAATATTTCGCTTCGGAAAGAGCAAAAACATATACTTCAATCCACAGCTTGTTTACATGCGACATTTTGAAAGAAGAATAAATTTAAAAGTAGCAGACAATATTTCTTATTTCAAATAATAAGCTGCTGCCAAAAATTTTTATTCAAAAATATTTCCTTTTTTAAGATTCTTAATCGAAATCGTTCTAAAAATGTGTTAATACCCTCTGTATATATATATATATATATATATATATATATATATATATATATATATATATATATATATATATATATATATATATATACATACATACATATATATATATATATATATATATATATATATATATATATATATATATATATATATATATATATATATATATATATATATATATATAAAATAAACCGAAAGTTTAAGGAATCCCATATGATGTTCTACAGTAACAACTATTGAACTACTTTAAGAATGCAAAATTTAAAAAAATTAAAAGCTGCTAATGAACATGAAATATTTGAATTCACAAAACAATTGACATGATTATAAATTATTAATATTCTTAAGCATAAGGAATGTTCCTTTTCGTGTATATGTGATCAAAACTAAAACAAACAATGTACTTTAAAATGAAAATAATGAATAGTAATATACATTTTAAAATATTCTTGGTTATTGGTATAATCTGTTATTCAGAAACGAGTGTACAACAATATATGGGAATGAATCTATATGAATGTTAATATATATAATAATATACGAATTTTAATTCAGACATCTCATTTGCAAATATGTTATTCATTGAGTCCGTAAAAGATCAACTTCTCATGCATTATTATTTCCATTAAATTATTTGTTTTGATAATTATATTGTGCTTAATTTAGATAATTCTTTGCTTATTTTTTAATTATTTTTTGATTTTTAATGATTTTAGTGATTGAAAAACTGTATAAATGCCTTATTTACACTAATGAGTAAATTGAAAATTTCAAAAATAGGATGATTAATTATTGTAAAAGATTCTTTAATTTTTATACTTTTTTAAATTATCAGTACTCAGCTGAAAATGCGAGAGTAGAAAATGATTACGAACAATGAAAGAGGCGTTTTAAGGCAAGATTCTTAAACTCAGCTACTTCATCAATGAAATTCTGTGACGTATTAACAAACCTTTGCTAATTACGTGAAAACCATATTCTTTAAATAGATTTTAACATCAATCTTCCCTTGAAGAGCGTCCTTCAGAGAAAAGATCTGTTTGCATAGGGAAATACTTATCAAACTAAAATAAGAATAAAGTGCTTTTATTTCGAAGCTGATGCTTTAAAAGATGAAATCAATTTACAAGAAAAAGACTAAGTAAAAAAGGATAATCAATCATTTCCATACTTCTTTATTTATGTTTTCTTAAAGTGGTAACATTTCTTCTACAATAAATAAAATGCTGATGAATGTTGCATTGAAAAAAATAACTCCGAGTTAGATAAATTAATAACAGAAAATATTGTGCATGATAATTTTGCTCATCCTACATATATTATTAAAATGAAGAAAATAAAATACAGAATACTGCTTTTTAGATTGTGTATGCAAATATCTGTTTATAGAATATTTTGAAAAATATACAGAAGAGATAATAATATTTATAATTTCTTAAGAATATTTGAAATTTATATAATCATTAGATAATAAATTAAATTTATTACTAATCAACTATTAATAACAACTTTAAATATAAATGTTATTAGTACTTTCACATATATTTCTTTATATTTAGCTTCGTGACATTAATAAATATTGTAAATACTGTATAGCATCCAAAATTTATTACCAATGATTTTTGTTGAAATCATTTTTGAAATCTTGTATTTGAAGCTCATAAATATGTTTTCAGTAAAAAAAAAAAAAAAACTCTAAATAATAAACAAAGAAACTTTACTGAATTATTTTTTTTATTTAAGTTTGTACGAACATTAATAACAGAAAAAAAATTTTTATTTTTCTATAAATTTTAACTTTGAATTAATTGAAATACTTAAAAACATTTTTTTATCGAAATGCTTATTATAAAGCTGCTTTTATGAATGAACTCTGTATTAGAGTTTCATTTTTCTTTTGTTCCATTAAAAGAGAATTTCTAAAGGGAAAATGAAACCCACAGAATCTAAACTTCTAAAATAAATGAGTAGTTTACAAAATCATAAATCAATTGTATCATCAGACAACTCTTATCTGTAGGATAATTTTACCTGGCGAGAAATTTCATCCCTTCACAAACATGATATAATTTACACAAAACAAAATAAAGTATGTTATTTTTAATCACATTCTTAAAAGAATGTAGTCTGAACTTTAAAATTTCATCATAAACTTTACTATTCTTACATCTACAATTTTTTTAAAGTGCATATTACTTTATACTTTAGCTAAATGTATATTTTTTGCTAACTTTATACTTTAACTAAATGTATATTTTTTTGCCAACTTTATACTTTAACTAAATGTATATTGTTTATTATTGTTAAGCATTTTTTTTTCCATTTTCTTTCGATTTTCTAAAAGAAAAAAATACTTTAAAAGCATTATGGCAGCTTTCAAAATTTTTAAATTTTATTTGAATATCTAATTTGTCATTCAGTTTTCTCATGAATTATATCAATTATATTAGTCTATTCATTAGTATCAATAATTATTAAAGTTACTCAAAGCTATCGTTCCTTATTATTATGAAAATTGTCATAAGTAACACATGTTCAGCAGTAAAAGATAATTTTTGATTAATTATCAAACATATATATTTAATATGAGACATGTGAAATTTAAGAAATTTATTTATTTCTTCACTAATCAAGTATTTGGAAAAAATTTCGTTGCATACGTACAGTATACAGTCCTTAAAACCATATCTTGACATAAATTTTAGAATCAAGAAAAAAACACATTTTCTTATGTACAATTTAAAAAGGAAAATACGAGTTTAGTTAATTATCAAAAGGGCATTTAAGAAGTAAATGATTTTATAATCAAAAATGTTTTGCATATTTTTAATTCAATTTTGTATAGATGTAAGTGAAATAAGAGTTTTCCAAATAATTTATAAATTACTCATTTTGAATTAATAATTGTATTAATATTTAAGAACTTATAAAAAAATATTTATAATTATTAAGAGTTTATAGATAATTAAGTCATTAATATTTAAGAGCTTACAGAAAATATGTTTAAGAGTTTGTAGATAGTTATCTTTTTATTTTATTTTTCATCGATAAAAAAGTTTACTTTTGTATTACATTTTAAGATACAGCAGAACTCTAATATCTGAATGAATTGGGACCGAACCCCATTCGGATAGTTGGATTTTTTTAAAGAAAAGGGTCTATTTTAATTCATTATGTAATTCATTCATGTGCGTTACAAAAACTATTGAGATATATTTGTTTATAAATATATTTAAAAAAAAACTTTTGGAATATTTTAAAGTCGAAAAAATTTTGTCACATAAAAATAACATGCAAATTTAACATTTGTTCTATTTTAAAAGATGTGTTTGAACGAATAAAAATAATTTAATTTTGAGTATCTGATCTTTTGAACTAATTTATATTTAAATATGCTATGGTGAAGCCTAATTTCTGTTTTTAATTTCTTTGGAAACCAATTTTATATAACGCTTGTTGATGCAATTAGTCTAAACTCTATTCTACATAGTTCCACATATTGTCATTTGAATAATTATAAATGAATCCTTTCAATTTATAAATGTAAATAATAAATATGAATTGAGATGCTTAGATTTGTATGTTCATAAAAAATTAATTACAAAATAAAAATGAAAGTTAATTACATAATACAGAGAAATATGTTGCTGTTACTTATGACACTTAGACACAAGCCAAGCTCGCTAGTGATATTAAGTCAGATGGATACATTTTTCGTTTAATCAGAGTACTATGAAGGTGAAATCTTTTCTCTAAGACTTCTCCAATAGATGGCACCACCCGAGGATGCACTCCCTCAATTTTGTCTATGGTCTGGGGGAGGAACTTTTCTCCAGACCATTATACCCATGGTAACTTGTCAACGACCGACCACAGGACTTTTGATTCCATAGATGTAACGAACCCGTATATCACATGTGCTCGGTGGGTCCTTGGCGGCAATGGGAATCGAACCTAGACTCTCCGGACAGAAGGCCGATACCCTAACCATGAGGCTAATTGCAAAGCATTTCATGGTTATTAATTCTATTGTACATTAAAAAATTCCTTTTCTATGAGTTTAAATATTTTAATCTGATTTCCTATTGTAAAAATTGCTTACCAAACCCATCAAGTGAAATATAAATGTAAACATAATTTTATACAAAAAGGGAAGGTTGCTGAATTTAAAAAAAAAAACAGATCAATTTTGATTTTGAGGAATAATATTGCTATTTATGAGTTGATAGTGTCTCCAAATTTTCAAAAGTGTAATGTCACAAAAAATTTATTTTCCTTTTAAAGGAAATTAGAATAATAAATAATATTCTTCAATAAACTTTAACAATTAATAAATCTAATTTATCGATGTATTGCTATTGTAACGTCATGTCCGTAGCACATGAAAGTTTCTAGAAAATATCACTTTTTTTTCTTTATTTCCTTCATAATTTTTCTAAAAATGACGTAAATATTAGTTTTCCTCATAAATTATTTTCTTGATTTATTTATGGCATTTATATGACTTCCTGATTGTAGTATGTCGGAGAAATTATTTAATAAAAATGTTTCCTTTTTATGTTTCTTAAAATTAGTTCAATACAAGTTGTATCTTCCAATCAAAACAATTGAAACTATTGTTCTTATTTTTTGTTTATAATTTGTTTTTGAACTAATATTTGAAATCAGTTCTTATCATTCAATGTTTTACTACTTTTCGAAAGTTTAAAATGGTTTTGAATTTTAAAACTGAAATTTAAAAAAAAAATTTTTTTTTGATCTGAATATAATTAAAATATAGTTTCATTATGTTTGATGCTCTTATTTAACATAATAATCACTTTTACTTACTGATCTTCGGATGTTTATTATTGATGTTTTTTGCATGTCGTATCAAATTCATTTTATTTCGTGTTTTGATTATACATAAATAAATATGGTATTACAACAGCTTTCAAGTATAACTTCAGCAAGTTGTTTTATAAATAATAAGTTAATTAAAAAAACATTATTATGTAAATTATAATGTAAAAACATTAAAATATAAAATTCATTATTATGAAAATTAAATATTTTTATTCTTATAATTATGTTTTAATTATGAATATTTGAGAAAATTTTCTTGAAAAGTAATCGCATTTCAAAAGTTGTATATGAAAAAATTTCTAAGCTCGACATTAAAGCAACTTGAATGCATAGTTTTATTTGGGGCGAGAAAATAATAGAATTAATTTATTGTATAGTAAAAATACCGTAAATCATAGTTATAGTGATCACAATCAGAATCAATCTCGTTTATAATTCCTAAATACAGTATTTTTACTTCCAATATAGTTGATGCTAAAAATTACCTGTTGATGTTTTAGCTGAGGCTATAAAAATATACGCAGCTACCCCAAATTTTAAATTACAGTTATCAACGTTCCAAAGTGTCAAGTTACTGATAGATGTGATTATATAATTGCACATTATTAGCATACATTATTAAGTTATAGTATAATAATGAGAACGTAATTGTATATTATTAGCTAATATTGTACAATATTACGTAATCAAAATATCGGACGACTTTCTCATGAATGAAAACAGAATTAATTTGTTATAGAAGAAATTTTTTTCAGCTTTTTATATCCTCAAAGGTTTTATATAACGTTCGGAATTACAATTCTTATACCAATCGAGTATTGTTAAATGAAAATTTTTTTATAAATGGAATGAATTTAAGACTTTAAATTTTAAAAAGTTTATTTCATTCATTTTCATTTATTACATACTTTTTTAATTACCTACTGTAGTATTAAGCAAGTAAATATATCATATGGTAGTATTAAATTAGCACAAAATTTTTAATTTGAATGAGGGCAAGCCAGATGTAGCAATTATCCAAAGAATAAGTAAAATAATTTAAGAGCCACTAATAGTTGAATAAATAGAAATTTCATCCACGATAAAAATCAAATCATAAAATAACTTCCTATTCTGAGGGCTTATTTCTGCAAATTTTATTAAATTATGAACTAAATGTAAGTTTATCAGCACTAAATTATTTGGGGCCTGTTAGCATTGATAAATTTAAATACTATGTTGCATAAAACTTTATACTTAGAAACTGAGAATTTAGTGAATATCTCTTATTAAAATAATAGTTATATTATTTTAATAATTATGATAAAACCTATAATTTTCTTAGATAAATTGATCTGTAATTAATATGTTTAAAAAAGTTGAGTTTTGATGTACTAGATATTTATTGTCAATAAAAATTTCTATTTAAGAGACGCAAACATTGATACTTGGTGGTTTTCAAGACATTAAGGAGTTATCGGATTCTTTTATTATTCAGATAATGTTATTTTTGTCCAATGAGGATCAGTCCACTTACTGGAATGTCTCTCTTTCTATTTTAATTAGTATTATGTAAATCTCAAAGCCGCAACTTAAGTGATGTTTTAAAATCCCCGCATGGATAAATATGCAATGACGACTGCTCTAAATTTCACGTAAGAGCTGTTAGGCATATTTTAATTAATTTTTTATGTTTTACATTTATGAGTCTCATATTGGGAAGTTTCAATTACTCCACCATAAATATCATTAAACTAATTATTCTCTGAGACACATTTGGTCATTTAATAAATTAGAAACGTGACAGGAGATGTGGTACATAGATCAAGTATTTTTTAATCTAATTGTATTTTTTTGTTTCCCACCTACGTTGGTAACGCTTTGGTTTCCATAATCATCCCACGAGTCATGTGAGAAACATTCATTTTTTTCTCCTGCTCTAACCATTCAATTAGTATTCACAGAAAAGTGTGTCATTATACCTTTTAATAGCAGAAATGCGTGCTAAAACGTCGCCTCGAAAAGTTCATTAAATCCTCACGGAGCTATGTTTTTTCCTTTGCTTAACAGTTCATCCGTTGTCCATTAACAAAGCCTATTTTTTAAAAGACTTGGTGTTTAAACATTCTCCTCTGAATTTATTTACAAACAGGAGGAAAACGTAATCCAAAACAAGCATATTTTGTCTTTAGTTTGGCAAATGGTATTAGCTACCGTCCTCACTACGTGAATAATCTCATTAAAATCAGTACTGCATTCTGTATTGTCTCTTTCGAGTATGACATACGTTATTTTTAAGGTTCAATATCTTAATACAACATCAAGTACTTCCCCTATATATTTTACCAGTAATTCGAAAAAGTTTCTTTCTAAGATAAAAGAAAAAAGTGTTTTAGAAGTTATTTTTCAAAATATAATAGAAAGATAATGTTGTTGTTGTTGTTGGCTCTTTTTTCCTCTTAAAGATCTGACATTTGTCAGATCAACTTCAATAAATTGTTGACAGTTAGAAAGTTAATGACTAGCAGGGGATTTGAGAATAAATCCTCCCGGGAAAGTCCGACGCAATCCAGAATATGTTTCGAGGAGGCTGGATGGTTACAGCATTTTTTTCAAGTGGGATAATTTTTTGTACCACGTTCAAACGATAAACATTTTAGATGTCCACTTGAGAATCTGGTCAAGGCAGTTTGAGATTTTCGGTAACATTTTATTTCCAGAAGAGTTCCAGGAGATGTTCCAGAGTACCATGAAAACATTAATTATATTAATTGAATGTGTATGTGTGCGATTAAAAATAAACAAATCATATAACATTGATCAGTATATTTAATAAAGGCCTTAGTTTTTCAGTACGAAAAAATATCAAACAAAATATAAAAAGTTAATTACTAACATAAAAAGGAATGCAACTATAAGTTATCATTTTCCAAACTTAAGTTAAATTACATATGCTCTGAAATGCGTAACTTATCGGATTATAATGAATATGATCAGATTATGAAGTTACATTGAGATTAAGTAAAAAAAAATTTAATTTATCTACTTATTTTATATTTTAGAAAATCTCAAAATTATAACTCAAAACATTTTATAAAAATGTATCATTAATACAATCAATAAATGAAAGTTAATATGAATCTTATAAGTTTATGCTACTGATGATAAAACTTTCAAAAATTGGAATTTGGAAAAAAAGATTTTAAAAAAAAATCATTGTTCAAAAAAACATATTGTCTGTGAGATCTTACAGAAACTTCAAAATAGGAAATTAATAAATTTTGTGTTCAAAGAGTATTTCTGCACATGAACATTATTTTTATATTAAGTTTGTAATAATATTACTTGAAGTTCAAGGCGATTAAATCTGCTGTTCTTACTGCAAAAAAACTAAATGGGATGAATAAAAGTCAGAAGGAGTAAGATGATTTGCTTAAAAGTATAAAACTCCTCTTAAGTATCAACTAAAACATACTTTACAAATATGGAAATATTATGGGTCATTTGATTAGCTTCCATATATTTTATGAACCATAAAGTTTAATTATCTAAATTTAGCGCCCTCTTTTTTATTAATAACTTTATTGTTATTCAAATTTAAAAATATACTTTTGATAAAACCCTGTATGCCAAGTACAAAACACACAAATAAATTTAACATACTATTTTCTAAAATTTTAGTGAAATGAAATTAAAAAGAAACAATTTCTTTAAAATTTTTTAATTAATCTAAAATAATCATAAAAAACTCATTTAAAATCCTATATAAAGGTTCATTGTATATAAATATGATTTTTTCATCTAAGGGAAAACTAATTGTTATAAATTAATCTTTAAATATATTTGTGTACGATTTAAATTAATTTTAGATTGAATTTTCCTGCTTTAGAAACAGTAATTTTAAACACAAGACAAAATTTTAATTTTTAATTCTAAGTCAAATATTATTAGAATATAACTTCAAGACACAACGATTTTGCTTAAAATATCAAGTGAGTAACATTTTTGAAATTAAGTATTCATCACCATCAGATATAAATTTATAGGCGAACCAATTTTAAAAGTCTTATAATAGAAACATTCACATAAAATTAAAATTTTAATATATGCTGAATTTCTATTTGGATATTCTATTATTATCTTTTATTCATCATTTAATTGTTTTTTTAATTAAAAAGAAATTTTTTCAATATTTGAATAAATTTTAATTAATTTAAATACTGTCAATAAACCTTATTCAGACAAATATCACATTAAGTACGTTTCAGTTAATAAATATACAGTTATCCCCCACCTAAATTTCTAAATAGAATAAAAATTTTACTCTTATATTATTTGTTTTGTCATTTCCAGTTAGAGTAATAAGCTTCTCTAATTTTATTGTCTTGAAATATTCAAACTTTTTTATTTACAAATGACTGATGTGTTTTAAAAATTACTACTAATCATGTTATTTTCAGAAATATACACTTATGCACACATATAAATAGAATCAGTTGTTTTTAAAGAGCATGTGTGTTACCTTATGTGATTAATGTAATATAGATATATAAATCTATATACAATTCGAATATCAAGAATACTTAATATTCATAGCAGCAGATAATATATATTAATATTATTTCATTAGTAATAAAAATATTATTTGAACTCCCTTTATCTTCAAAAACTCATTTTAAAAAAAGTGAAGGAATATTGTTTACTTTTCCTTGCCAGAAATGTCGTTCAGTATTGCAGAAAGTATTGAAATCTAGGATGAAACTCATTTAACTCCACCAAAACCTAAAATTTAATGACCTGTTTGTATCCTGAGTTTATTTAAACACTGTAGGCGAAGGAAAGGGAAACCGGAGCAACTGTTACATTCAGAAAAGTAGACTTGTAGAACGATTTAGAGATCTACTGAAGAGGCGTTAATCTCCTGAAACTTCATTCCAAACGATGAGCGGAAATTACAAACGGTTTATCATGTCGTCACTGGACTTTCCGTTGATAGCCACACGGCCTCCCAGCACCATCTATACGATCCTCTTGTCCATCCCTGAGAGGACACATCATTGTCCCGAAGTCCGATCACCAACAGCGTGCTAATGGTTATTGCTGACCCTATGCACCCCCAAGTCTGCACCCAGGGTAAACACCATTGGCCACACACCTCTCTCATAAATGCTCCCGCGAGATTTCGCCGGTGAGATTAATTCCCGCCATTTGGCGCGGGATCACAGATGCTAAGTGAGTTTCGCTCTTTGACGAGATGCAATAAGGGACTGAGCTCCCGGCTGTAACTTTGATTTACTGCTGAGTAAAGCCAGTGTCCAGTTATGGTGAAAGGGAAACTTTTGATCGGTCATTACAAGGGCAGGAAATGGAGCCAGTATTTGCTCTCTTGGTGTTTAATAGTAATTATGGCGTAAGAGGTTAGGTAGATGATAATTTATAGCCCTTTGTTCAACAAAAACTAACGTAGAATCGCTACGATATCCCGTTATCATCACTCACCCTTCATGAATAGTTATTAAATACATGCTATCAAGCAATTGGAGGTGCTTTTCATTAAGAAGCTAACATTGTTATGAAAATCTTCAAAGATCTATTCAAGTATTTTATAAAATCCTTTTATAATTACTTATTAAATTAAATTATTTAACAAATTATTTTTTAAAAATAGCAACAACTTTGCAAAGTATATGCATGTCTACACTTATAAAAAGAAAGGAAACAAACATACGATTTAAAAAGAGATTTTACCAAAATTTTCTTCACATCTCTTTTTTAAAAGGAAACTTAAACTAAGTTTCATGAAAAAATAATGAATAGCACAAATAATAGTGCTTAGATATTACAAGTTATTTTTCAATAATTTAAAACATTATTCTAAATATGGAGATGAAATGAGAGAATGTAAGATCAGAAAAATAAAATTCTTATCAATATTCATGAATGCTATTAGAATGTAAATCGTAACATTTGATTTTTTATTTATATTTTATTCAATGCGCTGGAATAAGGGTAATATATATGTCTAAGAACTCTTATATAATAAGATGAAATGCAAAATGTTTTTAAGAAATCTCGGAAATCTAATTAATTTCCAATTTATTTTTAGCATAAAATGCTTTCATATATATAACTCAAAAGTCTTATAACTAATTGGGATCATTGTGATAATAGCTCAAGTTATCAACAAATAATATAAGAGTATAAAAGAAACATTGACTCAGTTTAACAGTAAAGGGAGCGAAACAATATACCAAAGACAAGAGATGTTTATCAGCTCTCAGATTATTTTCTTTAGTCTGAATTTTATTTTAATATCTTCAGAAGGCTTTTTATTTCAAAATATAAAAAATAAAATTTATCATTTTACCAAAAAATTTGTAAAAAATATAATTTAAAAATTGTCCCTAATTTGAACTGTGTAACCATATAAGAATATAAGCTGAAATCAAGTTAAATCAATCAGTTTAGAAACAAAATATCAATATTCAACGTATATACATACTTTTCTCTCTTGATTAGTGACGCAGCTTCTTCTATTTGGGCCTTGCGCCACAAAACTTGACCAACCAACCTATCTTGATTAGAACACAGATTAACCTGGGAAGAAAGCGAAATTACTATTTATTCTCTCGAGCTGAGACTTGAGCATATGCAGGTTAAAGGGGGGGAAACTTACATGATGGGTAATAAAATAATATCAGAGTAAAGAAAAAAATTGGGTCAAAAGGTTATTGCTATGTGTGAACCATTTAAATAATTTCTTTACGATTTCAAATAGTTAATATTTCTTCAGTGTCTATATTTACATAATTATACTATTGCGTTTTGCATATTAAAGTTTCATCAAAGATGCACAACAGGTACGTAATATCCAAACTGAAGTTTCAAACAATTTGCAAAGAAAATAAAAACTAATAATCTTTTTTTCTGATTTGAATTCAAGGAAGCAAAATGATGTGAAGTTCAAATATTTTTCGAATAAATTTTGATGCTTTAAAAATTAACATTAATCATATTAACTAAGAAGTAAAATAAAAATTAGTCGATAGACAAAATTCGCTTTTATTGTCATATTAGACAGTATTTGTCAATTTTTTTAATCTCATGAACCATTCAAATTGTATTAGAATTCCAAAAATCATTAAATGATATTTTTAAAAAATTTTTGAAATATATTTATGAAACTATTTTCTTTTTTTATGAATATATATCACACGCATTATAGCAAAATTATAAATGCTCTGCTTTAATAATCAAAATTTTTCAATGATCATTCTTTAAATGTTACTCAGTGGTGAAAAGAAATTTTGTCATTACTAAGGAATTGTTAAAGTTCGTTTTATATACACATTTCCACGTAATATGAATTCTGCGAAATATAATGAAATTTTTACTTTAAGGACATTAATCGAATAAGAGTTGCTATTCTTATTTTAAGCAAATTTTTTTCCGCTATAAGATAAATCCTTTTCCGTACAAACTTGTAGTGAACATTGAATCAATATTTTCCATTGTTTTTTAATCCAAGCATTGAATAAAATATTCTCCATTGGCATTTTGATGAAGAACTAAAATTAGATTGGGAGGACTGAAATCATCTTTAAAGACATTTATGTATCTGTTGCCAATCAACAAAAATGAAAGGTAAGAACCAAGTTGACTACTACAGGCATAGACAAAGAATTTGTTTTATTCATAATTTTCTCCTCTCCATAAGAAGTATTCATTCATTTGGATTCATTCCAACAACATTCTTCCATTCGATTTCATGTTTATAAAGGGAAAAATGCTTTTAAATATCAACAACTATGGAAGTGTTTTGCGGGAATATTATTGCACCTCTCTTTCATAATCAAATTTCATTCAGCAAAGGAATATTTTGTTAGCAAAATCCATTGTTTAATTATGTCGAATTCAAGAAAATGGTGGATTTTTCTGGTTTTCAATATTGTAAGTCATCTCCTTGATTCTGTGCTTTAATACCACATAGTATATAATTTAACATCTCAAAACTGTTCTGCACCTTTTTGAATTTCCAAAGCAAATTGGATATATTTTGTAAATTTCAAATACTTATCAGTTTCATATTTTCACTGCGTATACCAAAGAAATTTCAAGGCACTAGAAAAAAGAAACAATAAGTTTATTTGCCTTTATAAGATATTGATCGGATGCAGTTTCTAGTCTTCTGCATCAAAAAGTGACGTTTACCATTTGGTCATGATATAAGTTTGTGATAACATAAGATTTTTTATTTATTGGAGAAATCTTGATTTTTAAAATTACTTCACAATTATTAAAAGATCTTGTCCTTTTTGATTTACTAAAGACTTTTTTAATTTACATATTTTGAAATTTCCTCAAATGTAAATGTAAAATACTTTTAGTAAGAATTTAAATTCAAGAATCCCGTATACAAATTACATGCATTTGTGTGGGTTTTTTTTTTTTAAATATTCTTTGAAAGTGACTAAATAATTTCATAACAAAGTCCGATATTTTGTCTACAAGTGGCATTCAAGATTCTGAGGCTTTATTATACTGCATTATAAATTCTCTGAATGCACAAGATAGAGTGAATGCGAATACAGCTGCATGCCCAACCAGATTCAAGAACAAATCTAAATTTTAAGCGTCTTCAGTCTCAAGCCTTCATTTTATTATTTTTTTCTCGTTGATGACAATTACAGTTTGAATGTAATTATGAGTGTAGGTATGAAATATGTAAGTTATTTATTAAATATTTAAGTTATTTCTACACCCCTCAGAAACAATTGAATTTCTGAGTCCCACCCATTGTAAATGCGTAAAGTTTCCATTTACTATGTGCTAACTCAATTTTTTTTAAATTGTATCAGTAAAACACTAAAACCAATTTACAAATATTAATTTTTAACTAAGAAAATAAACTATGTTGCATTTATTTTCATAAAGTTCAGGGAAATTTTATTTAAACATTTTTTAAAATCTACAGCATTTAAATCTTAATGGTTTCTCTATAACATATTACCCAACTAAAAAAATAATCATTGCTGGTTAATCAAGAATATTTAATGAAGCTAGTTTTAATAATATTAAATAATATTATTTGGCAATCATGTTTATCTGGAACAGTTGGAACAAGAATATATCCTATAAAATTTTAATATACAGAAAACAATAAATCTAAATACACATAAAAGCTTTAGGGTCAACGGTCTGATGGACCTTGTCTGACTTCATCAGACATTTGGAGGATAAGCCACAACAATAACACATAAAAGCAAATTCAATATATAATAGCTGCGAGATATTTGCATTTTAACAATAGGTAAAATGAATCTGAAAAACAGAAATCCTATCATTGTGTTTTATGCACCTATATGGTATTTAAATAGTACATACCTAGAAAATTATATATAAATAATTAATCGCAAAACTTTCAAAAAAGGGAATTTCTCTTATAAAAGGAATAATTTCTCCAAATTTATCCACCTGAATGAGATCCTATTGAATGAAAATCTTAAAATAATATATAGCTTCAAAAGATACAGATTATATTATTTTTGGAGAAAGGAACAAGATGAAATTTTTAAAAATAATCTGCATGACAATGCACACAGTCTGTAAACAGTCAAAATTTCACAACAAAGTTTAAATTTTAATTTAAGCACGCCAAGTATTTTAGGAAGAAAGGAGGGGGCTCCTAATCATTTCCTTAACAAATTCACTATAGATATGGAGAAGTAATTTTGTGGGAAAATAAAAGATCCAAATAAAAAAATTTCTAAAATAAAAAATTATGAATATGGATATTTAATTATTCTCTTATTTATTTCTTAAAAAAGTCTTTAAAATAGACATGTTCAGGAAATATAATTTGGGAATAACAACACCTAAAATAAAGTTACAGTTAAAAAAGCACCAAATGTATTAACTTCTTTATTTATTTTTGAAATATTTATTTTATATATTTTCTCTACTTAAGAGTCAATGTAAGCTAAAATCTTTATGTTTTAAAAGATAATGTTAAGAAAATTTTATGTGTGGAATGACTAATTTAAAGATTCGACAATAGAGATAAAAAAATATATCAGCGTTATGTATGAGAATCTGCATAAGGAATCTAGTAGGTGAAAATTTAAAATAAACTTTTCGAGAGGAAATATTTTTAAAAAATGGATTCATTGAAGTATAATAATTAAGTTAAAAGGTATTTTCGTTTTATAAAAAAAGTATCGCATTGCAAAAAGTCTAATAGAAAGCTGATAATCATTTTCTAAAGCTCCATTTTTAAGAACAATATAGCCTGCAAATTTATTGTGACAGTAATCTCAACGTTTGATCCAGAAAAATAATATTATAAAGGCAAATTGCAACGAGGAAAAATTATATTTCACATTTTTGACATTGCAAAAGCGATGGACTAACTGCCAAAGAAAATTGTGAGACATGTAAATTTTCACCACTTATTCTTTCCGGAAAGGCTTTTAAAGGTAGTTAGCTATAATTATGTAAGAACAAAAACCCAAAAACACTCTAAAAGATATATCCTATCTAATTTGCATTCAATAAGAAAAAGCGTATCCAACGTTTAATAGAAACTGGAATGGAAACCGGGAGTTACAACTCCAAAGGCCACAATCTAATTTTAGGCGATGGTAAGACATTATTTTTTACTTAACAAAATGTCAATTTAACATAAAATTGAAAGCCTGCAACAGTTATTATTCCTCTTTTATGTAACTCTTCTCCACACCTGGTAAATAATTTTGTGATTGAAACCTATGATAGTAGATTTAACCTAAAATAAATAATGTAAAAAAATATTGTACCACGAATGAGGTTTACAACTTTTTGCACAGTTTTTTGTAAAATTGTACAAAATAATTATTTTCAGGCATTAATGTTATAGGTAAATAAGAGAATAATTTTAAAATAATTCATTATCATACCTTCTTTCCCGGAAACTTTTTGCAGCTTCTCTTCATTTCTTTTCTGTATTAAATCCTCAAATAGTTCATACATTTCAATTGTAGCTCATTCATTTGTTTCTTGATGAATTTAGCGAAATTCGTTGATGATTATTTTAAAACTTTCAAAAAAAAGTTTTCATAAAGAAGTGTGCAAACGTTTTTTTATAGGAGTAAAGATTCAAAGTAAAAGTAAGTGAACTAATGAAATACTTGAGAAATAGTATCTGAGTTTAGAATGGAACGAATGTCTCAGGATTCATGGCTAGCCTAAGTCACCTAGATTTTAGGATTCATTCATTCATTCATTGTCGTGTGCTAGCTAGGCTGGTAATATGGGGTGCGCTGTTCCACTTTTCCAACTGAACCATATTTTGGTGTGGAGTCCGACTTCCTCAGTATACACATGCCATAGGGACCCGTTTATAAGGTAGGCAACCATTCACACCTCATTCATACAAGAAAAGGACAAAGACAGGATAGATAGAGAGAGAAAAAGTACATCCATGCCCGAACCGAGATTCGAACCCAGGACCTCCTTATCCGTAGTCAGGCACGCTGACCTCTAGACAAGTTGGGCGGTAGATTTTAGGATGAGGGAATGAATTGCTTGAGATGAGTTTTTGTTTTCTGTAAAATAACTTACCATGAGCCCTACATTTGTGTGTGCGTATCTGCTCGTGAAATCATCTTACAGTTATCTTTATTATCTTACAGTTCTGTTGTTATTAAATATTGGGAGGCAAGATCAAAGCAAATGGCTCAACTGCCAAATGCTTGGCATTTGCACAATTAAATAAAATTATTTAATACTTAACTATTGCGTTCCTTTTGTAATTTCCTGTATCTAACATCAGCATGGCTGAAACTACCTTTGTCAGTAGAAATATGCAATCCACCTATCCTCCATACATTTACACAGGGCTTAATAAACTACGAAATGTAATTTTATTTTTAAAAATGCTGTTATTTTTATATATATAGTGTATGTTATTACAAAAATAATGTGCAGTTTCCATTATTACAAAAATAACTAAATGTTTAAACTAAGTAAAGTAAATTTTTATTATGATTATTTATTGTGTTATATTCCATATTTCTTAAGATATTTAAATAAATTAAGCTCAAATAAAAGCTATGCTTATTTCAAAACTTGTTTTTACTCTCCTTAGAGTAGACACAGTATTCAACTTCGCACATATCAAATGATTATTCAAACATTGTAAGGTCAAGATAAAAGAACCCTCATACTAAGGAATATAAGAAGCTCAGTGCCGGATATCAAGACACACCTCTTCAGAAAAATAATAAGCAAAAATAATATAAACAAAATGAGTTTCTCTCTGATAGAAGGCGATATTTCATTTCTCAGAAGAAAAAAGGTAGACTATTGGTGTGCACATTACTTACGCCAATTTATTACTCCAAATGTGAGAAAAAAAGTGCAATTTCATCACCTTCATAATAGGCTTCTCCGGAAACCTATGGACAACCACCTCCAAAGATTACCGGCGCCTGCGGCCCTAGTATTAAAGACTCATTGAACCATGTCCCGACTGTTTTCCATGTGGACAACCAACTTTCCTCATCAATCATCAGACTGAGACAAGGAGAGCCCCCTCTCTGCTTCGAGATCTTTTGGGCCGCTCTGGCGCTCCATATAGGAAGCTAGTGTTTTTTGTAGCTTCAAGCGTAAAGATGCAACAGAACCCAAACATTCACATAAAGTATTGATTACAGTTTGAAACTGAGAACAGTTGAATGTTACATGTAGCGCCGTGTTTATTTTTGTATCCCTTGAATCATTATTAAATATATCTCTTTTTTCGTTTCAAAATGTTAACCACAAAAATCACAAATACACAATCAGTTGTAAAGTTGTATGTATTTATAATAGTTTTTGAAATACTTTTAAAAGTAATCTGATAAAAACTAATTTAATTTTAAACATTTAATTTTCAATAAAAAGGAAGACAAAAGTTGTGGTTGTTGTTTTTATCCTTGTGCATTATTAGTGCGGTTACAATCTTTTTTATTTGCTTAGTTTAATTTTTTTTAAATGGTAATTGATAGGTAGAGCTTGTTTTAGAGCCATGGTTACTAAGTTTACATGGGAAGTAGAACTTATTAATATAAATCCACATGAACGTATAGGTCCTTAAGCGAATTTTTACAAATTATTTCAAAATTATTATTTTAAAATAGGATATAATCAGAGATTGTCATACTCAAATTACAATTTCAGCATACTGATTCTGAGCAAATGTATAAAATTACCTTTTAGAAGATAAAACAGGTTTATATACTGCCGGTAAAGAAAATTTTCAAGAATAATGACTATTTGTTTTAAAGCAAATAATATCCACACATATTGACTTTTAATAATTTAATATTAATATAAATCGCATTTGGTATTATTGAACCATTTTTCTCTTTTCATTATGGATTTTTTAATTTCAAATATATAATGAAAAAATGTTTTGACCAATAAAATTGCACACATGTTTGCATCTGAAATCCAGCAATGAAACATACACGTGACCATGAAATTTACATATTATGAAAAATTCTCTTTTATCTCAGATTTTATTACTGTAGATACATGTCACAAAAACTATAAATATCTTTCATATATAAATTATTTATTGTATTATAATAAATGTTTATTAAATACAATAAATAATTAGTTTTAATATAATAATTATTTCATTTCTAAAAAAAACCATCCATATAATAATAATTTTTTTAAAGTCAACCTCATCTTCCCGTTTCATTATAATATTTCACTATTTGTTTCTAAAGTATTTTTATTTATTTCATTGTAAAACAGGAATACATTATAAATAATAGATAAATTTATTTTATCAAAAATGCCGATATAAGACTTTGTGAACTATGTTTGAATGTAGAATGTTATATTAAAATTACATTTGCGTTTAAAATTATATTTTGATACAATTAGTTCTAATTTAGCGAATGATAACAATAAAACAATAAAAGGATAACATAATCTAATATTAATTAAAGTAGCTATATTAAAAATAAGACGATCTGAGAATGTTATAAAAATTGCAAAAGTTTGAGAGAGTTGTTTACATTGTTTTGCATTTTTTAATGAGACATTATTAGCATTTATTGGGAAATTTCAGCAGGTTGTAAATGTATAAATACTAGAAAGATGTGAATATGCAGATCCGAATATATTTAAATTTATTTGTTACAGAATAGAATTTTGAATAGTTACATGTGTTTCTCTTTTTCTTTTTTATCAGCTGTTGTGAAACTTTATCTTCAGCCATTAGCACAAAATAGTTTTGAATTTGTAAAGTTGTGTTTTCAACAATTAGTTTCTTGAAATCAAAACAAAAGAATAATTTATAAAATTTGTTTCAGCTAAGTTTCTGTAGCATGAAATAATTCACTTTTCAAATGTTCTGTCATGTTTCAAAGTCTTGATCATGTTGTTTGGAAAGTACCTAAAATTATCAACGAAACATTTCTAAATGTCCCTTTAAATTACGACTTCAATTATTCAACTTTCCTTCTAATCACAAAATAAGAAAGACATTTATAAGAAGAAAGCTCCAGCACACAATATTTTTTACTTAATAATAAAGAGCTACAAATAATTAAAGATTTAGACTTGATAAACTATTGTCAAAAAAAAGTGCCACACAGTAAAATTTGATAAGTACTTTTCTAAATTTTTCTTCCACTTGACTTTTTAAAAACCATGATAGGCACTTTTTACTGAAATCTTTATCAAATCGAATGATATCTCAACAATATTATATTTTGTTTTAGGTTCTAGAACAGGAAATAAGGACATACGGAAAATGTTTCTGTTTACAGCAACTTTTTGACGGAGCGTTGCGCTCAGTCATCTAGAGAGGCATCAAACATGATCCTTCGAAATCCGGACAATATGATATGTAATTTAGACATGTTTTCTTCTCACAAAATTTACATTTTTAACATTTTCCTCATACTGTTGGTAAATTATAATACCTTAAATATTAGTTTTAAGAATATAAATATTTAAGAATATAAATTTATTTTATCTTTATTTCTTAGTAACAGTTGATTGAGCAAAGCTATTTATTAATTCTGTAAGATACCATAAATATCAAAAATTACAGTTCAAATATGTCTTAGAGGAATCAATATAATTCTTTCTAATCTGACATAATCAATGATTTTATTTTGATTGAACAATAAAGCAAGTCATAAAGTGCTTTCCTTGAATAAAGAGTTTCTGTTCAAAATATTAAAAGAAATTTCTCAAATTAGGAATTAACATAAATGTACATTTATTTTGAGAAGAGAAAAATATTCTTGTGTTAATAAATGAAACATATGTTTTAATTTATTTACATTTTCTTTCATTAAACTGAGCACATTTGACATTCAACAAATAAAATTCAAATTTTCTTAGATAATCTAAACCATGAAATATTCATTACTTTTCAAAGCATAGTTTATTAATATCTAGTTATATGTTACTTTGTTTCAAATCACCGCAGTTTTAATGCATCTTCAATACATCATGCAAACAGGCAATCCATAACCAAATATTTTAATTTTTTTATTTGTGTATCCGAATATTTTTCTCCGTTTAATAGCAAAATTTACATTCACAACAATAGTAACTTTTCAAACGAATGGCATAATAAAACCCTAGTTCAAAACTTTCAGTTTGGTTCTGAATTTCAAAATACTATATTTAATCAATTATGATAATTAATTATGATCAATTATCAAAGGATACTATAATAATACAGAAGAGCTTTCATGACTGTGTAATTTAGATGAACAGATGTCCATTGTTTGAAAAGAATATTTGCATTATCAAGAGCACGAATGTTGTTATCAATAAAAATCCATATTTTACCTGCAATTTACCAAGGATTCGGGCTGAAAAGAAAATTTAAAAATGAGAAGTCATGCTATTAAATATAGGATTGTTTATTTTAATTCAAATTTAATATAAGGTTTTATTTAATATGAGTACTTCAAGGTTTCATCATGTTTGGGCGTATTCAATATTCATTATGTAAAATAATATAGGGGTTAGTTTATTCCACTACAATGAAAAAATGCATAAAATCATAATAAATGATATTAAAGATACCGTATACAGATAAGAGAATATATATAGTGTTATGTGTATTATAAATCTCAATATATTTTTTTTATAGTGAGGATATTATAAAATATGCTCATTTTAGATTTTGTTTATTTTCTTCATATCCTAAAAGCTCTTATTTTATTTTATATTAAATCAATTTTTGGATCATATGAAACTTAAGGAATTGCGGATTCATTTAATCAATAATACAGTGATTGATAAATACAGTTTTTCGAGATTTTAAAGTTATTATATACATGATATAAACACATATATTCCATATAAATTCCTAAAGAGCTCCAGTGGCTCGGTTGCTTCACACCGTAAGATCAGCAAAGTGAAGTAGTATTTGCGGCGGGCAGGGATTGTGAGGTTGACCACATTCCTCTTCTTTGGGTTGCTGAAGCTCCGTCGGTTGACGACGTGTTCATATTAATCTGTGACGTCCAAATTTCTGCCGCTGACATGAAGAGAATGTAGAGAGGAGGGTGTTCTTAGATGGGAAAAACGGAAGATGTATGAAGCTTGGCTCAACACTCCTGGTCAAACCCACGCTAAAAGTATGATCTGTGGATCATCATCGAAGATTGACTCTGAAATTCTAAGATGCTCTAGGCAGAAGATACGCTTAATCGTAGGCTTCATAGCTGGGCACTACTATTTCAGAAAACACCTTCATAAAATGGGACTGTTTCAGCAAGACCCTATCTGCTGGAAATGTCATACGCAAGAGGAAACGGCCAAGCATATCATTTACGAATGCGAGGCTCTTGCCCTCCCTAGATTAACTTCTTTAGGCATCATCCATACTAGAGAGTGACACCTAGACTCCATTAAAGGGTTATCGGACTTTATTAATAAAGTGGGTGACCCGAGCAACTGGAACTAGGAAACATTGGGTTTGGAGTTAATAGTACAAAATGCTGATAAAAACAGAGGTGCTCAATGGCATACAATCCCAACTCTAAGAAGAAGAAGAAGTTTGCCAGCTCAGATGCGACCTCGTCAGTTGACTGTGGTTTAGAGTTAGTAGGCCCTTGGTAATGGGCGCATATTCTAAACCCATTAACCTTAAGATACAGTCCAAGACTCGCCTGAACAGCTATGTATGTATGTATAGATTCCAAGATAAAGATAATACAGAATTTTAATCTATACTCTTAATTAGTACTGACAAAGAATATCTATTCTGGTAATTTTTTGTTAATCATTTAATATATTTTTCAAATTAAACTACAAAATTCCTTTAAATTTCTATAATAAGTTATTTGCGGAATTTTTTTCTTTCAGTTAAAAACATGATTTCCTTATAAAATCAAATCATTAAAAACAATTAACACTGAATGATTTTTTTAAATAAATTTAATTCAATCGAATAAAAATTCCATACAAGCAAACTATCAAAGTATTATTTTTATATAGAAATACAATGCTTTGAAAATAATTTATGTTCGTTTTTTAAATGTTTTTGATTTTTACAACATTTGTTTTTGTACATATGTAATGAAATAAATTTAATCGTTTTATTTACACTTTTTTTGCATTTGTACTCCATTTCATAACAATTACATCACTTCCTGCTTATTTAATAATTTATTAGTAAATGATTAGGAAGTAATAGAACTTATGGGTAAGAAGCTTCGGAAAATCTAATTTGCTTAAATCTTTAAAAATTCAAAGTTTGCATAAAATATTCCTTAATTTTTCAATTAGAGCATAAAAATCATGTCTCCAGTGTTAACTTCAAAAGTACTCGTCTTATATGATATGCATTGTCACGAATTCATGACTTTTTTTTTTTAATTATTAGTAAATAAATTTATTTCGAATTTTACAAACTCATTTCAAATGTACCATATGAGATATGAATAAAATTCAAAACAATAGGCTAGCACATATTATTTTTAGTTTATTAGTTTTGAAAATAAAGTAGAGTAATCATTCTATTTTTGTAAATAAATGATGCTAATAAATCAGATTATTCAATAAAAAAAATGCTCAAATCCAATGAATACACAATTTGCTTAGATATACTTATAAATTTAAGTAGAATTTATGGAATTTAAAAATAATGTGCACCTTTTATTGCAATTTTTTATATAAAATAAAAGTACAAAATCTTTCTAATGAATCTATAAGTGAATATGCTGTAAGACTTAATATATATTAAAATGTAGAGTACAAAATGTAGAGTCTTAATCTCTTTTTTTGTCTTTGTGCCTAAATTTTACTTTAGCAATTTTTTAGCAATGTCTATAGTTTTTTAATTATCAGCATTTAATTTCATAATATAAATTGAAAAACTATAAAGAATATAAATTTTGAAAATACAAAAATCATCAAAGTTTTATTGTATGTTTAAAAATTTAAATTATGAATTCACATGAAATATATCTCGATCAAAATATTTCATAACAATAAAATGGTGTCAATCTTTTCTTGTTTATTATTAAAATATGTTAAAAAGATTTTAAAAAAATAATTTTATCAAATTTATTTAAACTCATTTTTGCTCAGAAATCTCATTCACCAACAAATTTAACAATATTATAAAATATTAATTTTACTTTTAATATATTTCGTTTCTATGAATTCTTATAGCTTCATTCTTAATGTTCTTCATTCATGAATTTAAACAAAATATTTCCATATTTAGTTCATTAACGAACATATGGCAGTTACTGGAAAATTTCTTCTAACAACTTTTAATAAACATTTTCAAAAATACAAAGGAACTTCGGCATTAAATCATTTTCTGTAAAAATATGAATTTCATAAAATTAAGTTTGCAATAAAAGTTGATGATAATACACAATATATTAAAAATATATTTCTAAAATAACGAATAAACTTATTTAATTTAATATGAGAAAAATTTCTTAATATTTTTTATTGAAATCTCTAAAATATTTTCAATGAATGCTTGAGCCAAAATACCAAAGTATTTTTATTTAATTAAAGAGACTTAAGGGATATATTTGATTTTTTTTTTATCTAACTCTGTGCAATTTATCATTAGAACTATTCCCTAAGTATGTATATCTAAATATATATTCAAATCTTTAAAATAGAAAGGTATTTATAGATAAAAATAAGAATTATTTAATTAATTTTAACTATGTTTGTTGAGCAAAATTATGTTCACCATATGTTTTTCTGCTTAATTCTGAAGGATTTTATTAATATCCCTAATTTTGGAAACAAAAGCGTTTTCCAATTTATCTTTTATTAATTTATTTACCTTAAAATTTATACATATATAAATTTTGATATCTTCTAATGTGCTTAAAATTGAGTATTACTTTTACTACTAAAATTCTTATTTTTCATGTAATTGGTTAACCGATCAATAAAATGATCTTTCTTATATTTCCGATCAATACCGTACGTAAAATAAAATATAAAAAAGATAGGTAATTAATCTATATCATATATATATATATATATATATATATGTATATATATATATATATATATATATATATATATATATGTATATATATATATATATATATATATATATATATATATATATATATATGTGTGTGTATATGATAGATATGTATAGTATATGTATATATATATATATGTATATATATATGTGTGTGTGTGTGTGTGTGTGTGTATATATATGATCTCTATGTATTTAGAAACAATCATTTCATGATAATCATAATAAAAATTTAATAAGTTCGTTACTAAATAATTTTAGTTTTATTTAAAAATTATTATTAAAATATTCCAATTATTTTATTCACATACACTTAGCCCAAATCGCTTAAAGAAGTGTAAAATATTTTCAACATCTGTTGCTCATTTTATTATGTAAATTGGAATTCCCTCAGAAATTTAACTTTACAATGTGTATCTTAAAAAGACGCAGGTTCCTTAAATTATCATTTTATCTCGAAACAAATATTATTTTTCCTAAACTGCTTAAAACTATCGTTTGATATCATAATATTCAGCTCATTTGAAATAATATTCCATTTTTTACATAACTTTTTTCTAATTAGCAGAAGTAATTATCAAACACAGTCTGAAAAATAGGATCCTATTATTAAAAATATATTGTATCTTTCGAGAATTCTTAAATTCCTTTTTCATGTAATGCCTGAAAATAAATTTGAGAAGAATTAAAAATGCAAAATAATTCTGTCATTAAATTTTTTATATGAAATTCTTCAAATCATCAATAACATTTTTTGATTAAAAGTAATGTGTGTATGTGAGTGTGTACTATGACCATAAAATTACTGTATTTTTTTCGAAAAAAATACATAATTAAATTAAATAACTTTTCAAACCTGGGAATCAGAGAGAGATTAATATTTTTGAAATAAATTTTTTATTTTAAATATTCATTAGTATTTTTGTTTCTTTTATTTATTCTCTGTTACATCTTCAAAATAGAACTCAAAGATTAATTCAACAAAAGTTATTGTTTTTTAATAATTTGAAAAATATAACTTTTTAAATACATTTTAAAACAGTATTGATTTTATATTTCTCTATTTTCTGATATTTTATGAACTATTCGTTTACATATGTCACATATGCTGAATTACAATCTAAAACATTCATAAATAATGTGAAAAATTTTAAAGGGTGAACTATAAAGATGTTTTTATATCATTTACAAATGATAAAATTTCCAATGAGCAGGTTATATCAGAATCTTACAGGATACATCAGAATAAAAATCCTTAATTTTATCTCATTTTAATAAACATAATACCCTCTTTTCCAATGAAAATGTTTGAATCATAAAATTATCAGTCGAAATTAGTTTAATTGAAGATATTAACATAATTTTCTTATTTCGACTAAAATATAGTGCTCATAATTCATTCCATGAATTACCTATCATGATTTTTACATATTACAATTTCTTCCTGCTGAATATATTTTATAAAAATATTTCTTACTTGTTAAAAATTGACTCTATCATAACTAAATAAAATGCGTGCGTAAATTTTCCTGAGGTATATAAAATAATTTATTATATTTTACAAAAAAAGTATATACTATTTTATTTTACATTTTGTTTTACATAATCTATAGAGAAAATACTTAAATTTTCCAAGCTCTTTTGATTGATAGATACCAAAACCTATGATAGAAGAACTTTTTTAATGGGCAGAAGGGAAAGAAAGATTTAAAAATTAATTTGTTATAACTTAATTGACTTCTAAAATTTAGAGGTAAAATGATATCTCAAAAGATTTTCCAGCAAATTAGACTATATTTGGTGATAATTATATTATTTATATAAAAATATATTATACAGAATATTTACATTGTGATGTCAACAAGAACATAAATTCCTAATTTCGAGCATAAAAATCAAATTCCAAACATTTCTCAATAAGAAGTATAATCATTTTGAACAGCAAAACAGATGCTATAGCTATTTCATGTTCTAGGTGTTTACGGTGCTGTCAATGTGTTGCCTACGTAATAATACTTATCGGTCATATAAACAAACCTTTCTAATGGCATATAAATCTGATAAGATATTAGAGGCCAGAATATACCTACTTAAACAGAAAAAGGCGTGTTTAACCAGAGTAAGCTTTCAAAAACTTGGCCATATTATTCAAATTATAATTCGGTTTTCAAAAGATTCATGTACGATATGAGATATATAAGGACACACATTATCTATTAGCAAAATGGAGGTATTTCCAAATGCATTATCATACTCCCGAACAATAGAATTAAGAATGTCATGGATTTACATCTAAGCATTGAAAGTTGTGAGTGGTATTATTTACAAATCTGTGTATCTAACATATGCTCCTCACATTCTAAATTAACTTCTTAAATTAAATGCTCTTAAAACATTCTAAATTAAATAAAGAATTGTTGTGGAGGCAAAAATCTTCTATGAGAACTGACAAACAATAATAAGGTGATTGCTATCTAGGTAATTGTAAGGTAACTGTTATTAATAATAGGTAATTATCAAGGAACTTAAGATAATGAAAGAGCATATAAACTTACAAAACAGGATCACATCATTTAATCCCATAAGCGAGGAACACTTCTGAGGTATTACTATGAAAACCGCAAAGAAAGTATTTCTGAAAAAAGGAACATAGAAGATAAATATAGCTTGGCTTAATTCTTCAAGACAAAATCTCGTGGAGAATATGATCTTCAGATCATCTGGGAACATTGATTCTTAAGTACTTGGATACCTAAGTTATAAAGTATCAGTGACATCATCACAGGGCCTTCATATAAAAGGGTACTTTTTCAGTAAGAAGATAAAGAAATACAACAAGAATGTGGAAACAGCACTACACATGGTATATGACTGTGATTTTATACCCTTAACACAATATTGAATGAAATTCTAGTCAAATGGAGGGAATTTCCATTCTTTTACTATCTAAAACTCAACCAATCTTAAAAGATTAAAATTAACTCTTTAAAAGTATGCAATTGGAATAAAACATTTTTACCCAATTAAATACCAAGAAAGATTTATTTAAGATCGTATAAGCGAGATGAAAAATTTTTTACTCATGAAACACAGAAACTAACTAGATATTTTAAGAGTGTACTTCACTGATTATTTTAGACACCCTCAGTATCAGAGTTACTTTTGAACACCATTAAAAAGTCATCTCACATTGCAAATAAAGTATAAAGCCCAAAAAACTAGAACTAAGAAACATTTTGCTTTAAGTAGTTATCACAAAGTATTATACAAAAGCTGGAAATTGCTGATATCTAACAAATCAAAGGAAGAAAGTAAAAATATAATTAAATTTTCTGACTATCCTTTTTAAAACAATGAGAGAGAAACTCTTGTAAAACATTATTTAATGTACTATTGTTTTAACGGGAATAATTTTTTAATAAATTTTGTTTATAGTATAGTAAATGAAAAAGGCTTTATAAAATTTTTGGTGAAATTTAATAAAGAGTGATTGGATGAATTAAAGAAAGATTATAAACAGAGAAGTCAACACATGAAACAATGGAAAATAAATACTAGAAGAGAAATCTTGGGAGCCGTGTTTATTAAAAGGTAAAAATTAGTCAAAATAACAAAGAAAATCAAATATTCTTAAAAAATGTAATCAATCCTTAGAATTTTTCTTCTAATTTATGAGAAGAAAATTAGATATATGTCTATTTAAACAACTATTAGCCTTATACAGGCTAAGTGATACATAATTTTCCAGGTAATTTTTTTTATGAAAAACATTCCTAAAAATAAATTTTGTATCATTTAAATAAGTAATATGTAAAACAAATGAGAAAATATTATCAAATTTCTTAAGAGGAAAAGTCTATAAAACTCAGAAAATTACATAATCTCCTTTCTATTTTTCTCAAAAATTATAAAAATAAATATCTTTGTCATCTCTGACGTTAAGAAAATTAATACGTATGTTGATTTTAATACTTAACTTTAATAATAAATTTACATTTCATGAAATATAGTAAAATAAAAAACATTTAATTTTCATTTTTTTAATATTACCAAAATGTTATATTATGAACGTCTTACACATTTAATATATGTTTGAGAATTAAATGTCTTCTATCTACTATTGTCAAGAAATATTTAAGGGCCCGTGAACTAATGGCTTGTGCTAGTGTTTGGAATTTGTAAAATAAAATATTTAAATCATTGTCAGAAATTATTTTAAAAATTAAAAAAAATTGAAGTTTTGAAAACAAGAAATCTTAAATCAAAAATCATATAATGTGAAAAATCATAGTGTTTTTCTGGAAAAAAATAAGGACAGATAATTATTGAAAATTAGTTGATACTTGTGTAATATGGCAATAAAGCGCCAATAACTTAATGCATATTATTATTTGTTTGTTTTTAATTATATAATGAACTAAAAAGAACCATTGATTTTAAGAAATAAATTCTTTTGAAATTTTACTTAGATACACATATTTTTCTCAGGTATCTATAATCAGCAATTTTTTCAATGTCAAAAATTAAATGAATTAATATTTAAAGCCAATTGAAAGTAATATTAACAATTAATCATTAGAATTCTTTTTCTGCAAAATTAATAAAGATTATTATTAAAATTACTTGTACTTATAACTTAAAAACTAAGATTAAAATAGGCTAATTAAGATATAATAACTAAGGTTAAAATAGACATTTTTGTTTTTTCATTCATTTTGAATTTTCATTCACTCTTTGAATAGTTTAATTTTAAAAATCTAAAAAAGAGAGAGTATAATATTTAATTTTTCTCTCGTGATCATAATATATAATTCAAACAAATAAATTAAATTTATCTTCCAAAAATTCTGTTTTTAATTAAATGGTATTTTTTATCAAGATTTACAGATTAGGACTAAGCAAATGAATAATATAAATAAAATATTTAAATACTTATTATGTGGGTGTGTAAACATATTATTTCAATATAAAAATAAATAATTTTTATCAATTTGCTTATAAAAGGTAAATATGATAGTCCATAAAGGTAAATCGATCATATAAATACACTTTTTTCCATATGCTTCCGTTTAAAGGTTTGATGAGAATAATTTTTCTGAATAAACACAGTAAATATAAAAAAGTTTAATGTCAAATAATTAATTAAATAACTTTACATCCATGGAAAAATCTGTTATAACACAATAAAAACACAAGATTTATTGTTTTACTTGAAAAATTAACAATTTAATATGCATTCCATTAAATAAATTAGCATTAAAAAGAAAAAAATATTTTCTCAATAATTGAAAAAGCAACAGTAAATTGTGAGAAATAAATGGACCTGGATACCCACACGCCTTAAGGTGATCAAAAGTTAAGAGAAATGTTAATATTAATAATGAAATTTAAAGGAGATAATGAGATTTATGGAAAACTATGTACATTTCTTAGACATACTTTGAAAGTTATAACAATAAACATGTAAGTTAACATAACTTACATGAAACCGTGAAATTAAAGTAAGATAAGTAGCTATATGTTGAATTGTTGAAGAATTAAGAGTTAATTAAAACAAAAAGAAATCGGTTAAAACCATGGGAGAACTTATTCAGTGAGAATGGAGAATGAAATCTATACGTTTGCCCCTTCTCATGAAGAAAAAGGATGAAAGGATGCAAGTTCCGAGTATGCATTTGTGTCATTAATAACCTAATGGATAAAATATCCCACAACTTCCCAAGGTGTTTAAAAAAATAACAAACATGTGAATGAAAATAAATGAACACCTAGCCGTAAATGCTTGAATAAAAACTAAAAACAACAGATGGCAAAGCATTAAGCATTGTATAATTTCTTACAAATTTATCAAAAACATGCATAAATATTTTAAATTACGGAGGTTGAATAAAAATTAGACCTAAAATAAATTTACATGAAATACAAAGAACTAAAATTATAAAAGCATTTTAAAGAGGTGGCACCAAATCCTTTTAATGACAGTGAATAATCATCAACCAATATTAGTAAATAATTTTAATGAACAGTGAAAATTTTTACGTCGTTTTAAAAGAGTATTTTCGATTCGATGGCCGATTCGTTCTTTCGATGGCCTATTTTTAAGCATAATTAATCGAAACAGATACTTTTTTTTTATCTAATTAAGAAATTATCCCATTTAACCTCACTTTTTTGGAAGTACGATTACTACCAAACCTACTAATAATTATAGATAAATTGTTTTAAAAACAATGGATTCAACAAAAATGAAATTAAGCAAATTTAAATTACTGACTCACCATTGATTTAGGCAATTAAATCTAAACTTTAAGAGACACAATCGACTTTATTTTTTATTTTTATTAATGATTGTCTTAAATGAATGTAATCATATTTTTAAGAAATGTATATTTTATACTGTGAAATATAGAGAACTGTGCAATATTTTGAAGAATAAAGTAAAAAATGTACATCATTTTTAAAAACATTTCACAATTTATTAAAATAAATCAATAAAAACAGACCAATCACAGATAATTAGAATATTAAGCAAATAAATTACGCTAATCTTTTCTTGCTTAAAAGCCTCTCATTATTTTCTTAAATACGATTGTGTATTACAAATATGCTCAGCTGACTTATAACTTGTGACGAAATAGCGATTTGTAGATGTGGGCGTAGAATCGCATATATGTATAACAGTTTGAATCTCATCCCTCCAATAAGAAGCGACTTCAGAAGCTCCGCCTTTCTTTCAACAGCATCCATTAGTGGAGTCAATCGCCCCATCCAAAGCTTCCGACTGGCGTATCAGCAGCCGTCAGCGCAACTCCGAGTGTTACTGCGTCGCTACCCGTTGCTGATAATGCCAGTTATGACTCTTTTATCTATGATAGCAACCATTCGCCACCTCAAAGTGCTTCTTGAGTCATTCATCAATTCCTCATCTCAACCCTTTCGTTGACTGGCAATTGTTAGGGATCAAACCAGTTCCTCCGGCACCACTTCCTCACTTGGGATCTTTTCGCCTTCAATGAAAGTACCGGGTGCTGCGGCAGGCGCTAGGCCTACTAGCCGCATTGGGTAAACACCGGCTGGTTTGCCCGCTCATTTAGCCCGCATGTGCTATCTCGACATATCGGCAAATTTCACAGCTGTTCATTGTCTGCAAATCTGAGATTTTAGTAGGAAGAATATAGCATAATGTATTAATATATCTGATTACAAGTAAATCTTTTCTGAATTTTTCTCAATTTCATCAAAAGAATTGTGGAAGACTATGACTTATGTGTATTAGAAGTGACATCAGTTAAATTGTTCGATTAGAAGGGTAATGAGCTCATGCAGGCTCTTTAAAATTGCTGGTTGTCGATGACTTTTTCTGACGTACTTTTAAGACACTAGCTTTATGATGAGAACTACTTAAATTCTATGTGATTTCTGGAATCAGAAGACAAAACTGACAACAATACTAAAGAAAAGAATATAGATAAGTAGAATTTTAACAATATTTACTTCTGTAGTGTGATAAGAGTTACATAAAAATATTATTACTCATAGTTCCTATAAGCAAACTTGTTAATGAAATGAGCCAACGTTTTCAATATTAATCTGATCAATATAATTTAACCAATCAAATTATTTGAAATATGAACAAGTTATGAGTCTAGAATAGATTCCATAAGCTGAAGTAATAAGTTTTGTATTTTAAGTAATGAGATATATGTATATATGCCTGTCTATATTTGCCATTTTTAATATTTAAGCTTCATATACATAAAGTACTTAGATTTTGAGAAAAGAGACGTAAAATAAATTCAACTAAGGCTTTAAGAATCTAGCTATTTCTTCATCGACTTCTCATCAAAGGGTATTTTATTTAAACGGATATTTCCGAAATGTCTAGTTCTTCTGACGAAGAATTGTTATCATCTTCACCTCCCAAAGCACCCCCATTATCACCCCGACCACGATCTCCTGTCAGGAGATTAGTATCACTGTCTTCACCTCCAAATCTTTATGATGGTTCGGATAAAGATGAAGAATCTTTGTCTTCTTCTCCAGCAGAAGAAGAGGAAGAAAAACAAAAATATGATGATAAAAAGAATCCAGAAGACTTATCAATTGATAGAATGGAAGACAACAGGAACGAGAATCGTTCAGATGAAGATGAATATTTCAAGCCAATCAAGAAACTGAGAATGATGGAAGTACGTCAAGAGGCCCCTAGCCCTCCCAAGCCACTGACTTCATTCTTCATAAGAGACATCTTAAGCCACAAATCAAATAATCCTATTAGGCAGTCTTTGCCAAGTGATAGAAACATTGTCCGACCTTGGGATTTGGGATCAGCTGCTAGCTTGGCCTCTACAACTGTAGCTGCTCCTAGAGGAAGACCACGGTCTGCAGAAGACGATTCTCGTTCAGATAATTTCGGAAGTGATTCTTCAGGAAGTCCAGGTAGTCTGCCCCTCAATGCATCCCCCTTGGATGCTCTTTTTGAAATGACAAGTAAAGCATTCGAAGGTCTGGATGCTGACGACAGAGCTTCAGGTAGGAATTTCTCAATATTGTTTTTTCTTCTCACTTCATGAAGATTTTGATACATATCGTATATCCATATATTTAGCATTGTAATTGATATAAATTTCTCTTAAATGTGTACAGGCAAACAGTATAATTTCCGAAAGCGTGTTTAAAAATGTTAACAAAATTTAATAATGTGGGGTTTTTTTGCAGTGCATTCCATGAAATGATTTTTCGTTGTCAGTTTTTCCAATGTCAAAATTACATATTGTTTATATATTAATTATTAATTTTCTGCCTTTGTTGTGAGTAAACATATGTAAACAAGATGTCATCTTATAAGAAATGTTATTTTGAATGTTTAAATTGAAAGGCTGTTTTAAACAGTACGTTAAAAAGTCTTTTTATCCACTTTTATTATCTTTTTTTTTAATGTTATATGAACTTAAATATTATAACCTCGGGTGTGTGAATTATCCTTTTTAAAATATTACGACTAGAGTTTTACAAAGTCCTTTAGCTCTGAATCTAAAGCGAATATATTGTTCATATTATTTTTCTTGAATATGAATTTCATTTTTATTTATTTCTCCTGTTTTACTGTTGTATTTTGCACTGCTTTAATATTAACATGCAAATTATTGCAAAAATGATAACTTCCTGTAATTTGTACTCGTGTATTTTTTCCTTATAAATTCTTATCATAATATAATTCTTATAAATTTCTTATCATAAATGACACATGTAGAAAATATTATAAAAATAGTTAACCAAATCATGAAAACAAGAAAAATTGTAAATCGAATATTTTTCTCGGTAATTTATTAAATGCTACATTTAAATATGTATTTTTATAAGTGTGAAATAAATGAAAACTTATTTATCTATTATAAAAATATAGAAATGCTAGAATTAATTTCCTTTATATAAGATATAAAAAATGATGTTTATATAGTACTTTTAATAATTTATTGCATAAGTTAGATAGTCTACATATATTTTGATTTATTTTCTAGAAATATATTACTTTAGTATAATACACGAGTTCTGCAGACAATTTTGTTTTATTTTCTCTTCTCCTATTCACTTAGAACGTAATTTATTTACAGCATAGGTTTTTGCTAATGGCTGTTCGACCTAACTTTTTGACCATTTCGTAACTGAAACCTCGCCACATTAAATAGTAATGCTTGTGTCTAGTTGCATGAAATCCATCTTTAATTTTTACAAGATGTAAGAAAAATAGATAATAATATAAATGCAAATACATTGCTAAGAGAATTTCGAAAAATATATATATTATAGAAAATGAAAATTAATAGTGTGTAAAAATTTGGCTAAAAGTAAACAAACTGTTTTCAATCATTAATATAAGGAAAAAAAATGTTTGTTTATAATAAAGAAAAATATTACAAATAGAAGTTATGTGGAATGCACTTTCTTATAGATAACATTTTTTAAGAAAAATAAAAATTCAAGATTAAATTTAATAGTAGTAGAAAGGAAATTAGAATTGCATTTGATAATTGAATATGTTCATTTATGAAAGTTTAAATTGCTTTTAATGAAATAATTTTAGGTATAATAACCTCTATTGTTCTTGTTCAGATTGAAGTCGTTGAATATAAAATATGATGAAATAATGTTCTTACTGTAGTTTAAGATAGTGTTTTTGGAGAGAGATAAAGCTCTTAACGTTCTTTTTTTTAAATGGAATTCCTCAGCTTATCAAAGTTTAAATCATTAATTTCTAATTATAAAAAATATGCTATCGATTCTTCAGTGACATTTAATATGAAAAAAATGAAACACTTGCTAGTTACACACATTATCCTACAAAAACTGTTGCTTAGAACTCCTTTTTAAAAGTGGAAAATTTAAATATTATATTTCATATTAAAATAATTTTTAAAATATATCAAATATATATAATTGAAGAAAGTTATTTTTCTGGTTTATTCAGTTGTTATATGTAACTTAAAGATAAAATCAGTTTGTCGATTAGTTTCTAGAATGAGCAAGAAAATCTATAAAAATGTTTAATCATTCTCCCTCATTCCCGTTTTAATACACAATTATCCACATAAACATTTTTTTTAAATTTTATTTACTTTTTTCGTTTCCTCTAAACTCCTACTATTGCATGAAAATCTCATGTAATAGTAGGCTTAAAAAATTACATTAAGTTTTCCAAGCTTTAATACATTAGTATATTAATTAATTATTAATAATTATTAATTTCTTTGAAACTTTTTATAAACTTTAAAGTAATAATCTTGAATGATGTGAACAACCATGTGTACTAAAACTTTGTTGAATGAATTTGTCTAGTGTAGAAATAGATTATTTATTTCAATAAGTGCAATAAGTAATATGGCAAAAATTTACATTTACACTAAAATTTATATATATCATGATTTTATATAAAATAGAACTAAGATATTTAGGAGAAATTAACTGAAGAAAATACTTAAGTAATATAATAATAAATAATTCTAGACAATCCTTAGAACAATAGCGTATGCAACTTTTCAACACAACCATTGTAAATATATAATTTATTAATTTATGTTATCATTATCACATTAAGTTGTCATTTTAAGAATTCTATTTTTTGATTCACCTCAACTGCTCATTTCACAAGAGAAAAATAAAAAATTTTTAAAATAAAGAGGTTTCGAGGTATATAGGTATTAAAAACTGTGGTAATAAAATACAAAAAAGGGGTATCGCAAGATCTGAGACAAAGTGGTTCGAGTTATCGATGTTGGAATTATTTTTCTAAATTCTGAAGAAGGCAGGCATCGCACTGTTAACTTTAAAATGTGATACTTAATAATAAATAACTTGAATTTATATATTTTACATTTCCCTCGGAAAATGTCCTTCAATTACTTTGTAAGCATTGATCAATTGATATTTCTTAGACTAACTCAAGTTTTAACTTTATAATGATTAAGATTTTTTATAAAGATTTAATAAGATTTTTGGATAAATACTAACAGAGTTTTTTTTATAGTTATTTTTTTATTAATTAATTATAAGTTCCTAACATTTTTCAGGTACACAAAATTGTAAAATTTGCATATATGAAAAATGTTATGAACTTAATATATATAAAGGTATAATATTAAGACCAGCAGATTTTATCTACGATTTTTTTATCAAACTTTGTGCTTCCTAAAGATTTTTTTAATTGTTTTCTATAGATATTTATCTTTCATATTTGAAGGCTTCACTAAACGATTTGCTCGATGTATATATTTCTAATGCTCTTTACCTGTAAAGTCCAATACTTTCCTAGCTAAGTTGGCAGCAGAAAGCTTTCTAGCCTTTGCCTCAACAATGTATAAGTTCGAATCCTTACTTTGTTTTTAAATGCTTGTAATAGTTTTGAGTTCGTTGTAAGCTGTTCATGCAGGTTTAATTAACCCACGTGTGCAATCTTATGATCGTTAAGTGCTAAATAAACCAAACGAACATTTTTGGCATCATGTGACTCTGACGTACTTCCTAGAGAAAATTACATAACGTATATTTTAAGAGAATTTATCCTGTGTTCTAATGTCTTAGGTTATAAACTCCTTAAGGATTTTGATAAATAATTTTAATTAATATTAATTATAATTTATAATATTTATAATAACAGTTTTATCAGAATGTAACTATCTAACCTGATAGTTATTTTATTTAAACTTATTTTTTGTGTAATTTCAAAACTTACGAATTTGTTTAGTTTTAAAATATTACCGTTGGCATTAAAATCCCACCTTTTTTACAAGAAGTATTCCTGTAAAAAATTATATTTTCATTTGGAATTTCGAGAATATTTCTTTCAATAACATTTAATTTTTCTTGCATAATCTTAAAAGACGTAATTCTCCCCTCTTTGATTTCAAAATCTTTACCCAAACACCTTGATACATTTGCAATATTGTTTTTTTTTTTTTTTCATTTCAAATTACTCTTAATACATTTTCCCTTTTGCAATTCTTTCATTTAACTAAATATGAGCAAGAGTAAATTCATTCAAACATAGGTTCTTAGTTATATTTCTAAAGAAGGTAAAAGAGTTTAATGTAATTTTTTTCCTTTTTAATTGACCTATAAATTGAAGATTATATATCGAAGATATAGTATCGAAGATTAATTGACTAATAAATTTTATCGAAAGTTTTGCATTATCATTGTAGAATCTGAGTATCTTGAAATGATTTTATCCGTGTTAGATTTTTATTTCGTTTTTAGATTAATCACAAGAATTAATAGGTATAGCGGTTGATGAAATGCTGCTATAATTTCTTTCTCTCCATTAGAATAAAAATGAACATCAGGTTTGTTAAGGCGTTGTTGTTAAGGCGTCGTTTCCTTATCAATTGCTTCATATATTATTTAATATAGGAATAAAAGACTTATTGACAGTTCTTTTTCATAAAAAACATATTATTTGTTTAAAAAAATTGCAACACATTAATATTTTCTTTATTAAAATTTTTTTACATGAAATGACCTCAAATATAAAGAACACAAATTGGTTTCAGTAATATTTGAAATAGTCCTTGGTCTATACGTTTTACTTATTTCATTTAATCATTTCATTTCTATATACCCTTTCCTTATAAATTCAAACATTTTTTAATTATTTAAATAGAGAATCTCTCTATTTAAAAATTTATTGTTTATTTTAACAAATTAAAAAATTATATCACTCACTACTTATAACTATCATAATCTTCGTCACAATTACATTATTTTAATATATTTTTCAGTCATTTAACATTAACGCATATTAGAAATATTTAATGCATATTTTAGTAATTTAATTCTTTTCATAAGTTAATTATTTTCTTCAAAATTTTACATTATCTACTTTGAAAAAGAATTCTTATAAGTAATTTCTTTTGAAAGAATGCCTTTATCACTTGATGTAACAATAGATTTCAAAGGCAAAACATGCTGAAAAATTATGTTCCAAAAGAATCTTGTATGATGATTTTTAAATGCCCGTTTATCATTATTTATTATACAATTTATTCTATAGCACCTCTCCTAAGTGATACGTCGAGCATATTGTGGAAAGATCAGCACTTTGGTCTCCTGCTCTGCATTCGTTTCAGGGGTCCCATCTGGGGATTTTTATCACATATGGGGAGGGTAAACTTTTATTTTTTCAGAATCTACTTTGAACAGTAGTTTTTGATTAAATTAGATCACATGTGCAAATTACTATCATAGAACACAAACCTCAAACAACCTGTTAAAGGACACACACACAACATTCAAATATTAAATAAATTGGGTATTTGTTGTAGCAAGTCAAGTGATATTATTACATTAAAAATTAATATTAATATTTATTTCATGGACTCTATCTGTACCATATGGAAAAAAATTTTTTTTCGTCATTTTGAGTACTTTGGTATAATAATTACTAAAAGAATTTGCAAAGTAAACGGGTTTATACGAAAATAATTCGCTTCTAAAAATATTTATACATTTTTTAGGAATGTGAATTTTTTCTCGATAATTTGTGAGCAAACATTTGTCACATGGATTTCTCATTTGGTATTCCTTTATTTTAGCAACGATTACCATGTTGATAGAAACTGTCCATGTAGAAGTAGTATAACACTCTAATATAGCACTTCTGATGTTGAATTTCAGTTCAGAAATTAAGGTGTTAACTTAATAGTCTTATTTTGTCACTTAACAGTGACTCAAAATTATAAAAGTGGCTTTATTTATTAGATTTAACTGGTTAACAAACTGGTGTAGCTCAGTGTTTCACACCACTTACTTGTTATATGTGCTCATTAATAATTTTATATATATATATATATATATATATATATATATATATATATATATATATATATATATATATATATATATATATATATATATATATATATATATATATATATATATATATATATATATATTGAATTCTCCCTCTCTCTTTCTAATTTAATTAGTTGCGTTTGGCAGTTTCCTTTTATTCAATAAAAATGAGAATATATCTTTTATTCTATAAAATGAGGATAATATCAAGTTTCTTTGAAAACAATAAGTATTCATTAAAAAATAATACTTTTTATTTTAATTTTCCGAACAAGAAAACAGAATAAAAGCTGGAACTGGTTCTACATAAAGTCTGTTAGAGCCACAATTGTAGAAAAGTTCAAACTAATCAGTTAAATGGTACGTCAATTTCAATAAAAAAAATTAATAACTATACCAAGAAATATATCTTGCATAAAGTATTGTTGCATGTTTGCATTGACTCATCCAAGAGTAGTAGATAAAATTTCTTCTTAATTGTAAGGAAAAAAAAAATTAGTCTCTAAATTTGAGCGAAAACTTCCCGTAAAAGATTTTCTTTTTGTGCCAAGGATTGATTTAATCCAAAAAAGGAATTAATCTGAAAATTGTATAATTAAAACAAAGCTATTTTTCCTGTGTTAATTATTTTCATTTTTGAAAATAGTCCATCATCACCCATTCGCATGAACAGGATATTGTCTCTTAAGCTTGGGTTTTTTTTTTTTTTTTTTTTTAATCACAAATTTTTTCACATCAAGTTAAAATAAAATTAAATGAATTTACCTAATAAAAAAATACTACTGCTCTTCAGAATAGATTAAATCAGACAATAGTATGTCGATTGAGTTGTAATTCAGATTCTTAATTCAAATAATTCGTCAATTTAGGTCAGTGTCATGAATTAGGTTATACTGCCCGAATTATGCGAATGTTAAGCAATTACAGCTTAATTTCTCATTATTCGGAATGTGATTGTAATAAATATTAAGAGATTAGGAGTAGTAGAATTATTAAACTATATGTTTTAAGTCTTTTTTTTTAATAAAATAATATTGCAATAAATTACTGCATGAAAATCGAAAGAGATTTAGATTTCTCTTCGAGGAAAAAATGAATTGACCCTGGGAATATAAAAGTTTTCTGAATAGGAATTGCAACTTGAAACCTTCATTATTTATTCACAGGAAAGTGAAATCAAATAAAGAAATTGCGCGATTGTACTTTGCTTTGGAAATTACTTCAATCTCTCAATTCCATGTAATCTCATTGCTATGATCTTGATTATACATTTTACATATGTTATATTCTCAATATACCTACAATTATCTCAAAATGAATTTATTGTGAATGCAATTATTACCTTGATATCTTATTTCAGAACTAAATTTCGATTAATTTTTTTTAACTCAGAAATGACTCTATATAATTACTAAGCGTGTGATAACTTTACATTTTAAATTAAGATTCGTATTGATTTTCATGCTGTCCTATGATGGTTTAAAAGCAATAACTTTTCATGGATATTTTTAAAATAGAAAATCCTATTTGGAAATGACCATAAGAATTTTATAGTATTTTTATACTAATTAACAGAGCAAGATATTAGTTCAACAATATATATTATTTGAATAAAGACTTAATGAAATGATCTTTAGAGTGTAATATTTGAATATTTCTGTAAAATGAAAGCTGGTTTTGAGCTCCTTTCTCAAAATATAAATTAGCAAATATCTAAATTGATACTCAAATTTCGCAGCTTTTGAATGTTTTGAGTAGTAATGTTTTTGTGTATTCCATTTTTATTTGTAATACATCACACTATATTTTAATTAATTGAAGAAAGTTTCATGAAAGAATCTCATTCTTTGGTTGCTCCTTTTGGCAAAATTGCTACCATCTCTTAATTTAAATATTTCTGAAGAATTCATAGCAGTACAGAATATTCACACCTTTAATATTGAATAACTTAATCCACTGTCCCGATAAAAAAATTAAACTGATATTAGAAAGCTCAACCAGTACCAGCAAGCAATATTTCAACAAACATCTCATTAGAATGATTCATAAGTAGTTGGAAGGAGAATTGAAATGGTTTTCAAATAGTAGATTCAGTTAGATAAATTGTCATTCATTTTCAATTTGACTTTTTTTATGAAATTATCCCTTGATTTAATAGTTCTCTTCTATCCGTTTTTCTTTCTGACAACAAAAGAAAGTAATGAAAACCCTTAATTAGTATTTTGTTCAAATTTATCACAAATCATAGTAAAATTAAATATTGTGTACTAAAGGAGGCATTTGTATTGCTTGGTAGGTATGTATATTGGATTGTATTATTAGATGTAGAAAATACAATGATATTGGCATTAGTATTGTTTGGCGAAAAAAAACTGGTTGCTTTGCCCATAACACATATTCTTGAAAGGACATCAAGCTCAATTGAGCAACGCTAGTTCAACTGAAAAATGCTTACCCACACACAATATGCTAATTTTCTTCAAAATTAGGGCTACTATTTTCTCTATGTTACTACTTTCATTCGGAGCTCTTATTAAAATTTCTTATAAAATATCTGAAAATAAGACCATAAAAAATAATTTTCAAGGTATACGAGCCATTATATTAAGAAGTACAAAATTTTTACAATATGATTTACAGCTGAAAAAATTCAATTCATTTATGAATTAATAAATTCCATTAAAAATTCAGAATATTAACTTTGACACGTCTTCAGATCAAAACAAAATTAGTTTTTATTAATCAATGCCACTGTATACCATCAGCAACTATAATGACCTATTAAAAACAAAAATGGTACCATTTATAATCCTTAAGAATTTGATGGCCTCATGACTCTTTACACTGAGTCTCATCAATCTCGGAAAAATTATGTTATATTTGTATTATGTATGTAGATGTATATATATATATATATATATATATATATATATATATATATATATATATATATATATATATATATATATATATATATATATATATATATATATGTGTCTGAATGAACTCTTACAATTCAGACGTAATATGATTTCAATTAGGTCTGAATTGTTAGCGTTCTGACTTTAATTTCAGTAATTCGTTGGTTCGATATAAGACAGGCATAAATATTTTCGGTGGTTCTGAATATCCTGTAAGGCAAATGTTCCAGTTGAATTAGTCATGCCCAAAAACACAACGTCGAATGTTATACATAAAGTAATTAAGCAATGTGATGCTTCATTAATTGCGAAAATTATATGTATTAGTATTACATATATTATTATATAGCAAAAGCAACATATTAATATGTGATTCATGATATTTTCAGAGACGTCTTAGATAAATCATTAAACTTTATGAAAAATTGTTAAGTCTTAAGGAAAAGAAGACAATTGTTTTCAACAGGAAATCAAATACTTTAATCTTTACTGCATTCGGTGTTAATTTTAGAATGATCAATGTAAAAAACATCAAATAGTTTTAAATTCTAATTTAATTTACTGATCAAGCTCTTATGCTGATTTCAAGGCAAAGCTTATTTAATGTCCATTGTATTCTTAGATATAACTTCTTCTTACAACACAATTTACCATTTGAAAGGCGATTGTGATTTGCTATTTCGACAAAGAAATGATGTAGAAAAACAGCTGTTAACGGAAGTTCACCCCCCCCCCTATTTAAATGAATAAATGCATTTCATGGTAGATAAAAGAAAGATATTAAGCAAATTTTTTAGGAAAAATAATTATGTATTATTTCATTCCAGGAGTTTAATGTTCTAGAAGAAATTGACTTTTAATAACAGAATTCAATAGCAGAAAATTTGCAATTATCTATTTGTCAGAATTTATTTTTTCTGACTGTTTCTTCTTTAATATGCATTGTTTTAAGATTATTCATACTTTCTATTAAAATAGTTACTCATGCGTAAAATTTTCAACTGTTCTATATGAGATTTTAGAATAAATAAGTTTTTATATATTTAGAAGCAAATGAAGTTACCTCAAAAATTGCTTTCTTCATTTTTGGATTCAATATCATTTTCTTCATTAAACTATGGTATCTCTTACGGAAAATATATTCATTGTGATTGATTTGAAAACATAGAAAAAAGATTAAACCTTTTTAAACAGAAAACTTTTAAGGACATAGAAAAATTCATTTTATGTTATATGGATATTTTATTTATGTTATATGGATATCTATAAATATTACTTATGCTTCCTCAACAACGAAATGATAATTAAGCGGATTCAAAGGTGTATCGATATTATTAATTGCTATAGAATTTCTTATTAATGCTATTACAAAAATATAAGATATTATATGAGAAAAATGCTAACTTAATCAAGGTTTACTTCAGTTATTCAATTGCTGAGGTGAATATAAAATTTCTTAAGACAATTATTTTATGGAAACAAAGTTAAAACTTTATTTACCAATGAAACAAGTGTTTTCCCAGAAATAAATTTAAGAAAATTTATTTGGATTATTATTATGGAATAATATTATGGAAATAATAATAATACTATGGAAATATCAAATATTATTTAACGATTGAAACCCATGATACTGTAAATACAAATATTTATATATTGGGATATCACACTCTGTTTTTAAAAATCAATTTTAGCTTCATTTTGCAAGTAAAAAGTACTAAAGCATTTGCCTTGGGAGGAAATTTTATTGGCACACTTAAACTTATGCAAATGTATAACTTCAGTCATCTAAATGATTGCAATTTTCTAACTTCTCGTAACCATCGTTATAAGGAATACAAATAATTAGCGTAAAAACACAGAGTACTCACCCAAGATCTAAGTTTCAGACCATAAAATAAAAATTAATTTCCTTGTCTAGAGCAACAGTTTATGGGAATATAAACTTTTTTGAAGTTATTTAATATATAAATTGCAAAGTTGGTATAAAATATTCTTATATACAGTAATACAATAGAAGGCAAGAATTGAGAACAATTGAGATAATTGCAATAAATTTCAGGTTTAAATTGAATTTTAAAATAGGAAGCATCTTGTACATACAAATGGAAGTAAGTAATTGTTAGTTTCATTAGGAGGTTTTGTTCACATTACCACAAAGTGTGACTTTGCTGCCAATGGCCTAAGACAAGCCTAAAAAATTATGCTAAGAACTACAAAGGCCACAAAATATATATATATATATATATATATATATATATATATAATTAAAAGTATATAGAAATTGAAAACAACAAATAATAATGAGCATATAAATACTTGAAAAAATTTTAAAAAATTCCGATATATATAGCCAAACCTTGAAGATTTTATGAGAAACTTGAAAATGCTACTTAATGTTTGTACTTAGTTATTTTTGGTATTAATTTATTGCGAATTTACTTGATTTAGAATTAATTTATTTGTAAGCAATACCCGTCTGATTTTATTTTGATGGTTGCCTGTTATATATATATATATATATATATATATATATATATATATATATATATATATATATATATATATATATATATATATATATATATATATATATATATATATATATATATATATATATATATATATATATATATATCACCACGTTCCTGAGCGGATGTTCATGCTAGATTAATTTCGTAATGAAATTTTAATTTTTGAAAAATTATGACTTTCGAAAGAATGAAAGAGTGAAAAAAGTTAAAATATAGTTCACGTCAAATAAATTTTATTTTGTTGATAAATAGTAGTAATTTGAATGTTCTATTAGAGTTGCTTAGCTATACATTACTAATGGGTCAGTATAAAATTCTGTGATACCACATGAACAAGAAAGAATAAGTGCTGATGTACCGAAAAATATCCATGGCAAATAATGATTAACAATACAGATCAATATTTATGCCTTATAATTCTTAAACTCATATCAACAAAAGTGAAAAATGAATCTATAACTATAATATAGTATCATTGATATCTCATAAATATTCTTAAGCTAATCAACATCAGAGCCCTTTATATTATTAGTTAAATAAGGGAAAGATATTTGATAAGTGGAAATAATACTAAATAAGCATAAACTAATCAAATTTTTCTATTAAAAAGAAGTAAAAGACTAACTCATTTGCTTAAAGTTGTTTAAATAAATATATTTATGGGATACACCTATATATACCTACATAGTTTTAAATCTCGCGTACTTACCATTTTTTCAGCATATTGTTCGAGTTCATAAATGCTAATTTAAATAAATTAGATATACTACAGTAGATATTATTTTTTAATTAGGAAAGAATTAATGCAAAATGTTTACTCGAGTGTCTTGTGAGATCTCTACGCATGTCATCAAAATTATTTAATTTAATAACATTGAGATCCCAAAATGACTTGAAATTAATCATAACTTGTGTTTGAATTGTTTTCCCCATTTTATAAATTTACAGAAATTTTCTTGAAAGAAGACTAAGGGGTTTTTAGTCTTATATTTGTATAGCTTTTCGCAATATAAATTCATATACTTAAGCTTTACACGCACGCACCCACGTGGTTTTTGTTTTTTTATTTTACTATTATATGTAAATATATATATATATATATATATATATATATATATATATACATACATTATTTTGTTTTAATAAGTTAAAGTGAAAGTTTTAATTTACAAAAATGTTTTCCCCCTTATAATAAACCCATTATATACTTATCAGCATTGCTGTTGAAAACATAGAACCTACGCTGTAACTATGTTATCATTTAAATGCTTTTCAATACATTTAAAACATAAAAGTTTCATTTTATAAGACAGTTGGAAGTCAGTCGAAATACTATTGAATATCATTTTTTGGAAGTGTTATTTGAATCTAACATTATCAAAAATAATTTTTTAAATTAAATATTTAATAAAGATGTCTCATAATATATTCTTAAATGATCCACTTAGAGCTGCATATATCACATTATTAATTTAAAAATAAGCTTTCCATTCATTGGGAAATTAATATAAATTTTATCCATCTGAATCAAATATTAATATATAATTTAATAAATGTGTTCTTAAAATTTCAAAATATATATTAATGCACTTTTGCTGTGTATAAAATTTATATGTTCCTTTAGTGTGAATTTATTAATTTGCTTTCAATTATTTACTAAAATTCAAATTTAATTCCTAAGTGTTTAAAATTTTTCTTACCAAGATTATGTACCAAAATCACTCAATCATATATCAAAACGTATGATACTAAATCAATATTGTATGACAATAAATGATCCCAATAAAATGTGTCAATAGAGAAAGAATCGAATTGATTTCAATAAAATTTATCAATCACCTTTTCAACCTCAGATAAAATTTTAAAAAATTCTGAGAAGCAGAATATTTGTTTTATTTCTCCTTAAATAATAAGTATATGGTATATAAAACTAGTGAACACAATATATTTAGAATAGTTGAATAATGTATTAAGATATATTCACACATTTTTAAATAATGATCTAAATTTACAAGTGAACATTTTATCAAAATAATACCGATAAAGTATTTTATGCTTCATTGGTATTATTTTGATGAAATGTATTCGTAAATATGTTAATATTATGATATAATGTAGATTCGTAATTCTCTGTTAGTAGTTTATTTTTAAGATGACGCAGCTTAATAATTTCTTAAAAAGCAAGTTTTATAATGTATTTCATAGTTTTCTTTTTCCATTTCCAAAAGTAAAATACAAAATTTTAAATAATTATTTAACAGTTTCACTTCAAACAACTTCTATTTCTCATAGCAGAATTGATTTTGTAAAATGAGAATATAAATAATGTATGCTATAGCATTTTCAAGATTTAAATATGTTATACATTAAATTTACGAGTATATTTTTGTAAATTCCTACACAAAAGAACAAAAATATTTTATTTGCTAAACAGTACTGATTACAAAGTAAACACATTCCTTTCATCTAAATATGAAGTTTCAAAATGACAGGTAATTCCCAAAAATAAATTTTTATTTTCTTAGAAACATTATTTATACTTCAACAACTCATGATACTCTTCTAAAACAAGTCACAAAAGCTAAAATCTAAAAGGATCTACAGTAGGTACAGTTCTTTTGATGCTATTTGCTTTTATTAATTTCAATACTTCTCATTAACTTCCTAGAATATTCCACACTTTTTTTTTCTTTCTTTTTCTTTTTTTTGAAATTTTCTCAAGATTAATAAAGTTACTTTCATTTGATTCCAAACTTTTAAGCGTGAGATGAGTTTGTATATACTTAATCAGTAAATGAAAAAAAGGAAATAGAAATTTACACAGATGATAAAGAATGGTAAATTATATTCTTATATTTAAAAAGTAGTTAAAATTATGAAATTTTACATTTATAAAGAGAAAAAGAATATTTCACTGTAATATTTATATTTTTAAGAATTGTAATCTGTCTCTCGAAGTCTTGTATAAATTAAGCTTCCAAGCTATTTATAACTGATAAATAAGGATTAACCGTCATTAGGTAGGATTTGATTAAAGTACATTATGAATTCATCTTAGCAGGTATTTAATGTATGTAGCTTCAATATCATACCCGATTTTCTTCTCTTGGAAGAAATAACACTCTGCTGATTGTTAGATGATATTAAAGAAGATAGCAAAATCTTTGAACCTCGTATTTAGGAGTTCAAAAGACCAGAAGAAACCGGAAAAGGACTTTTACGTAAGTTTTATTGTTTCATTTTTCTTATAATTTTGAAAGACCTATGGATTTATGAACAATGATAGAAGAAAATTAGCATGGATAGAAAGATAGCAAACATATTTATAGGTAAGGTAAAAATTGTATACAAATTTTCTTGAATTTTTCTAATTTGATACAAATTCAAAATCTCTAATGCTATGTGTAAAAATAACTGCAGTTTTAATTATTCATAAGCTGATATAATGTATTATATAACCACGACTTTAATCATATTTTGCTTACTATTTTTAGATATAGACGGAGGAATGAAATTTAAAAAAAAACATCATTAGATATCCGTCTTAAAATTAAAGATAATCCTAGTTTCTATTGAACAATTTAGTGTTCTTCAGATTCCATTTTGTTTTAACCAAAATCAAAATTATTATGCAATTTGATTTTGTAAAGTATCTTTTAATTAAAAATTAAGAGGGAGAGTTAGAAGTTTATACAAAGATTGCAATATAAAATTTTATTTTTTATGTATCTTAAAAATTTATAAAAAATTAAAAACACTCAGTCTATTTTAAAAATGCATAAGCAAAATTTTGCGATAAAAATCTGAATATATAAAATTAATATATATTTATTTTCCTTTTACTTCTAAAATATTTTGTTATATATAATTGAGTAAATATTGTTAATCTTCAGATAAAGAATGTTTTATCTTACTTATAAAATTTTCCTACCCTTTCTGTATTACATATGTGCTTACAGAATTTAATTCTTTTTTATCTGCAATACGTAGACTTAGAAATGCATTATATTGAAAAAACTGCCGAAAGTTTGCTGTATGAGTAATTTTAAATTTTGTTTAAATTGAAACTTTTCAAACTTTCATGAAGCAGTTTTTAATTAATTAAAATCTTAATGAAGTATTTTGATTTATATATATATATATAAATATTTTATTTCTTTTTACTAATTTTATGAAATGATTAAGCGCAAAAAGTAATGTTATTGTAGTGTCAAAATTATAATTGAGTTATCAATGCTATTTATAGGAATGCGATGAATATAGAATTTCTGAATTATAATTTAAAATCTAGATGTAGTTTATGTAAACAGTGCATCATATTAACTACGAGAAACAACTATAATTCAAAAGAAATTTTTTTTTATCTTCTTCCATAGTTTATAGATATTAAGGCTTTGATAATAGAACTACATTAAATTTTAAAACATCGTGTATTGCATTTCCTCCACTGTCAGATTTCATATGATGTATTTATTATATAATTTGGTAAAAACTAATACAAAAGTAATAAAAAATAAAAATGCTGGTTAATATTCTTAAACAACATTAAAAATATTATAAACGATGATTTATAAATTTTTTCTCCCTTTTACATTTTTTTAATAAACTGCGGTTGTTGAATTTAATATAAGAATTTATTTCAATGTCAAATTTTCAATTAATTTTACTATTAACATTTATTTTTGATTTAAGATATTAAAAATAATTAAGTTAAAGTTCAGTTATTAATGTTAACAATTTAAATAACAATAATATAAGGTTCTCTCTGTGAAATTTTCATAATCTGTCAAATCATGTTAAATCATCATTAAATGTTTTCATCAATATGTGCATTAAAAAATACGCTTGGATTTTAAAATAACAAAAATATAATGCTTTAAATTCATTTGAAGTTTTAAATTGCTTTTTCAAATTGTTTCCACTATAAAATTTCCCTCTCTAAATTTTGTTAAAGGGTACCATTATTAATTATTAGAAAGAATGTTAACTACTAATTTTCTTTGACATTGTTCATAAAGTCAAGGTTTTGCAATGTGATTTACATTTGAATTTCTTAAATATGTGCATGCATTATGTTAAACCGTTTCCAATTTTTGTCTATGAATTTATATATATGAGGATATTGTTTTCATTAAAAAATGCGTTATTAAGTTATCTTACTATATAACAAAAAAAGACAGAGAAAAAGTAAGAGTAACATTTTAATTTAAAGTGTTATTATAGTACAACCGTAGTAATTGTTTTTATACATGACTTTTAAATTAATTTAAAAAAGTTTTTAATTTGTGTCCAAGCATTAGCTATTACTGCATTAATAATATTTTTATATTTTTGATATCTTTGCTTCGCAGTGGGATATGTATATTCATTTTCACCTTCTTAAACATAAAAATAAACATAAAAACGATACTTTTTATTCGTAGGGCCAGAAAATTGTATCCACAAAATTTTCTTATTTAACCATATTTTTAAAGTTATAGTAATTTGTTTTCCTCGTCATTCATGCGGATAAAGATTACGAGAATCAGTGAAGCGTAGCTGCTAAACACGACCAACAAAGCGCATCTGTTCCCGTCGATAATTTTTCGAAGATAATTTTAATGTTCGAAAGACGATTATATTACTTGAAGATAAATATTATTACTTATAAAGTTTCAGTTTCCTTTTGAGAATTTTTGAACACTTATCCCTCTATCCTTACCGTTAATATATTTATGAAAAATACGCTTCTAAAAAAACAATTATTTTAAATCTGATCCATCATAAAATACTTTTTTTTTAATATATTCATGCCAGTAATTGTATATGTCTAATTATGGATTAAAAATGATGGTTGAAATAAATATTGTCTTTTATAATCAATGAAATAAATAGTTCTAAAATTCTGTCATTCTTTCTAATAAAGACAGTTTTCTTGAACTCGTTCATAGGAGAAAAATTTAAGAATGAAAAATATTTTGTTATAAGGAACTGTGTGTATAGTATTATCTTATATTAAGTAAATTGGACTGTTGTATATTTCAACCATTCTTTTTTAAAAATAAATTATTTACTGCACGTGTAATTACGTATTTCAAACATGTTTTTTTTTTTTTTTTCTTCAGGAAGAGGTGAAGTGCTAATATACATCTACACAGGTTTATTAATTTTGAGTTGGTAAGTATGTATTTGATACTTTCTTGTTCTACATGGTTGTAATTAAATTAAATTTAATAAAATATTTACAAAGATATGCGTGGTTGTGTGTTCAATTAAGCTGTATATTCCAGTTTCTAAAATATCCATAATTTCTAACAGAGCGCACTGTATAGATTTATCTTGTCAATAACTTGAAAACTGAGCAATTAAGTTGTGAAGCCACAGGGTGAATTCTCAAAATGCAAAATAATTCCAAATATTATATAATAGAAGATTAGTTCGATCACTATGCTTCTGAGTACAGGGATAGACAGTGCTTAACAGTGCACGAGAATTCTGCAGTTAAAGGTCCTTCGATTATTTTAATTTTCTAGTCATGTGATTAGCAATTTATGAAGAGAATTTTTTGAAAAGGATAAATTTCACTATGCGTAAAAGTAAGCTCAAAATAAATAAAGCAAAATCATATGGTCAAAAAAACTACTTTGAAAAAGGTAAGTAAAAGAAGCTTTCCTGCAATTTTTAAAATAAATATGTTTTTAATACAAAAAAGAAATTTAAAAATCAAAGTTAAAATCTCATAATCATCATGTTTCTCAAATATTGTGTATATCATTCAGAATCTCTTTTCTTATTGAGTTATTTATAATTAATATTTTTGAATTTTTATATTACACTTTCAGAAAGAAATATAGTACTTACAATAATATCCAAATAAATCAAAACAATTTATGGGTGAAGTTTTCTAATTATTGCCACTTAAATGAACCATTATGAGAACGTGAAAATATTTTAATAGTATGATAAAAGAATTTCATGTTTTCAAAATGCTGCAATTCAATACTTAATGAATTCAATATTTAATGAGTACGTCAATAAATTCTGCTAATCTAATAAAAAAGTAAATAGAATATATCTTTACTTATAAATCTTAAAATACTTAATATTATATATATATATATATATATATATATATATATATATATATATATATATATATATATATATATATATATATATATATATATATATATATATTATACTTAATTTTATTACAACTTTATGTAAAACGAATGAAATAAAAAGCTATGTAATTAGAATAAAACTATCAAAAGTATTCCAGAGGAAAACGTCAAGATAATATTTAAATATATTTATTATGATATTTGTCTATTGCGTTGCAGATATTTAAACATTTTAATATCTGATAAAAATTTTGAATGCAAAAATAAATATCATAAAAAAATTTAACAAAGCAAATTTTATATTTCCAATCAAGCAACTTATAACGAAAAACAAATCCCTCCATATTTCTTTTAAAATATTTATTGCCAGTTTAATTTATTATTGACACTTGAATCTTCAAAAAAATTATCATTTCTTTTAATGCCAAAGGATCATATTTCTTCAACAAATTTCAATGTGTTGATTTCAAACTGATTGAAATCTCCTAAATTAATTAGGGTTATCAAATAATTTGAAAAGAAAAAGGATAGTCATATAAAATTAACTAAACTAAGGCAAAGCTGAAAGGAAATATTAGCCAACAATCCCTCGCCTTAAAAATGACGGCTTTTCACATAAGCGATCAAAATAAATGACTTCATTTCTTAAGATTTTTTTGAAAGCACTCCGTATGAATGCATTCTCACTAAAGTAGGACTTTTTGATGTATGAGACTTGTAACCATTTACGCTAATTGAATTTCTCTCCATCTTTTCTAGCGATGTAAACAATAGTAGACGGTTAACTTTCACGCAATAACCGTGAACGTCATTGTGCAAACTTTGTGGTGCGGCATCAACTTGTCTGAACCTCGATTGTTATCGTAGTCTTGCGGTCACACTTTGTCAAGATGAGATGAATCATCTTGTATTCATACTAGTAGCAATTTCAACTACTGCTCTTACCATCAACTAACTACTCTCAGCATATTATTTCTTTTAAAAATCATCCAGTAAACATGGAAAAGATGGAGCATTAATTTATGAAATTTAAACTAATTAAAAAGGACAAAAAAGTAATTTATCATATCATTTTATGTAGTGATAGTTATAGGAATCGAATTGAGGGTAAATATAAAATATATAAAAAAAACTAAAACTGAAAAGAAATTAAGTGAGTTTTAGAATCATTACATAAGTGGAATTTCAAAAGAAATTTAAGTAAATGAATTTCTCTTACTCACAATAATGTAAAATACATTATGCTTAGCTTAAATGCTTAATTGGTTACATAATTTGCATTACTTAAACTTTGAACCAGAAAATAATTGTTTTTCAATCGGTATTAATGTATTAAGTTAACTTTCCAGCTCCTCTATTAGTTTTAATATAATTCGAAGTCTACAAAAATGAATTAAAACTCTAGTCAGTTTTTCAATAATGCGATATATAACTGCATATACGTATATGTATATATATTCATGTGTACAAGTAAATGATTTTAATGATGTTAGATATCTGTTTAAGATAGAAAACGAAATTATGGCAGTGTAAAAAATTACAATAACAAAAGATAAGAAAAGTTGTCGTACTTCAGAACTACTGTATCTACTTTCTTAAAAATATCGAGCGGAATTCTAGCTAAGTGGAGTGAATTTCCAGTTTTTTATTATCGAAAACACTCAACCAATCTTAAAAGAATAAAATTAACTTTAAAATGCCACAGTGAAACCAATTTAATAATAATAAAATCTTTCCTCACCAAAACTTTTTTTTACCAAAAACACCACTTTTTTTTTTACCAAAAAAAAGATTTATGTAAATTCTTCAATTAGACAAATCTGACACTCACCAAGTACTAAAAATCACTCGATATTTTCAAGAGTGTATGCACACACACGCACATGTACATATATGATTACTTAAATGATGCATGTACAAGTATTCATTTTACTGACTAAATATGATTGCTTTACAAGAAAAATTGACTTTATTAGTTTTAAATAAGCATCAATATCACTATGTAAACTTTCTAAAAGTTTTTGATAGCTGGCCTGATTATCTTTGAACCATAAATAGAACCTAATAACTGGAGAAATTCGCATCAATTGTTTTAATACTTATAATCTGTTCATTTTTCAGACATTTAAAAAATATAGTATATATCTTGGTATAAACTAAACAAAATAATTTTATTAGAAATAAATACTTTACTTCCTGGATTTATCTTAAATAAATCTTGTATTGGAAATGATAGCAATTATATCTTAAAATCCGTAAATTGTTCCCAAAGTTTCCCTAAGTTTGGATTATGTGTATCAGAAGATATAATATCCTTTGTAATTGTGTGAATGATTTGGTTTCAGTGTTTTTCACAGATCATAAATTATTTATGGTATAAGTAGGAAAAAAATGAGTTTCAAGTAATTCTCTCAAATTTTATTAAAGATCGATTAAAGTAGTGATTAAGCTGAAAACTTAGAGAAAATCATTTATTATGAAAATAATATATTTTAAATGTATGCCAAAAAGCAACAAAAATATGTCCTGTTTCATTTTCACACATTGCATAAATCCTATATTTTAAAATACAAAATGAGTCTAGCATACAGTAAGATACATTCACATTATTTTTCCTAATACCTAGCTGCTAAATTCACAACATTTTTACAAAAATCGTTACTCTATTGATGCAACATTTAGATCAAGTAAGAACATAGGTTAAATTATTTTTAAGATTGATACATTGATGTATATTACAATAGTTTCTTTAACTCAAAGCTTAGAATTTTATAATTAAACATCACTCATAAGTATACATGGATTTCTCAGTCGAAGTTTCCTCAACATCTGTTTTGCAATCAGACTTGCTTAATGAAACTGCAGCGAAAAATTTATATTTAGGCCGAATTGTTCTCAACCATTTGCCTCTTTGCATATTTTATGAAGAATATGGCAGCAAAAAGGTACTTACAACGAAGTCAATTGAGGAAAAATCTAGAATACTTTTCATATTGAAAAGGTATCATTTTCCGCCCTCGTTTTTTTGTCATATTTTTGATTCATTGATTGAAATTCGTATAACACATTTCTACTTTTCTTTTTTTCATTTTTTATAGTATAGTATATCCAGCTTTTCTTGTCACAATGAGCCCAATAAATAAGTTATTAACATATTAAATGACAAATCGGAAAATCGCGTGACATTTGTTCTGGTTAGATTTATTCACTCTTTTCAATTAGTGAACGTGTCACTCTGATCTTCTTGTGAAAAGCACTTCAAAACGAAATTACAGCTACCAATAGAGTATATTTTTCACTTTATATAATAACTTCAAATTAACATTAGAAATTATTACCTCCAGTCAAAGTTTCTGTCTGACGTTTTCAATTACTTAAGCATAAATTCCATTGTATTCACAATTCTTTTGTATTTATAAATCTTATTTTTATGGTATCAATTTTGTCTTCTGTGACTGGAGGGATCTAATTACGTTTTGCACTAATGAAAATGATTACAGTTATAAGATAATGATACAAAACAAAATGACACAGATGTTTCCTGAGATAAAGCATCTTACGTTAATATATGTACAAAGTTTTGTATAGTATATATATATACTTCAATTCAACAATTTTCTTTTTCTTCTATGGAAAATTTATAAGAAAAACTCTTATGATTCATCCCGTAAATTTACTATACTTATATTACATCAAGTATAAGATAGAAAATTCATCGTGATTTTGTTTAACTCTAACAATTAGTTTTACAGCTACTTATTATATTGTTATTTCATTCATAAAATTTAATATTAAATTCAAGATGTATTTCATTTCGATCTTATCTACCTACTTTGGTTATATTGTAACTGTGGCCGTTTATAGGTGCCATTAGTATTCTTAGTTATAAACAGCTAACATTAGGAAGCGTTGAATGCTTGTTTAAAAAGAGATTAGTGAGGGTGATGAAAAATCCTGCTCGCAGCATCATTCCGGCTGAAGTTGGGAAATAAAAAGCGAGTCCACTCGCGAAAATAATAAACCCTTGATTCATGAGGCTCGCCTGTACCCCGCCGCAGTGTCAACGGAGCAATTTTTTTTATTCCTTCCCAGGGTGTTTAGTACTTCTTTCTCCACGCCTACCCGCTTAGGGGCTTCCAAGCAGGCAGCAAAATGCTTTCCTTCGCATCGGTGTCAGATTCACCGTCATCTTTCATGATGTCAGATGAGGCTAATTAAGGATCACGAAACCGACTTCAAACTTCATCTTGCTTCAAGTCCAGACGAATGACACTTATAAATAAAGTTACTCGCTTTTCAGAGGTGGGGGAGACAAATTGAGCTTGCTGGCTTGCTGCTGGGTCTCTATTTGTGTACCCTGACAGTTGTGTCTTCACATCACTTGTGGATCCCGTCCTTCCGTCAGACCTCCGAAGAAGATCTTCTTCATGTCCCCCAAGCAAATGGGATGATTGTGCAAATAAATATGAATGGTAGCTGAAACCTATGAGGAATATATAAAGAAACTTTTGATCATAGAGTTGGCAGGAAATTGAAAGAAAATTTAACTACTGATTTATGAAATATTTAACATCAAATTATTTTGTATGTTGTTTAAATAAGATTTCTTTAAAATTCAAATGTATTAAGCAATAGGAAACGCTTTCATTAAGTCTTACTTACTTTCATTTAAATACATTTTTTAAAAAAATGAATACTTTTCGTATTTCATTAATTAAAATGTGCTTTTATATTCACGATCAGCATTGAAAACTTTTCTGAAAGCGAATAGAAAATTTTCTGGTTTTCCATCTATTTAGGATGCACATTCAATTTAAGATGAAAAACATGTATGTTAGAGAGAAGGTGTATTCTAAGATAAATTCCTAGGTCTTTTCTCCATTTTGGAAACTACACTCTAAATAATCTTTAATAAAATGAAAAATAAGCGGCACTAATATTACATAAATTCACGCAAAGAAAGTCTAATGTCCTTTAGTTTGCAATAATTTCTAGATTTGTGTGTTTTTTTTTAATTTTTGTCATATTATTTTATGAATACGTACTTAATGCATAAAATTTTCAAATGCCAAAATGCATGTATATATAGTGGTTAATATATATATATATACCTAAATATATATTTATATATATATATATATATAATATATATATATATATATATATATATATATATATATATATATATATATATATATATATATATATATATATATATATATATATATATTATATATATATATATATATATATATATATATATATATATATATATGTATATATATATATATATATATATATATATATATATATATATATATATATATATATATATATATATATATATATATATATATATATATGTACATATACATATATATATATATATATATATATATATATATATACATATATATATATATATATATATATCAAGCAAAAGGCGAGAGTTTTCGTAATTAATAAGCAAGGACAGAAGATCCCCAATACTAGACCTCCCTTCCGCAGAAGTATCATTTCATTTACAGATTATTTATATTAATGTTTGCGTACTTATAACTGCAACTGTAAATATAAATATATATATAGATGGTTAGTGGCTTTTCATAAAATATTTCTCAGATTTTTGTTATACTACAAATTTCCTTTAAAAAAAAAAGCCGATTAAATTAAATATGTGAAATAACTAAAATAATTTATTCTCTTCTGCAATAGGTGGTAAATTTAAGATAATCCATATTGCCCTAAAGTAATTCAAAAGATTGTCTTGTAGATTAAACACCAATTGGTGAATAATATTTAATTTTAATTTATCTGTTGTTGTGAACGAAGCTATTTTTATGTTGCACAATTTATTATAAATGTGCATAAACTTGAATTCCATAAAAACTACTTTTGAATTTTCAAACGTCAGGCAATATCCTATATCTTACGCGAAAAACGATTTTTGTTTATTTAACCTAATCGAATTTATTTTTTGGTTGATCAAATTATTTTAAAAAGTCAAATAATACTAATTTTATCCATTTCTCTCTTCTAGTTACTTTCTATAATTTCTATTATTCAACAGTTGTAAGCTTTGAGTGATCTTTAATAAGTAGCTACGATCAGAACCAAGTCGCCGAGTGACTTCGAAAGCTCAAATTACGACAATAAAACTAAAAGCGAAATACTCCTTTCAAGCTTGCCTACCGGCGTCGCTGCTTTTCATTTATCAACACAATGATATGTCTTACAGACACGCTTCAGTGATTACTGTAAGCATTCTGCGGTGATACTTTTATTTCTTGAGATGCTTTGAGGTAGGGTTCAAGAAAATTTCTTCAGTCATTATTCATCAAATAATACCGACAAGTGGAAAAGAGTAGTAAACACTTTTCGCAATTTTCCTAATATTTCACAACTACTAATACCCCAACGAGACCATTAGTATGGAAAAATATACATTTACAAAGAAATTTTTTTAACACGAGAATATTTGTGCTCTTCAACAATTGCTTTTATAGTCATTACACTTGTATGCGTTTTTTCAAAGAATTTATAATTCATGTCAGTGAAAGAAGCACCATCCAGAACTGGCAATAAAGTTTTAAATCAGTCTTCTTGATGCATAGATATTTACATTAAACTAATATGGAAATTATTTCAGTGATGTCAGTCAGTGTCCTATTCACAATATTGGTATTATGATATGGAGTTTATAAATTCTTATTAATTTATATCTGTTATAAGTAACTGTTATTAGATGGGTATTTTGTATGTTGATTAGTATTGCAAGAAATAAAAAAATGAACTGAAATAAATAATGAGAAAAAAATATTTGACAAAAAAATGTCACTTGAAATTTACGTGAATGAAAAAATTGTGCAATTCTGTTTATTTTTTAAATTTCGGTTTGCGAAAACCTTTCTCAATCATTTGGGTACATTTGACTTATCACGTCATGGATTTCAATTGCCAAAATTTGTCACTCATACGTCATGCAACATTTCTTTCAAGTAATATCATTTATCATGATATGCAGGAGTGTATGTCTATGAATAACATAAAATAAAGGAATTCTGGCATAAAATCTACTGATTTTACATGCCGAAAATGTTAAAAGTACAAAGATCAATAAGAAAAAGTATTTTCTCTGTAGAAAAGCAATAGATTTTAAATATTGATTACTATACAAATAGAGATCAGAATTTTATATAAACATTAGTTATTTTTTATTCATATTTATCTGAATTCTTTCATCAAAAATTGGCATTCGTAAACTTGATCGTTAACTAAACATATTGTAATGAATTTGATTTGTAAATAAATAAAGCATTGATTTTTAATTGCTATAGATTAGGAATTATGAGTTATTAGAAAATTTATTAACCTTGTAAAACATAAATAAAACGAAAAATAAAAAATAAATTACTTGTGCAGTTTGTAATTGGTTTGTGAACGACATTGTTATCTGTGGTGAAGAAAAATTATCTGTAATAAAAAATTTAATTAATTACTTTTTTGCAATTCAGATACCTTTCTTAGAAATTACAATATTAACACAGAAATCAGAAATAACCATCTAAAAATAGGGATTCGTAAACTATTACTACCGTAAATATTGGCTTTCAGTTTCGAAAAATGAAAGGAAATATAATGAAGATAATTCTCTCAAATTTTGTATTTGTGTGTGATTATTTTTATATCATTTTGCGCAAAATAGTTAATTTTATTAAAATTTTTATCAAATTTTATTTTGGATATGGATGTGCTCACAAACTAAAGATGCCAATTACATTACTGTAAATTGTTGCTCTTATTAAATGAAAAGGCATATTTCAAATATAAGAATATCTTTTGTATCGTGTGTGCGTGATTTTGTATTACATTAAATTATTTAATTGGAAAACTATAATTTCTATCACTTAAATAAAAAAAACATTAAGCAAAATATTTTAGAAACAATTGCTTTAAGCAATGGGGGGTGATAGGGGAGCGTTGTAATGCCAAAAGTGATCTTTTGAGCTTGACAATGAAATTTGAGATTAATTTTTAGATATGAGTTAAACTAAGTAAAAAAAAAAACTGATATAACCTAAAAATTTCCCTGAAACGCTCCGGGCATTAACACAAACTTATTAAATAATAAATTAATCTCATAATTTACTATTTTGAGATCATAAATTATAATATGCATAAAATATTTTTTATATAATGCATATTCTTAAGTTGAAATAATATAACATTCCGTAAGCAAAAAAAAAAAATTCTTGCAGTGTAGTTTCTTTCTTGTTTTAAATAACTAAATACTTTAATTTGTTTTAAGACTGCTCTACTGCTGGATGTAAAAAAAGAAAGTTTTTTTAAGAGAAAAAGGATGGGCTATACGAGAGTAGCTTATAGGGGTTAGGCGGCAACTGTCTTCGCTTTCAAATTGTCGCTCATCAATAAGATTAATAGGACGAGGAATGTAGTGGCATCATTACATCGGTGTTAACATAAACACGCAGCTCTTTAAATAATCCCTTTAAAACATCATCGGAAACTTTAGTAGTCCCCTGACGTGCTTACTGAAGTAAGTCTTTCGAGATGCCATAAATAACCCCCTTTTTTTTCCTCAGATAACTCGCGGGCCTAGGGATCACGACAACATACTTGCTACTCGCTTTTCTGTCTATTTATCTGTCAGCGGGGCTGACGAATACTAGAATTCTGATTTTCCAAAACGTTATTATCTTTAAAAAATGGAATTATTTTTTAAAAGTTGCTCATGTTAAAGATATAAACATATTCTAATAGGTGAATAATTTTTGTTAAGAAGAATGCCACACTAAATGGAAAACAGTTTTAAAAAGTTGTAATGAACAAATGTGACGATATTTTGCAGACTGTAAGGAATCGTCGTGGATAATGGAGTTTTGTATGTTAGTAAAAGGAGAGTCATAAGGTTTGGTTTGTTTGTCGCTCAACGGTCATTTTTTGCACACGAGGGCTAATTAGACCGGGACTTACGGCTTAAAGTGGATTCCGAACCACTACAAACATCCATGCCCAAGGTGGGATTCGAACCCACGAGCTGTGGAGAGTCATAAGCATATTCGGCACAGTGCCGATAACCTTCAAATGGAGTCATACTTAGATTTATTATAGATTTTAATTTTAAAATGTGTGAATATTGAAATATTTTATAATAGAATCAAAGGATGCAGAGAAATTTCATAAATATGCTAATATACGCTACTAGATGCCCAGATTGTAACAGAGAAGGAGTTTTCAACACTGAGTGTAACTTGCGCAGTGTATGTATTGAAACTGTAGTCATAAGATTTGCATATGGTTACAATTTTAGCAAAGTTGCATATCATGAGAAATTGTAAAACCATTTACAAACTATACATAAAGCCAAGAAAGATAGTCATTTTTAAGAACTTCAAAAGTTTCTTGATGTATGTTTGTGGTATACCTTATAAAACAAAACCAGTGTCATTCCAAGTGCATTGGTGAGTTCAATTAAGGAAAAATCGTTTCTTACAGAAACTGCAAATGATACTTCTGAGAAACTGATCATTGTTTCGAATGTAAACTAACAACTGTCATGTAAACATGGGATTGGTTGATGCAGGAGGGAAAGACTGACCAAAGAGGAACTGAAATCGGTTCATTGCATTGGTGATAAGGATATTGTGCACATGGCTGTGATAGAAAACTCTGCCACATTTGAAATCATACCATTAAGAATCCCGTAAATCCTTCACTGAACACCTTTACTGAAGCTATCTCATACTGCCATAAATAATTTTACATTAAGAAATTAGTAGCTATCATTTTATTTTAATTACTTATGAAACGCATTCTTAAAAAAATCTCATTTCTAATCACAGGTGTTCCGATCATTTTGATAATCTCCTGTAAGTACAGATGCATAACACCTCAAACATTTTTGGTGTGATTTTCCCTCAATTTTATTCAAGAATAAAATACATCAAAGCATTAAATGGACTTCATAAACAATATATAAGGTTTTGCTTAATTTTGCACAAATATCCCATTTATAATACAATTTTCTTCAATGATTATTCTTAACCAAAACTTTCAAAAACGTCATGTCCACTTGAGTTATCTTCTAAAAACAGTCTCTAACAGTTCAATTTGTTACGCCTGTGTGAACGACTAAATCAACCGCAAATAAAGAAAAGACAAACAAGTTTATATAATTCAAAATAAAATTACACTTAGAGATAAGAATCGGTGATAATTTGACGCCAGAGCTTATTTAAAGAGTTTTACCCGTCTTTCTCCTTGGGAAAACCTCTAACTGCAGCAACTAAAGAGTATCCTTACCACTTGCAGACTACTGATTTGTTTTGCCAGTTCCTTTCTTACCATTGCTGGCATTCGCGAATTTCTGAGTACGTTATACTGATGCATTATTTATGCCGTGCGGAGAGTGGAGATAATTGTTAAATTATCATTTGATTGTTTTGATAAAATGGAAGAAAGAAATGATGAGATTGATCATCTTAACACTTCTTTGATTTGAAAAAAAATATCACGTTTGTCCTATCAATTAATCTTTATTCCTGAATTTAATTTTCCCTCTGTATATAGAAGCTTAAAATCTCAGATTGAAATATCGCATTGTTATTAGTTTCCTTTTGAAAGGATGTGTATTTAATTTGGTTTTTGTATGGCAAAAAAGGCAAGAGTAAAACACATAATAAATGTGAAATAAACTTTTAATTTAAGTCATAATCAGATTTTTGAATAAGTGACTGCATAATACGAACATATTATAGTAATAAATATATAAAAGTGCTGTAGTAAATGCGTAAAATATATAAAGAAATAATTTAACACAAATATTTTTGGTATTGTAGGATGTAGCAAACCGCTGCATTTCAAAATTAACATTTTGAAATTCAACTACATGATTTATCATTATAGAAAATAAAAATTTCATGATTATTTTACATTAGAATAGTTTCATTACCCAGCAAAAAATGTCATGAAAAAATGATATTAATGTTGAGGACATTTGTCGGGCTTATTTCTTTATTACATAATAATATCTAATAATAATAACAATAGTTTTATTTCTCATTACATAAAAAAACCTCTTTCTTTATTTCTACGTGTTTATTTTTTGAGTATTTGGAAATTTATAGGGAATTATTTTTGAACAAAATGAAAATGTTAATAAATTGCTTACAAATCTATACTATAGTTAAAGTTTTAAAATATTGTTTTTTATCTTTAAAAGTGATCTGCAATCACACATGGGAATGACTTTCTCTTTCTCTTACTTTCGCTACCTTTTACATAACTAAGAATTCTTTTACATTCTTAAATCATAAATTTTTATCAAATTTTATCTGCTAAATTCAAGCAAAGTAAAAAATCTACCATAATCTGCCAAATTTAAGGTCTTTATTTTAAAGTTTTCCTGATTATGTTTATCTTTCATACTATTAAACTATTTAAAAAATTTAATTCCTCTTTATATTGATTTTAACGCAACTAATATATCTTTAAATACTTAGTTTTGCTATTGAATAATAAAATGTATTACTGCTAGTTTGAGATTTTAAGGAATTTAAATGAGTAATAAATCTATCAAACGAAAAATTTTCATCATATAAAGGGGAATAGAAATTCTAAAACTTAGAATTTTTTAAACAATGGTCTCAAATGACTGCGCTACTTGTAAAAAGGCAATTTATTTAATCAAACATTCCTTATTTGTATTTTTTTCTCTTTTTAATTGAAAATGTTCTACAAAATCTATCGTTTCGAATTTATTAATAGAATAGTAAAAGATAATTATAAAACTTTATAATTTAAAAATTTATGTTTAAACTGTCCATATGACACCTAGGCCTGGAATAAAAGCCAATTGTTTGGTTTCTAATCCATGCCTTTTTTGGGTTTTGGTAACTTTTGGGTTTGCAACTAAGATGTCACTATTTGCACATGAGGGCAACCAAGCCTCATGATTTGAAAGGGATTTTGGATTAATAGTAGCATCCATGCCTGAAATAGAAGCTGAACTCTATTGTTTGTTAGAATATCATAGAATGTCTTTTGAGTTAATAAGTCGTTCATTTAAATGAATAAAAAATATTGTTATTATTATTTTGCTTTTTGGCTAAATGAAAGAGATTACTTGACCATTATTCATAAGAAAACTCTTTGGAGGTTAATAAATGTATCATACTTCTAATAATTTAATTAGTAAGTAAATTTAAGTTTTTATTTGATGGTAACACTTTTTTTAACGATGAAATTAATATTTACTTTAATCATGCATAAAAATACCCTACTATAATTGGTATTGGGTTGGTTTATTTCTTCTAAATGTTTAGAATATGGTTTCAATTTAGCAATAAAAGATAATACTCTTCAGTAAAATGCATATTTCATACATTTAGTAATTATTTTTAAACGAAATTGTTCTTCGATAAAACTTTTTTCATATTATTAGCTCTCAAACAAATGTTTCAATTTATATTTTATATTTAGAAATAATATTCTTCTTTCTTGTAAATTATCTTTCTAGAAAACAATTTTATTATTGAACTACAATCAAAATGCTAATTATGATTTGTTTTCTACCGTTTTCATTAACAAAATCTCATTTTCTATGCAATTCAAATTAAAAATGTATTTGCTATGTTCTTAAAAGAGATTCATTTATTGATCAGATTTATTGGTCTTATTTACCAAGAATTTCTAACAAAAATGATAAAAAAACTGATGTAAATTTTCCTTATAACTTGTTATTCTTACTAACGAGAGATTAGAAAAATGTAAATAAATTTTACATTCATAAAAAATGACGTTTTATTGCTTATACTATGTCACCATAGTGAAATTCAATATTAAGGAGCTGTAACGAATAATTTGAAACTGTGTTAAACAAATTATAACAGTTCTTAGACTGCAGAGTAAAGATGAACTTTTTATACAGATTAACTTCCCAATTTAGTTAATAGATAACTTCCGATTTTCAGTTTATTCCAGTAATTCCAGATTCGGTTTTATTTTCCTACATTTTACAAATGGAAAAAGGAATGATTATTCAATTAAAATAAACCTTAATGCATTTAACATGTTACGAATTTTTTTTCAAATAATGTTTTCCTCAAAAAAGGAATTTTACACTTTTTACTCTTCAATTAAAGATTAATCTAGTGTACGATTAAACACGAATTTTCATTACTTGTTTAATATTGAAAAGCATTTCTTCATTATTTCTTTGAATTATTTATTTTGTTTTATGGTAAGTAAATTGTGCGTGTTATTAAAGAATCTGTTGGAAAGCGTTAGTAAAATTACCCTCCTTGAAAATGTGTTGTAAGTTGATAGTGTTTTTATTTTTATGCTGTATAAGTCACTTACTATTTAACTACTCTCAACAAAACATCTCTTTCTCTATATTATAAATAAATAAATATTTTATAGCTTTTCGTAATTAATTTAAAAGATAAAATTCAAAAAAAATTATAAACACACTAAATATTTTAAGTAATTACAGGAGTATATAACAAAACAATTATTCAGTAATTTGTTTTTTCTAAATTCATTATTAAACTTTTAAATTAACTGATTAATATTGATCTTGCTATTTTAATTTTTATATATTTAAATTGTTCCCAAAAAATGAGATATTATGAGAAAAATTAAATCGAAAAAATTTATGAGATATATTATTTAGATTTAAAAGATATTTTAATGAAAATTTTACAATTTTTAATTAAATGTGTACTACTTATAATATTATGGAAAGTTCTTCATCTCGTAATAAAGTAATTAATATTTTGGGAACAAATGTCTATTCCAGTTCTTGTGATAAAGATCTTAAACTTAATGATAAAGTCTGAAGTAAAAATAGCACCCACACTATTTAAAAATTAAATGTTAAAATTTTATAAATATTAAAAATATTTCATTTTTGATTTAATCATAATGCTAAAATAAATATTTAAGTTTAAAATGAATAAATTTAGTTATTGTTTTATCAAAGATTCATGAATTTAGTCTTTATCGCTAAACTATAGTTTTGTAAATGAAATTAGAATTATTTATTTAAATAACAGAACCTTACTCATGCGTGTAACCGTGAATAATATAAGTGTTGTTTATGAATTGTAAATTAGAATTCGCTTTTTTAAATAAGCGAGTAAACAGTGAAAATATAATTTGGAGTTAAATGCAAAATAAACAGTAAAAAATTATTTAAGTTATTTAGAATCTGCTTGACATTACATTATTTTTCATGCGTAAAATATTACTTTGTGAATAGAACAAGTTAAAGTTAAAAATAAAAATTTTACAATGTTAGCTTTAATATAAATATTCTGGGATGGGGAGGTAGAAATCTAAGTTTTTTTCCCCTTTCATCCCCATTCACTTGAATAACACTACAAAACATACGTCACGATTTATTTTCTCTTGTTATCAATTATATCATTAATGGCTCCTGACAGGCGCTCTTTGTTCTATCTTTTTCCCTTTGTGAACTCGATTCTCAGAATGCGATGGACTAATTGCTGAAAAGTTCTTAATGATAAATAGATCATTATGAAGTTGTACTGGTTAACAGCATATGCCAACGTTTCAAATTACAAACGTTCTTCTGTTCTTTTTTCTGGCTAAATTTCATGAAGCTAGAATACTAATGACACTTAACTCTGTCTCTTGTACGTAAGGTTCTTATTAAGAAATCTAAGCATGCTTGTATTCTTTCATAAATCATTTCCTTTTTATATTCAAGCATGAACACGTGTTTCGCGTTTATGAGTAAAAATCACAGTGAAGAAAAAAGTACTCACTTCTGAGTTAACGGGATTGCATAACTTGAAATGATATAGCCCATTTCTAAATTACTGTTTTTATAAGCATATGGTTTATTTTTATTGATTTACGTGATTAGAATATGTATACTAGAGCTCGAGTCTAGAAAAATTATATTGGAAAATATGATACATCTGGATTTTTGTTTTACATAAAAGAGCTCGTTTTCTGTTATTTTTATATGTTTATGTTTTTATAGTTTCTTAAAATAAAACCAGCTTATTACAATTGAATATTGCATACAAAAATAAATCAGAAGGATGGAAACAATTTTTATAACGATTATTCTTTCAGGTACTTCTATAATTTAATACTGGAATCATTATTTTTTAATTAGAAATAAAATTATTATAATACGATATGATTTAATTATATTTATTAAAGGCAATTATTTATACCAGAGCGAATAGCAGGATATGTCCTTAAGGATATTTCAACGTTTTCATTACACATACAATTAAGAAGTTGAAAAGTCCATTTTCAACAACTGAATCCACACTCGTGTTGAAATGTGCCTAGAATATAAATCATGCTCACCTGCATGTAATTTATGCTCCGTAACGCTTCAGATCGTTTTTCACCATCTCTTTAAGCTCATCAACCGGAATGTGTTTTTTTTTTATCATTATTGTTATGTTCTAAGAACTACGCATAATATAAAGAAGATAATTCTCAGCGAGTAAAATAAAATAAAATAGAAATAGTTTATTTTTCGCCATAAGAGAGCCATAAAATATAATACTGCTCAAAAGAGGAGCAGAAAAAAATGGCGCTTAAAAATGTAAATCAATTATCCTCTTACACAAGGAAAAATTTTGCTTTTAAACTTGACTTAGGAAAAAACAGTTGCCCTATCATTCTTAAAATATAGCTTAGGAGGAGGTTAGATACACGATATGGAGAGACTTGTTTCTTATGTTCGAAGAATGATTTTTCTTCACAAGTTATTTTCTTAAATCACAAAGAAAAAAGTAGTTATATCATGCTCTTAATCTAAAACAGGAAATTCACCCATAATTAATTTTTTTATAAAATTTAGTTGCATATATTTTTGATATGGGATGATATTATTCCTGCTAATTAGAGCTAAGTCAGAAACAAATGAAATATTTCTCTTTCATTCTTAATATCATTCAATAAAAATTAAATATTTTTCGTTAAAAACAGCTATATAATTTATCATGAAATGAAGGGAATTTAGACAGATTATCATAAATAGATAATTATGATAGTTTGAGAATCTTTATTTTTATTACTGCTTATTTCGAATATGTTTCAATTCAGAAAATTTTGCTCATGTTATGACGAAAGTTCTTATTGGTGGTTCAGTGCTCGAACTTTCAATAAAAGTTTACAAGATGAAAGGGCATCATTAAAATGCAAATAATAATAATTTAATGACCACAGTATAAATATAAAAAAGGATATAATTATATTTTAAAACTAGACATAGATGAACTAAAGTGAATTTTAATCTTCTAAAGTTTAAAGAAAAAAATGTACATTTAAAATTATACAATAAAGTATTCGGTTATCTTAATATTACACAAAAATATGTAAATGAGAGCAAATTTAGTGTTTAATAAATGCATTTTTTTTGTTAAGGGAGTACGAAGCAGAAAAAATTAAATAACATAAACATGGCATTTTAAAATATATATAAATTTATAAATAATAAAGAGGTCTCGCGCATTTTTTTCATTTTTCTGCTCACGAATCCAACTAAAATCTTCATTAATAAATATTAAGAAAAGCAAATAAACAGGTCATTTTTAATTTTGTATTTCTTTTGCACAAAATAATTTTTAATTTCAAAATAATTATTTTGCATAAAAAATTTATTGTGACATCATATTTATGATTATCGCGAAAAAATGCAAATAATAATTTTAAGTCTCAAAATTGTATTTCTTCATAATTATCCTGGTTTTGTATTGTTTTATTAACTATAATAAAAATCCAAACCTATGAATACAGTGGAAAATTAGTAATTGCGTAAGCCAGATAATTTAAAATACCGTTTCAATTATATATAGTTACTTAAATAAATTATTATAAATTTAACAAATTAATCCAACTATCCTCATTCCTGATAAGCATTTATACATTAACAAGCTATAACAATTTATGAAAGACTAGCATTGCAATATTTACTACAGTGGTAAAAATATAGATATTCTGGTATGTTTCAGCTACAAATGAAATGCTCATCCCAAAGTGAACTAAGAAAATCGTAAATATTTTAAAATTCTAATGAGATGTATGATTAATTAATTTACTTACTTAAAATTTGTTGAAAAAATATGAGTTTTTTATTGAAAGAAACTTCATGTATGTTTTCGATAACATGTATGCTAATTTTATACAAAATTTGTGTCAGTTTTCCACTGTAAAATAATTCATTACTTATACTGATTTAATATTAACTGTTTGTTTTATAAAATTTTTCCGATGTTAAAAAAATTATTAATCACAAGACTGGATATTAACACTTTTAGCACTTTTAGTACTTAGAATGAATTCTCATGCAATTCATGCCAAAATAGTATAAAAATAATTATACATTTAACTTATGTATAACTTAGAGATATCATTTAATTTAGGAAACTTATGTATTATTTAACTTTGGTGAGAAAGTATCTAAAATTGCTTTAGTTCTAGAGAGAATACATTACAGACGACAAATTTTTTGTCACTAATAATGTTGAAAACTTTAAATAAAGAACTTTACTGATCTCAGTGAAAATTTCTTAAGCAAATAGATTACGAATCTAAATAAAGATTATAAACTCTCTTATTTGTATTCTATGTACAAATATTGATAGAATTAGAGATATGCTCAACAATGAAATAGAAGGGAGAAAATTAATATAAAAATAAGATTTTTAAAAATTTAACTTTTAGAATTAATGTATAAATTTTTGTTTAATTAAATTTTGTATCCATTTATATCGACTGAAAATATTGAGTGAAGCTTTTTGTTGTTCGCAGCAATTTAGATGTTTTTCTATTTTATATTTTTAATAAAGTATGTGAGATTTGGACTTTGATTTAAGTGCTTGAAATATGAGATGTTATTCACAATTTTATAAATAATAATTTCTTATCGAAATTTCAACACTGTACACTGAAACGATATTTTACTATGTTTGCAAAATAAAATTACATTGAATTTCACAAATGATGCCTTATTGTATATTTATTATTTAAGTTCAATTTCGTGGAAAAATTATGGTGCATATTCTGTACTTTATTTGAAATAAATTAATACAAAAACTACAAACTTGACCAATATATTGTGTGGCCAGTAAATCATGCGATGGTTTTTTAACTTCATATTTTTATTATTTGCTCAAGCATTATGCAATGAGTGTATGAAAATAATTCATCCAAAAGGCAATATTTTTAAATTGTATTAAATATTGTTTTTTAAATATGTATTATTTAATAAAACAAAAAATTAGAAGAGCATTCAAAAATATTTAATTTAATTATTTTTTCTTATATTTGCTTGCGTAAATTATATCAGACACAAATTTGTTAATGATTATAAGACTAATATCTGATTAAAATTTTAAAGTGATTAATTATCTGATTAAAATTTTAAGCAAATTAAGTGAAATTGTATAAAAAATCAATTTTTCAGATTTTTGTCCAATCCAATGATTATTCTGCACAACTGGTTGCATCCGATGTTTAGAAGACAGCTCTAGTCTTTCAAATAAAATCATGATTGAATTTGGTGTTTCGTTTTAGAATGGAGGGTATATAAAATAAGAAATAATTATAAGGAATAAAGAAGGAAAGCATATTTTTCTTTCAATACTTATTGAATTTAGTAATTTACTTAGAACTGTTGGGCCAAAAATAAGAATCTTAAAATAAAACTCAACTATAATCATTTATTAATAAAGAATTAAAAATTTCTAGAAATTAAATCAACGCAGAATTTAAAGGGAAAAGATAAATTTATTTGAAAAATATTCTCAATCAAAATGGACTCTGATGCGTAAGCAAATTACATTCTGAAGGGGTGTCAAAACACTCCGCCCCTTAAAACAGAAACAAAACATCAATAAATGGCGAAACAGCAGTCCTAAATGCTCAATAGAACAGACACTGAAACACGAATTATGTAACTCGTAGTTGATTCCTCATTAACGTCAAGGAGAGATAGCACGGAACTTCCCGGATGTAGAAAGAGAAAGGATAGAGAAAATCCAGGTAAAATAGAGGGAGGACATTTAAATAAAAGAAAAAGTACAGATCGCATGACAAACTCTGACGGAGGGAGAGAAAAAATTATCGAGTCGAGGAGGAAAGGCGAGAAGGTCTGTTTGGAAGCTGAGCGCCTATATTTTCTCTGTTCAGCCTTCCGCGATCAATGTAAAAAGGTAAATCCTACAGAGATGGTTTTTTTTTTCTTCTTTGCCCTTTGTTGTTATTTCTAAATGCATAAACAACTCCCACCCATCACACTCATTGGTTGAAACACTGTTAATTGAGCTCTGCTTGGATGAAAATAGACGTTTTCATCCCCCCTTCAGTCCTCTGAAGAGAGAATGAAAGAGAATAGACGATGTTTGTCACCATGTCAGGAAGGTAAGTGGTAACACATTACAGAGGGTTGATTTCGAAATTTAATTCTTTTTTTTTTTCTTTATTATTTTTAGTCTCTTTCTATTCTTTGTCTGGAAAAGGGGGTTGTTATATCTCTCTTTTATATATAGTTCTCGGAAGATTGACATGGACCAAATAGTAATTTGTAAATAATGGATTCCAGCTGACATGGATAACTAGCATTAGCGTCGAATTTGAATAAAATATATTCCAGTTTCTTCAAGAGTACTATGTATCATACGATAATGGTATCATACACAAAAAAATGGTTATCTTCCGAATGAATCATTAGTTTACTATTAGTAAACTTCCCGAACGCATGTTATAAGAGTAGGATAATTCTAAAACATTATTAGAGAGCATCTCTAGTCATTATAAACTGACATCCTGTAGAATTATCCACATAATGACACAAAAATAAACTTTTCATCTTAGCAGAAGTTTATCAACGAATTTATTTTATTTAGCTAATATATGTAATATAACTTTGCTCAGTAACATTTTTACTTATCGAATAAAATACCAAAAAATCAAATTTTTTTATGTAACATTTAATATATGAAGCTTTTATTACTTGCATCTTCAAAAGTTTGTATTCTTATTAGTACTTAACTAACTGTATTGAATATAGTATATCAAAAACTGTACCCAGTATAGATAAGTGAGTAAAAGAATTTAAGAAATTTTAATAAAAATATTTTATTATTTTTTTCCACATTAATTTTAGTATTTATTTTCTATAATTTTTAATAATACATGAGTCAAATTTAACTTTGATGAAAGTTTTTAAGACTTGTAGATATTCATCTTAAATAAGGATGAAAATATATATTATACATCAAAAAACATTTGATAAAATATTATTACTAGTTTTTAATAGCCTGACTAATAGCCAATTGTTGACTTCAATTAGTTAATCAAATGTGAAAAAAGGATAATTTTTAGTTCATTAAAGTATATAACACAGAAAGTATATTATTAACTTAAATCATGAGAAATTAATGTAATATTTTCCGAGTTTGACCATATCAAAATTTCATGTTTTCCATTCATTTAAAAGAAAAAAATATCTAAAACTGTTTGAATACTTCTTTCTGAAAAACAATTTTTTTTAATTAATAAAAAACAATGATGGTAGAAAATTTATAATCAAATCTATGAGTGTTTAACATACATACATTATATATATATATATATATATATATATATATATATATATATATATATATATATATATATATATATATATATATATGTATATATATTATATATATATTATATGTATATATATATATATATATATATATATATATATATATACATACATATATATATATATATATATATATACAATACCGAAAGCAACAAATTGCCAAGATAAATGCTCAATAGTCTCATAGTGCATTAAGATAATTGACTATTCTCATTTTAAGTTCTTGGAACACTAATGATACAATCCAGAAAATATAATTAAGATAGAGTATTTCATTACAAAAAAAACAAGAAAATTGCCAAAATCCTGATTTTCTCAAGATTTAAATGCTATTAAGACTTAACAATACGCAATTTAAACATCAGTTTTTACTATCCTTATTTGAAAAAATCATCAAAGTTAATATTTTTTATTTAAGCTGAATGAAGAATTGCATCAAGAGGGAACCTTTTACTTGGCATTGTTCTTGAAAAATTGCTCAATATTTTGAGATATGAGGAATCTTATATCTCAAAGGAACAGTTTAATTTTTAATTCAGTTATTTCAAGAATTTTTTTTAAAAAATAATCATTTACAGCATTTCATAACTTTATTAAATATTGCAAATTCTTAATGTTTTATTACTTTTATTTAGTTCAATTAAATTTATGTAGTTCCTTAAACACCACGTTTTTGTAATTTTATTATTACAACGAAGAAAAGCACATGTTTTTAAAGAACTTCAGGAAAAAGGAAACTTTCTCTAAGTTGTTGATAAAGAAAAAAATCATTATCAATTCGGGTTGCCTTCAAGACACAATTTAGGTATATTAAAATGTATTTCCTTTTTTTCATTTATTATTTTTTTTATCAATTATTATCTATATATTTTCAATATTTTTATTTTATTTATTATTCATTTATCAATATTATATCAACAAATCAATTATCAATATATTATCAAAATCAATGATATAGGAATGCTTTTAAAATTAAACATATTGAAAAAATATTTTTTATAAAACTTGGTAATAAATTTTATCATTTTTAAATTAATCCTGAATCTGATATTTAAAGAATATATATATATATATATATATATATATATATATATATATATATATATATATATATATATATATATATAATACATCACTCAAATAAAACTTAATACTGCTACTGCTAACATTTTTTCCTTTTTCAATAATGGTGTGTAAAGATGTAATGTGTGTGAGCATGGAGTATTTTGTTATATGTGTGTTCGTGTAAAATAATATTGGTTTCCATAATATATATGCCTAAAATATTTTTCAAAGGTAAACACATTTAATTAACCAGCAATCTCAATTGTCTTGGAAATACCTTCAATCCAATATCATACAATGGCCTAGCTGTTTGTCGAACATTCCTCCCCAAGTTTGTCTTGCCATCGAGTAGTTTCACAAACATACATTGTTGCTGTTTCCCTGCCAACGTAGTTAGCCGCTACCTGTCGTGAACAAAGACAACATTCGCGTGCATAGCGCCCCCCTTACTCAAAAGCCATTTCTTAGTAATAATCGTGACAGGCCTGCTTTGAATATAGAGTTTTTTATTTGGCTTCCAGATAAATCAAGTATCGGGATTTTTCCCAAATTAAATATTGAATTATTATTGCAATAATCCTCTTGTCAACTTCATTAGAGTTTTGATTGCGCTGTTTAATTTTTTTTTCTTGTTTATTCGATTTTGGAATTGTTACATGTGAGTTAATGTATTCACCTAAAAATAGTTGTTTACGTAATATTTTTCAAAGTCTTTTGGTTTTAATTTGCTTATTTTTATGTCGTAATTTTGATATAAAAAGCAATTATTTTATTATAATCAATTTAATCAAATTTTAGCAGTTCTTAATACAGTTGAAAATTGTAGATTTTATTAAATCTAAACTTAATAAAATCTGCAAGTTTCAAATGTAATATGTTGTTTTTATATATGCAATGAATAGGCTCATTTAAAATTATAAAATTTTTAGATAAAATATACATATATATATATATATATATATATATATATATATATATATATATATATATATATATATATATATATATATATATATATATATATATATATATATATATATATATATATATATATATATATATATATATATATATATATATATATATATATATATATATATATATATATATATATATATATATATATATATTCATTTATAAATAGCATTTTTTAATTTTTCTTACGATGTTGGTAATTCCTTTTTTTATTCACATTTTTAAAATTAAAATGAGAATTCCAATCTAAAATTTATATATTCGCTCCTCAAAATAATCAAATGCTACTCTTGATGTTTGTATTGGAGTAATTAATGTTACACTAATGCAAGTAAACAAAAAAGAAAACATATGTATATCTACCAATTATTTAACTAAAAGAGAAAGAGATGACTTGTACTTTGAATAAAATGAATTGTTCTTTGAAATCGCAAAATCAATGTTTTAAATTTTTATCAAGTAGAAAGTTTTAAAAATGTAATATATTGCTAGTGATGACACAGTACATTATATAAAAATAAACTATATCCCGTAATTCTTTGACGGTGTAGTAAAAGTGCAAAGAAATGTAACAACTTCTAAAATATGCATCAATATAAATAAGGCATAAGATGCAAATAAATGATGACAAAAAAATTTGATTACTTGCTCATTCATTTTAACCATTAGTCACAATAACCATCAATCATAATTAATTAATACATGCAAAAATAATAATTGATATATGTAATACATCTGCAACGCACTCATTACATTGCAATATCATGTATTCAAATCATTTTACCTGCCTTGCATTTTTAACGAGAATCTCTTGGGGTTAATTATATTGAAGAAACAACATTCCTATCAGAGAAATATTGCGAGATGTTACGTAGTAAAATGTATTATCTGAATATTGATGGAGAAAAAATTATAATCAATGATTTACTTGATAAATTATATAATATTATGGTTCAAAAAATTCATGTTTTTTTTTCTTATAAAACTAAGCTATTTATATAAATTTTATGATACTGGAAATTATAGTATTTTATTATGTTCGTATTATTACAGTATATGTATTGCTATCTTATCTGTTGTATTTAATAAATGTATTATATCTATAACATATTTACTAATTACAAGAGAGATTAATAATTAAATTACTATAAATTTATTAATTGTTCAAGAAATTAAAATTTTGATATACCATAAAAAAATCTACTTTTTCCACTATTAAATAAATTTATATATGCAATAAGATCATATTAAATATAATGTTTTAGCTTTATCCAATTAGTTTCGTTGAGTTTTCTAGTAATGTATTAAATAACGTTTGACGAAATTTAATAAAAAAGTTACGTAACCACAAGGCATCATAAGATATTTGAATGCTTTAAAAATGCGAGTTATTAATTAAATGTACAAAACTCATATTTTTTCCAAAAAATAGCAAATTAGGAAACCATATTTAACTATACAACAAATTATAAAATATTCCTTTTAATAAGTCAACTTCAAAAAGAATCCAATTTTTTGTTTTGTTGATTTCTATCAATAACAATACTCGACAAATGTTAAGAAATGTTTACTAAGATACTTATGTTAATTTTAAAATGAATAATTTCATTTCGAATTTCAGAAAGAGTCCTGAAAGGAAGAATAATTGTTTTCTAAAAATCACTTAATATTTTTATATATGTTCCATTAAAACATCAAATACAATTTGAGGTTGGTCCCTTTTATCTAGTTATTACACCCCTGCTTATTGCGTGTGAAATCTCTATCGCAGAGTGCGAAAAATTTGTACTAAACACGGTTCGCGTCTGGATCCTCGCTACTTCGATGATTTTAGGCAGTATATTTAAAGATTACTTAATGGAGACAATTATACCTTGCACTAGGTATTAGTTTTTTACTAAAAGGAAAATAAAAAATAATTTGAAGAATTTATTTCCTTAAATAGAAATTTTTTATAATATTTATTACTTATTAAGGTATTATTTAATTCTATGCATAATAATTATGACTTTATATTTCTCAAAAAATCGGAAGTTGCCAAGAAACATCTTAACTTTCAATGCTTGACTTGTTTAGAGACTCTAAAGAAAGTTACAGAAAAAAGGATTATAATTGATAAAGTAAGAAAAATTTCGTTTATTACATTATTATCAAAACTGTTGGCTATTGTTAATGGGCTGAAAAATTTACTTGGTTCTCGATGAAAGAAAATTCGAAGCGAAATTAGTAAAATAATTGAAAATAATGCTAATTGTAAATTTAACTTTAAAGAAATTTTTTTGTTGTGTTTAGATATTGTATTTATTTTTGAAGCTATTTTTAGGTAGTAAAATGCTTAAAACGCTCAGGAATTTCAAGAAAAGGAAAAGAATCGATTTTCCTAATTTATTGGTTTGGTTGTCGCTGTATGGTCATTTCTTGCACACGAGGGTTAGTGTCCTAATTTATCGATAGTTACAAGCCAGTGAATAATTGATAATCAGAAGAATGCTGCCTATATAATATTTGACACTTTAGAGTACATTTTTTTTCTTAATTCTCACATAACAGTAAATTTCACAGAAAAATAATTAAGGAATAAAAACAAAATTTTACAAATTTTATTTGTTTTTCAATAATAGTTTCATTAAATTCATAGTAATTTAGATACAATACAATCATTCGATAATGCAGAGGCAAAATCTAACACTGAAAATGTTCTGTTCATAAAATCGAAAATAAAAACTTTCGCATTATTATCAGTTAATATCACAAAATATAATTAGTTGTTTTCATGCTTCTGTTTCAAGCATTTTCGTGATTTTCAAATTAAGGTCATGTAAGCTAAGCATTTACGGTTAAGAATTTATTTTTAAAATTTCTAAATTTATTTAAATTAATTTAACTTCACTTTTTCATGTATATTTGTATATTTACAAATTTTTGTTCTGTATAAGATGTAAGTGAAAAGGAACAAAAAATATATAATAAACACATTCAAAGTGCTGATTATGCTATATTTTCTAATATATAAAATTTTATAAACAACTCATATTTTAAAAATAAATAAAATTATAGATCATAAATTTTAATTAAATAACTTTTTTGTTCTTTCACAGCAGATTTTTTTTATACTATTGATTAGAAGGATCCAGTTCCTAAATAATTCCTGCCTTCTTTCGGATACAACCAAATATTAGAATGAAATAGAGTCTTTCTGGATAAGCAATATATTTACTCAAGCTGTATAAGCAGCTGGTTAAAACGTCATTACAGTTCTTTAGCGCTCAATTCCACCGCGAAACTTGGTCGCTTGCTTTGGAAATCCATTTCAGCTGCTATCGGCACCAAACATCAATAACCAAATTGCGTGCAGTTGTAGGTACTCAACTCCCTGTGATTACGTTGCCTTCAAATACTGTCTTTATACCTTCGAATGGCAGTCACGAAAAATTTCGTTGATCACCTAGTGGTTACTGTTTAAATATAATCTGTTACAAACTCTCCCATAGAAAAAATACTTTGAAAAGTGAGTTTCATTTAAATTATGAATGCTTCCTGCCAAATACCAACCGATACATGACGGTGATTGGTTTTTAATAACAGTCTTGGCACGTGTAAAATCATTGCCTATATCGTTCTCACAATGGAGAATACCTGAATAGTCTCACTCATAAAAAATCTCACTTTCCTGTTCATTTGTTGAAAATTGCAATTATTCCTCTTTCATGAGACAACGGCTAATAAACTATTCCAATTTCAGTCCAACTGACAGCAATAAGCATCCACACCTCACGAGAAATCGTACAAGAAGTTAAACGAAAAATCGAGAGTCGGGATGCTAAATTCAATTATGGTGTAAATGTAAGTACTTCTGTATATGTGATACTTGTAACAGAGGGCGGTTTATGATCCCTGTCACATAAAATTGAAGATCTGTGTACCAGAATTAAAATTTTTTATAATATTATATTTGTATAAAAGTTAAAAAATGGCATGGTACATTTACAAAAGAGCTTGATATACAAAAAGGACAATGTAGGCATAGATTTAAAGAAATCGAATAAATTATTACATAATTATCAAAATATTGTAACACTTAAAGCGTTTAATAAATATGGTCACTTTAACAGAAATTAGATTTTTTGGATTTCTAATGTATTTAATTAGAAATCACTTTAAGAGATTTTGCTTCAATTGAATATAACTAATCTTCTCTACATTTCTTTAAGAATGTGTTAAATGCTTGGTATATTGCTTTTTACCAATACTTATAAGCTTTAATTGTGTCTATATTTCTTTGATTGCTTAAGAGTACTATTGCTTCATAAACTTCGAAACGTTTCGAAATATAGAGAACTTTTTTCACATTACTTAATATATAAATAAACTTTATGTAATCAACTCTAAATTATTTTTTATCCCCTTTTGAGTTTTCTACCTGTAAACATTATATTTTATAAAAGTTTCATTATAATTCTCATAAAATGTACTCAGTGTGTATACATATGTATTTTTTAAATAATACATGAGATGTTGTAGCTCATATTGCTCTTTATAGTAAAAATAAAATAATTTTTTATCAGATTACAGTATTACTTTATAAAGACAATTTCCCACACTTACATTAAATGTGTGTGCCTTATATCATTTCACGCAAGTTTCAAACAACTAAAATCTAACTTTATTGACAAATTTGATGAAAGTGATATTGAATTAAAATTTATACAATCTTAACATTAATTGTCATTTTTAACAGTGTAATATTTTATTACAGGTTTTATACCTCACTTTGTTATATTTAATTGAAAATGTTATAAATTCTTATCGTGAAGTTACTTTTTACGGCTTTCTATTAACAATGAAAATAAATGTTTTTCCGAAATGTACCAACCTTTTTAATGCAAATATCGTTAAGCCCTATGTTATTTTAAAAAGCTGAAAATTTAGATATCACAAAAACTTGATTGACACGCAAATTTCTAAGAATGAAACAAAAATGAGGAAAAATTATTGGAAAACAATTATGCTGCTTTTCAATCACTTTTCCATTACATATTGACAAATTTCAAAGCTTTTAAATGAGCCAATACTAAGGACGAATAAATGGCTACGAATATAAAAGTAAACGACAACAATAGGGTGAGATAATCATTTTTTTTCTTTTCGTTTTTACAATATCAGAATATTAGCAATCTAAACAACTATATTTAGAAATAGTTGACAGCTACAGATTTGGCGATTTATCGCTCCTGCCCCTCGCAGATGCTCCCCCAACCTGAATTTGAATGAAATGAGCCTATAATAACAGTTACCATTAGCCATATAAGGTAACACAAAGAACTACCGCTGGCCCATGGCTGTGCCCGCTAACACGTACGAGGCACGTGAGGTGCAAGCGAAATGCCAACGTATAATTAAAACTCAAAAGGTGCGAATTATTACCTTTTTTTCAAATAGTACCTAAAGTAAAAGGCGCTCTGAAGCTGGGTTGAGAAGGGTCCCCCAACTCCCCCTTCTCCAATGTCATGCCAAATAGAGGGGTGGATTGTATATCATCCCACCTACTAAGATCCGAATTTCCGGTTAGCTAGCGTCTTTCCATGCCGTTGCCGAATGTTATCTTTGTCTATTCACACATTCAGAAAAAATGGGTGGGGGTTTTGTTTATATATATTTTTTTCCATCATAGTTAGCTCTTGATCTCTTTGTTTGCGCATCCGGTCTATAATTCCCTATTTCGTTTGGACAATTTAGTTATAAAATTCTTTATGTCAACCAAAGTATACCTCTGTAAATTTAATTAAATGTTTTGAAATAATTAAAAAGTTTATATAAAAACCACACTAAAATTAAAAGTATGAACTGAGATTTTAGTTTCTATTTTGAATGCTTTATTTTTAAGTGAAAATGTTCGAAATGGCATTGAATGTTTTCAGGAACAAAATGGATTTTAAAGTGATAATAGTTTCTATCATTGCTTCCATTGTTTTGCATATTTACCAAATATTTGTGAGCATATATATGTATATCACCTGTTAATGTCACCAATTCACAAAATTTTTTAAATTTTCGATGACAAATCCATTATTGGTACAGTATTGTATAAAAAATATAATTTATTTTAACAATCAGATCCTAAAAACAGAAAATTCAAATTGTCTCTATTTTGAGTTAATATAAAACAAATTCTCACAATTTGCATAATCTCTTTTAATAGATCCTACTTACAGAATGTTATGAACTAAGTACAACTTTAACTGAAATTTCAGTTAAAGAATAAAGTTATATAAAAAAATGAAAAATTTATTTTTAATATATTTCGAATGTCTGTGTCAAAAATCTGCACGCGCACACACACAGAGGCGCTAATTATTTCAACCTCTCACATTAATTCATCAGTCTTATTAAAACTATAAATGCAATGATTATATTTCATTTGATATCCTTACCACGCAAAACACACAATGTAATAAATATTCATTTTTTGAATGAACAGAATTGGTTGAGTGCATGTTAGCAGTTTAAATAGAATTTAGAACATTAGCAGAAACAATTAATTTCAAGCATAAACATAAACAGTTTTCTTGAATATAATAGTTTTCGTACAAGTATTTTCAAGTTTATTTTGAAAAGAAAAATATGACAGCTTTCAGAAATCATTAAATACATATCTTCAACTAACAATAAGTTATATTTAATTTTTAGTATTTGTTAAACTTTATTTCTAGGGAAATTTTAATCATACGCGATTTTTTAATACAGTAAACAAGTAAATTTATATTCCTCAAAATAACTATAGTTTAGTTAACTAATAAAGAAAAGTTGAGGAATTTTCGAAAAGTAAGCTTTTCGTAATCTCATGTAATTGTTTTCAATTTAATGGAATTTCAGGTAAAATCTGTTAAAGAATAAAAAATATTTTCTACTGAATGAATGCACTAACGATTTAAAAGAACAAACAATTCTTACTTTTAGATGGCATCTCGTCTAATAATATATTATATTACAATGAATGATTGTTCAGAAAAAACTTAATAAAGAACATTATCATATGATGAGTTACATTATTATACAAAACTAATTACAGCTACACATTAATGTATTTAGTATGTTAATATACTAAATTCTAAAAATAAGTAAACAAAAATTACTATACTAATTTCCTAAAAAAATAAATGAATCAAGAAAATGTCATAAAATTAAAACTGTAATTAAGAATAATTTATGGAATTTATAAAAAAAACTTTTAAGGATTCACAACTTTAAATATTATCATTCTTTTTGATAATAAATCTAGCATTATTTTTCCATTTTGACCACTATAAAAATTGATTTCTGTGAATAAATGCTTTCATGTGGAAAAGAAATAAACAGCAAAATAATAGTATTCTTAAAATTAACCCTTTTACTACTGTAGTGAACCGACAAGTCTAATTACATTCTGCAACAAACAATCAATAAAATTATATATTGATGTCTAATGACATGGTGGAAAAAGAATCATCATTTATCTTTCATTAATCATCCATATCAGCTATTTGTCAAGCTTAACAGTTTCAAGACAAGTCTTCCTTGTTACGTATTCTGCACGGTATCGATTCAGATAAGGCGTTAGGAAAAAAGGTTTCGATCAAATCATTAATTGGAAAAATAATAAAAATCCTTCTCGGATTATCAAAGTGTTTCGTGGCTCGAGAAAATTATTTCATTTCCGGCGTGAGATGATTTCAATCTTATATATACATAAAAAAGGAATGAAAAGAAGGAAAAAATACAAGGAAATTAGCCATTTTTGCACGATAAACTTATTTTTCCATTAAAAAGCTATTAGTTTTGTAAAAATTGAGAAATTGTTTCTTTTTTATTTAGTTTTCGGAGTGAAACTTTTATAATTCCTTCATTTCTTCACTTAACTCTCTGCCTTTTCTTTAAAATGCTTTGACTATTTAAGGGAAAAAGAAGTTTGAAAAGTTATTAAGGAAATGTATTCATAAATATTTCGTATAATAATTAAAAATATAAAATTTCTTAATTCATATGATACTTTTTGAATAAACTCTGTAGAGAAAAGTTGAAGTCAAATCTATAGATTAAGAATTTCATGCGATAATAAAAAAAACAATAATGTATATTCATTTAATACTTTATAGTTATTTATATAGCTCAAATTAACTTTGATTTAATATATTTACAATTTTTGATTTGAGTTTTTTCATTAATGTATGATGGACTATGACATTTTGAATAACTAAAACTAAAATACAATTAATTGGTTCATTTAATTTCTTAATGATTATTGAAATTTAATGAAGACTAAGAAAACAGGAATAAATAATGTTAAAATAATTATATGTGTCTTCAAATGAAGGGGAACTGTTTAATAAATATTACGCAAGAAGTATGAAAATAAATTTTTTGTAACAGAAATTATTAAAAATAGGAAAGGAAATGAAAGAAAGGTTTTTGGCAAAATGATTGAAAAATAAACTTTAAACACTAAACAAATAAATAAGTCTATAAACCAAAAATAATTTTTCAATTACAACCTCTTAATTAAATTGTTTAAAAATTATAAAATTTAAGTACGAGTTCATAACTAGTTTGGATTATCGCGATCTAAATGTTTAAAAATATCGCCACATTCTAAAAGCACACAATTTTCAAAATACAGTTTCACAGTGTCAGTATTGCAAATACTGTATTTTCATCCACTAAGACAATTAAATAAGTTCTTATATCATGACATATCTTAAAAAGGGATTTCTTGATTGAATAATTTCTTAATGATTTGCATTCGCAGGTTTAAATGTCACTATAAAAGTAATAATTATGATTATCGAAAAAAAATTTCAATCGCATCAATTTCTATTTAAATCTAAATTTAATATTTTCCTTAGTAATCTTTTTTAAATCTAACAATTCATTTAAAAAATACAAGTTGATAACATATTATAGCATTTAATATACTTCATTTTGCTTAAAACGAAAAATTTAGAGATAAAAAGAACATTATTTATGCAAATTACATTCTTCTATGTATAAAACATTACATGAGAATAAATACATTTAATTCTGGAGATATTTTAATTTGTAAATATAAATTATATGCAAAATTGTTTAATAAGAAATCAAAAATATCTAAAATAAAAATTTTAATAACATTTACGTTTCATGAATTTAAAAATAAACATTTTAAGGAATATGCCTTTAACAGTTTTAATAACGTTAAGATGCTTATGATAATTAGTGAGCTATGCAATATCTTAAAATGATTCTTAATGGCACAGAAAACCACCCGGCCATACTAATATCAATAGGGATAGATAACAGATTTCATTTTGTGAATTTATTAGTGGGAAAAAACTATGGAATTAAAAGATGGATAGTGAGAAATGAGATCTATTTCTTTTTCAATCAAATACATATATTTTCGATGACTTATGACGGTAACATAATTTTTTAATAATATACGAATAATAAAAGTGCTGATAATTAATTTTACCAGTGATTTTTTCCCTTCCATAAGAATAAAATAATCAATGCAAAATATTTCAAATCTTTTAAAATATGTCTGTTTATTATTAGTATACATTATACGTTATATTAAGATACAAAGTCAGAAAATTGTTAATTAGGATATGAATGGAAGTTTCCATACTGCATGTTTATGCATTTATTCAACTGCATTTCCTTTTGCTTGGTAAAAAATTTATTTAGTAAACTTAAATAAGTTTTCCTATTTATTTATGATAACAATACACGAAATTTATCATTCTTTTATATTTAACGCATTCTATTCTTTAAAAATTATAATATACCTCACCTGTTATTAAAAGTTAAATAACTCTTTAAATATCTCTGCAATATTAATCCCTAAAATTTTCTTTTTTTCAAGCACATCTATTATGAGGATACGATCCCTCATTCTGTATTTATATGCAAATGAATATTGAAGCATGCGGAATATTCCATGTTTATGAATTTTTTCCTCTGCGGATATCACAATATACCGAATGATATCCTTTTTCAGATAATTTAACTTAACAAGGAATTTTCATAAAGTGAACAGTCTTAATTGTTTTCTTTTTAAATTGAAAATACCTTAATTTTACAAAAGGTTAATATATTTTACAAATTTTTAATCAGATCAACGGTCATCATTACCATTTTCAAGAAAATCTATCTTTGTAAGAGAAAGTTTGCTGCATGATGTAATTTGACATTTGAAGAGTTTTTATTCCTTAATATAAGAGTTTTTTTTAATATTTTAAGGAAAATATATACCAATTTTCTTAAATAATTTTCATAGGTCCATACAGAAATATTATGGAAACAAAATCTTAAATGAAAATGATGTGATCTTGCATAAAATCTACATTCTATAACTGATCGCTATAAATTAAAGTAAGAAATTTAATAATATAGGAAATGTGACAAAAAGTTTTTTATGAAGCTGGGTTTTATTAATTTTTTCATTATGAAAACATCTTTTTATATGAGAAATTTTGTTATTTCTCTGAAAAAACTTATTGCTTTCATAGAGATTTTTAAAAGGTTTTAAAAGAAAAATGAGTACATGATTCGTATCTTTTAGATATCCAAATTTTAAAGATTTATAAAGTACTATACTTTGGAGATAAATCATTAGTTTTTTTACACAATTACGTGTTTTCAGAATGCGGAGATTGAGTAATTGATATTTTAAGTCATTTATCGAGTTTTACGAAATTTCTATTGTGTTTCCAGATTTAATTAATTTCCTCTGTTGTAAATTCGTCATGGTACAACAGGTGTGTTTTTGAAATTTAACTTTTTAATACAATTGAACAATGAAGTGAGAAGTAAAATTACCACACTCTTCACACTAAAGGAAAATTAAGAAATGCGGAAATGCTCAGCTAAGCTGATGACAAACATGTGTGGTTTGTTTGCCGCTCAACGCTAACTTTTTCACACACACACACGAAGGGAAAATAGTAGTATTTAAGTGGATTCAAACCACTACAAATATCCAAACCCAAAGGGGGATTCGAACAACTGTTGAACCGAAGGCAAAAGTGCTAACCATTCGGCTACCTCCTCGGATTGACACTTTTAAATACTGGCATAAGAATGTGGATTACAATATGCTGATTGCTTTAATAGTCTCTTGTGATTAGCTTTTTAAATAAAGTATACTTTCTATTTTAAATATATTTTATGGAAAAAATTTGATACACAATTTTCGCGTGCACTGATAGATATTTTAGAAAATTCTTTCATTTAGATTACAAAAAAATGTAAATAAAAGTACTGAATTAGGAATACACTTGTACAGCCAGAACTCTCAGAGGAATATTACGAATGGATTTGTTTAAATGAGAATTGCTACAAGTACACAAAGTTTGACTAATTCTACGGATTCTAGAGCACCCAGAGGAAAATTATTGAGGAATTTGTCAAAATGAATTTCTCTTTTTGATAGGCATAACTTTAACTCTTTGGACAACCAGAACATTCAACTGGAAATTATTAGTCGATTTATCTGAATGAACTTCTGCTGATTGACAATGTTTTGACCGATTCTTTTGACAACGAGAACACCTGGAGGAAAGTTAGTGGTATCCACCAGTATTTACCTAAATGAATTTCTGCTGGAAGACTAAAGTTTGACTGATTCTTCTGTAAATCTTCCCACAATTTTCAACTGAAGCAATGGATTTATTGATTGCATTTAAGCACCTTTATTTTTATAAGTTTAATGCACAATATTGTATATTTCAAGCCTTATAATGCAAACACTTTGCAACAGTTGAGTTCTTTGAGACCTAAATACATTGGTACTAATGGTAATCTAAATTATAGTTCTTAATATTTTTATTAAATGAAATCACCACATATGCTTTACTGTGTAAAGAAAAAGTATAAAAAACAAGTGTTTCTTTTCAGCTTTTGTGCATAAATTAATTTTTTTATTTGTAACTTTAATTTTATATTTGTTTCAGATTTTCAGTACTTTTCTTAACTAAATAATAAATTAATGATATGTTTCATATAATTTATATATTTATATCACCTTAAATTTTTGCACGATTTTCCAGAGGTAGAATTGTATTTAGCAATATAAGAATTGAAAAAAAATATTATCAGCATTTGTAATGTTGCATACTTATATTAAATTTAGTGAATAGCAAAGAAATCTTTTCCCCTTAATGTAGGTATATTAATGAAACATTTAAAAACCACTGTTATAACTTTTTTTATTAAATTGCCTCAAATCATTGAGTTACGTGATTAATTATCAATTTAATGATAATTTATTAATTTAATGGGAAATAATATTAGGTAATCCAACTAATTTTAAAGTTTTCAGACATTTTGATTCCAAAAGTTAAATTTAGGAAAATAATTTCTTCAGTCTTTGTCAATAGTGATAGAATACTAATTTTTAACTTTTTCTTTAAAAGAACGGTATTTGAACTACCATAGAACAAAACTTATACTTTATTTTTTAAAATTATATCATTACATTGTTTACAAGTATGCGCATTTTTTACGCATAGCAATTAGCAACAGATGAGGACGTACTCTTTATATTTATATGAAACATATCTCATTAACTTTGATTTCAAATAATATTTCTGTCCACATGAAACAAGTAACTGTCTAGTTTCTTTGCTTTTTCTGCAAAAAAGAAAAACTCTCATTTACTCTGATTATTTATGAACTTTAAAAAGTAAACTGAGTCATCTATATGAAACAGTGAATTCTTTAATATATTAACAGGCTGTTATAACAGCTAAAAAAAAATTTAAATCATCGCGTCTAAAAAAATTTGAAAAAAAAAGCAGCAATAACATTTAAAAGATTAATTAAACATAGAAAGCTTCACATACAATACCTTACATATAACTTTCTTTCTAATTGACACCTCAAAATCATTTTAAAATCTCAAAAAACATTTTTTTTATTACAATAATTTATAATATGATCAGATGTTAAAAACATCGCTTTTCAACTAAAAGATAGTGGGTTTGATCCAAAAGTAAATAAAGAACGCAATGCTGATTATATAATTCATCTCTCTCTCTCTCTCTCTCTCTGTATATATATATATATATATATATATATATATATATATATATATATATATATATATATTTCCACATCACATTGATGAAAGAATGTTGGGCAGCCACACAGCTTTATATGCATAAAAAGGCTATCGTGTGTATATATATACACACGATAGCCTGTATATATATACACGATTGCCTTTTTATTCATATAAGGCTGTGGCTACCCAACATTCTTTCATCAATGTGATGTGGAAAGAAATCTTCCAGTTAAGGTGCTAACTTTTATTCTTGATCGTTACTCAAAACAACCAAATACTATCTTCCGATATCTCTAAAGACGTGTTCGAGTCATTGTCATAGTTTATTCCTGGTATGAGGCAGGTACACAAATTTAAAGATAATGAATTGATAATTTGAGAAAAAAATAATTTTATTATTTTTAATATGAATTTCCTCCCCCCATTTTTCTGAAAGTATCATTTCTCAGTTTGCAAAATTTCCATCAGATTAAAAATGATTTTCTTAATGCGAAGATGACATTCCAATTTAATTCTACCAATGATGTTATTATTTAATTAGTCAGTGTCTTTTTATTTCATAAACTAAAAAAGCATTAGAGTTTCACCAATTAATGAGAGAGTGAGATGGTCAAGAATTTAACCTTAAAAATAATCTGTGTGATACTATTTTGTACTTTTTAAATTCGATTAAATGTGTGAATTTTAAAAAAGTTATGTTTCCTCTTAAAATTTTCACTTTAAATATATAAAAAAATATTTATTTATTTATATATTTTTGGCAATTAATTTGGAATTCGACATATTTTTAATTGTAACAAAGATAGCAACCTCAATCTTTTGGTCACTGTGTATTTTAATGTGATGTAAAGTACACAAACACAAAATATTAAATTCATTTACCTTAGATAAGTTAATTTTTTTATCAGTCGGGAGAATAAAACTTTTTTTTTAACTGAAATGTAAGAAATTCTTGCTGATTTTAAATTGTTGTGATAAATCACCGTTTTTACATAAAACCAATCGTTGGAGTTTATATTTTAACTTTAGCATCAAATGATCCAATAAAGTAACGTGATTTATTTTTTGTTACGTCACACAATTATTTAGTAGTGCCTTATGAATCCTACAACTAATTAACCATAAGCTTTGTAAATTTAAGGACAGTTAGTTATACTTTATTAAAAGCTTGAATGAACAGATCTTTACTTTTCCTTCATTGTAATATAAACTTTGGATATCAGAATATAACATTAAATGACTATATTTACGATACCTAGAATTTTATAATTCACTGTACTCTCGCAAATTAATTTATTGACAAAGTTATCTTTATTTCTTAATAAAAAATATTTTTTGCATCAATAGCAATGCAACTTAAAAGTGTTTCCAACGTGATGAAAATATAACTATTGCTAATTATAACATTTAACGTCCATCCTTCTGCTCTAGTTTTACAAGCATCTCTCTGATTATATTTAAAAAAATAAATTATGTATCATTAAGATGTTGGAAACTTAATTTTGAATAAATATAACTTCATTAAAAATAATTATTTTTGAGCTATGCCTAGTTTCCACCCCACATAACAGTTTATAATTTCTAATAACACTGATGCTTAAATATTTGTTTCGTGATATTTTAATTATTAGATAATTAACAATTAACTCTTTGTTTTGGATTTTTGATTTGGAAAAGTTTGTCTTGGGTTTATGAGTTTATTTATTTTCTATTCTGCCATTGTCTCTTAATAAATCTCTTAATCTCTTAATAAATAAACCATTTTTTTAGAAATAGAAAAATCAATATTCAAGATTACATGTAAAGATTTTGTTATAAGAAATTTTATTTAAATATAATGTAAAAATCCTTCTTATATCGTTCTTATATCTCTAAGATACTTTAACGTTAGAGATATAAGAACAATATAAGAAGGATTTTTACATTATATTTAAATAAAATTTCTTATAACAAAATCTTTACATGTAATCTTGAATATTGATTTTTCTATTTTTAAAAAAATGGTTATTTATTTTGTTACAGGGAAATAGACATACTCATAGTTATTTGAATTTTGTATTATATTTTTCAAATGTCCACGAAATAAAATGGCTATGAATTATTCATTGAAAAATTGAAGTTTGTTATAGTTTATTTTATGAAATTTGTGGGATATTTTATGGGGTCTATTATTCTTTAATGAAACTGCTTATTGAATTATTGGATTTTTGAAATGAGCCGACCCAATATGATCATTAACTCTGTTTTATATAATTCATGTTTAAGGTCACATCTCCTATTAATATTTAGTTCAACAAGACAAATTGAAAAGCAACGCTTTAATTTAATTATTTTCATCAATGTAAATAAGACGCCAACAGTATAGCGTATTTTTCCTTTAAGAATGTCTTGTGTAATTAAAAACTTTAATTAGTGAGATAAGTAGAATTTCCAATGGTTTCTTGGTTTAGCAAGTGGTCAAAAATGTGTGTCGAATAAACGAAACTGTTATGGGAAGCAAAAATGGTGGATAAAGTATTAATATTTTTCATTTGAAATGTGATATCAAAATTTTCAAAATCGGATGAAATTTGTCCAGCTGCATCTGAGTGACGCAATATTCTAATAAAAAATCTACTTTAGATTGACGTTTGTTTTTCGTCAACTTTATTTATTGTTTTTATATCTTACTGCCCCTCATACCTAACGGATTTTTGTTTAAATCCAAGGATTGGAAAAAAGTATTTAGTTTTCTTTTATTTGAAAGAAGTTTATCACCATATAAAATTGTGTAAATCATTTTAATTTCAAATATTGCTATTCATTCTGCACAAATTGCTAATAATTTTTTAATTCAAAAGATATTGCTTAGTTATTTTCAATTTTAATGGTGAACGACAACAATATAAAAATTCCGTAACATTAAAAATTGCATTCCAAATAGTAATACTGAATTTGATTTATTCAACTTTCAATTAACAAGACTTATAAATATTACTAGGCAAAAAAAAAAAAAAAAACTCACCTTTCATCACAGTACTTCAAGCAAAAAAATATTTAAGTTGTGAGAATTATATATAGATATATATATATATATATATATATATATATATATATATATATATATATATATATATATATATATATATATATATATATATATATATATATATATATATATATAGATAGATAGATAGATAGATAGATAGATATAGATATATATATAGATATATATATAGATATATAGATATAGATATATATAGATATAGATATAATATAATATAATATAATATAATATAATTTTTGAGTGACATTCGTTAGAGCTACAAAGTTTGATGTTTGATAAGTTTTAAATTTCTAAGGTGAAGTTAACTTACTTTTAAGAGGTGTGTCCCTCAAATTTCATTTGTTGTTAGTTACACACACACACACATGTGCTGGAATATTAACTAAATCTGCGAAATTTAGTTGTCGCGAAGTTTTGCGTGATAAAGGTCGTTTTAAAACTTTAATTTTTTGTTTTAAAATCATTTTACTTTAGGGATTGAGGAAAATGAATGTTACCTTTTTGTTCAATATCAGTGAGCTTTCAATATGTTCATTAAATGATAAATTCTTCTCTTTTCTTTAAAAAATACCGAAATTTTATATTCATCTTTTTGCTCATTTTCGTATGTAAAAAGAACAGTGTTTAAATTCTTTCAGTAGTAAATAGTTGTATATGAGAAATGTATCAATTGTAATTCAGTTTTACCATTATTACGTTTCCTTTTTTAAGCCTGTTCATTTTTTGCCGTTGGTGTCATAATTTAAATCAATCATAAATTTACGAAGGAATCTATATTAATATTTTCTAAAAAATTTCAGGGTTAATTCTTTTACAAGTTTTAAACAGAAATATTTGTTTATTAATGCAGAAAATAAAATCTATTTTCACTACAGTTAAAAATTTGAAACATCTATTGTTAAAACAAATAAATTATCCGCATATATTAATTTATATAGTGTTAAATTTAAGTTAAAGTAAAAAAATTGGTATTTTAGATACACAAAAATCAAAATGAACAATCCAAATTAGGTACTTTCCATTTACTTACATGGTTTCATGTAATAAAAACAAAATGAACAGAGCATATTTATTTAACTGTTACAATCGATATTTATTTTTGATTGATTGATAAAAAAAAACATTTAAGTTATTTCTTAAAGGCAATGGAGGCAAATTACACTAATAGCAAATTCTCTTCGTAAATCATTTTGATTTTGCTTCCAATTAATTAAAAAATAAACATATAGGATATCCAGTTGAGATTAAATTTTTCGTCCTTCCGCAATGAATTTTTGAAAATGATCGTTAATTGAACTGACTCCTATGTCTTAAAATCTACGAGGACCCGTTTTCTGTTGAAGACCAATGTGGTTCATTTAATGGCACAATGATTGCCTGGAGGGTCGGGTATAATAGTTCAAGCAGTGTAATAATATTGACTGTCAAAATATGAAAATATTGTAAACAATTACAATTCAAAAAGTTTTTAAGCAAAAATCTCATGTGCTTTGAATTTTTTAATTCTTCATGTAAAATTAATGATATGAGTGACAAATTTTAAAATAATATTAAATTATTTCGACTGAATTAAAAATTTGAACGATGTCTTTTGAAATAAAATAAATGCAAATCCAGTCTTTAAAAACGCATTTTAGTAATTTAATAAAAAGTAAATTTATGTAAAAGAAAGCTCTAAGCACATATATATTCAAACTATTTTTATTTTGAATAAATATGTAAGTTCTAGTTAAGCAATGTTACTAAAGACTTACATATACGATTTAAATTTTATTTCTTACTTAGTTTCACTCCGTCGTATTAAAACAGTCGTAATATATGTTTTCGACAGAATAGACAAAATGCTAACAGTTTTGGCTATGACATTTTAAGCCATCATGAAAACTTGATGATTACACTTAATTAATTGAGAAATGTAAATTACGGATTCGATCAAAAAAATTGCTGAATTCACACTTAAATTTATAGAAATTACACTAAATTTAAAATTTCTAAATTTTGGGCATTTATTAAGACTCAAGTTATTCAGAGATTCATAAGCTCTATAATATCTTATCTTTTTTACATTAAACTAGTTATATATAGATATATATATTGTTACTAGTTATATATAGTTTTCGTTAGACTGCCGTTCAAAAATCAAAAAATTACATGCTAATATGAGGCCAATCTATAAAAAATTTATATGGACAAATGTGTTTCTTAAATGGTTATCATAATTTACAGATTATATTTCATTTTAATTAGGCACAAACTAAGCTCCCAATAGAAAGGTTTTCCAATTTTGCTTTCCATCCGTTCCAGGATAATTGCCGAGATTTATCCAACTACTTTAGTGCCCTGGTCTTTACAATTTTCTGAAGTAAAAAAAATCTCAGAACCATGAGTATGATGCGACCCCCTCGCATAGCTTCTCGCTCCATTGGTCCGGCAGTATGGGACTGCCCTGCCAAACAATAACTGCCGGATGGTGAGCGCTCAACGACAATCATGCCGCAAACTCAATTTTGTCTGGAATGTGTGGCATGACGCTTCTCCGAAAAGGGAAAAATTGCGGTGAAAAGGCTCGACGGCAATTTGTTGTCACTTAATCGCGAACAATTGCAGGGCCGCAAGTGCAGATTTGCTATCCTTTCCCCTCCTCAACCATTACATAACACGTGACTTATTACCTCCCCCTTTTACAGGGGCGCAACATAAAAGGAGTCACGTCTTCGAAAGTGTAAGGGTGCGGGGATCATTTTCACAAAAGGTTTCCCAAACGATGGCGGAATAGATAAAACGTCGGTAGCGTCCCTTCTTTCAACGATTCTATTTATATACATAAGAAACTTCAAATATTCCAAGTCTAAGGTTGTTTAAAATTGCATTCCATGGGATGGAGCCTAATGGAATTATTTATTGCCCTTAGCAGAGATATGCGGGGCAAGACTTTCTAGAATGCATCTAGTAAATAACGTGCATGCTTAAACACGGGAGAGACGGCTGCGAATTAATTTACATCTTGTTGAGCGTGGAGCAGCCTATTTACCCCCTTAAAGGAAATGCGAGAAATATTTTCTATCATTAATAAAACGTTTAAGGGGGCATTTTTTCCCTGTAGATATTTCTTTTCTTCGTGACTGGACGTAGTTAAAAAACTGGAGTCTTTAATGGAAACAAAAAGATCGTGTTCCCATTTGTCAAAAGAATATTTTCGAATATTTTATGAATTCGTGACTTCTTTTTTCTCTTTTTTAGTCACTAACATCTCCTGAAAAACAAGAAATAGTTGCGTGTAATGTCTGCCAGCTTTTGAATCATTTTGACCACGCGACTCATATTACGTAAAAAATTACTGTATAAACGAGATAGTCACATAGCATTTTTGCCAACAATCGGAACAATATTGATGTCAATTATATTCCAAGATTTCAAGAGCTTAAAAAATATAAATAAATACGTCTTCCTGGCTTCGAAAATTTTTATAGGTAACTAAACATAAATACAAGTATTCACAAAGATGAATGCTTTCTGTTGATAAATTGGAGCTTGGTCAACAGTAACAAGGTAATCAAAAGAAAATTTCCCAATTGTATCAAATGCTTGCATTCTTTTTCTAGCCAGAACTTAATCTATGGTATTATTTTCTGAAACAAATAATCGCTTTATTTATGTAATCGTTATTAAATTACTATGTTTGTGCAAAAGACAAATGTTATGCAAATTTTCTAAGTTTCTAGTTTGAAATGACTGCAGATGTTTTTGAATCATAAATTGAGCTTGAAGTTTGTGTGGTTTTTTTAAAATTTCGCCAACATTTGTACAAACGAATTCCCAATAAATATGACAAAAAGTGAAACCACTTTTACGAGGTTAAAATTTATATACAAATTTTTAATTCCTTCTGAAAGTGGTTTATTATTTTATTCTATACATTCACTTTAATTTCTAACATAAATTACTACGTGTATATTATATGTAAATAAGAAGCTAATTTTTATTCTGCAATGGTGTTTTGACATCAAAAATTATTTAAACTTATAGTTTTTCAACATTTTTCTTGTATTATATTGTTCCATATACTAGCACATTTAAGACTTTAACATTATTTATTTTATGAATCATCGGTGAATATTTTCGACTTATTATAACATTTACTAAAACACTTATTCTTACACTTACTAAAGAGTGAGAATAACTGCTTAAGGCTCGTGTAAGCAGATAAGAAGGAATACAGACTATTAATCTAAGAAAATCCAATCAACAACGCAAATATACTACAACAGGTAGTATTGAAAACCATTATATCATTTTCTTCTGATACAGAGTAGTACACAAACTTCATATAAAACAATTTGAATCGAGTTTCTGTAATTTTCAATCGTAAGATTGGACAAAATAATGACAATTTTGAGATGAAATATGAATTTTCAAAGATGGTTATTGCAAAAATTTACAATAATTATTATAGAGAAAAAATGAAACTTCTCACAGACAGAACAGACACCAGGCTCTGTCGAAAGTCTTCGATAACTACAGGGCAAGAAAACTAAGCGGCCAACCTACACCAGTATAATACTGTTCAATTTTGGAAGAAAGAAACTTGATCGAATGCATATCATTTCTTGTTGCAACGGCTGGTAGCCATGTACACTTGAAAATAAAACCGATGATAATATTGACCTCACAAGTCAGAAAGTAAATAATTTTAGTTAATTGAGTATCTGAGATGATATTGTGCGTATGTTGTGGGATGAATCTGAAACCCTTGGTAATATTAGAGATATTCTTAACAGGCCATCGGTATATAAATGTTTTTTGTATAATAATTTATAATTCTTTGCATTACTTAATAGATATAGTTTTATGACAGGCTTGGGTAATTCCAGCAATGAACGAGGCATTATGCATGTCAAAAATATGAGAAGTCATACCAAATTAAGAAGTACTCCAAGAATACAATTCTGAGTTCACACTATAAATTAATTCAGAACTTGTCTTTATGTAAACTCGTACTTGACTCCAAATATCCTTGCATTTAAGCTGCCCCCTCTCCTTGGTACACGTGTTCGACCAAAGTGTATGAAGGTATTAGATGGAAATATACTTCGAAATTCTTGACTCGAGATCCTTCATATCCTTGCGAAAAAGTCTTTACAGTTGAATAATATTAAATGCTCTATATAAATGATAGGTTACCGAGAATTGTCGGTAATCATTTTTTTCTTGTCCTGATCAACATCTAATATTCCCTGGAATCCATTCCAAGCATTGCAATGATACTTCTTTCAATTCCAACGCATTCCCTTTCTTTTTTCATGTTTCTCAGAAGGAAATATTCCAATAATTCGACAAGACATGAATTTTGATAAATCCTATTGTCTCAACATTTTAAGTCACCTTCTTTTTCAAAATATAGTAATATATTTCACATTTGAAGTGGGGGAAACATAAAAAAATATATTTATTATTGTTCCGGACTTGTATCACTTTAACGGTTTTTGACGTCAAGAATGTTAATTTGCATATCAAATTATATTTTTCTGCTACATATTATTGTTGCCCAAATTATACATGTTTTATTTAACGTTCATGTAAGAGCATTTGCATAATTTTGCCAAAACTATGTGCCACCTAGTTCTTTTTAAGTACTGTATAAGTGCAGCATATGTATGATACATATTTAAAATAAAATAGTCACTAGAATGAAAACCAATAGTTTTTTAAAGCATTTATATTTACCTTTATTTCATTTACTGTATTTAAAATAAAAAAAATAAAAACAAAAAAATAATGTGTTACAAAAGTTTAAATTATTTTAACTAATATTTCTAACGAAAGAAATGATTTCATAATACGTGAAAAGGATTTGTTGTATGGTAATGGAAAGGAAATTTGTGTAAAAAGTTTTATGTTTTTTTATCATTTGAGTTAATATTTTTTTAAAAAAATTTGCTAAAAACTTACTTGTTTTATGCAATAATTGGTAAGTTTCATTATGATTTTCAAAATGCATGACAGTTTTCTTAATTCAAGCCGTACATTTAACTCTTTTTGAAATGAGATTCAAATAATGTTTTTTAAAATGAAATTCAAGAAGTAATACTGACTTAAATTTAACATGATTTATAAATGAATGTTTAAATTAAGAGTATTGCATTCTTGTGTGTCCATAATTCACTGTAGTTCAAGTAATTTACTTCTGTGATGTATAAACATACACACACATACATACATATATATGTGTGTGAGTGTTGTGTGTGTGTGCGTATATATATATATATATATATATATATATATATATATATATATATATATATATATATATATATATATAGTAAAAGAGTGATTTGACTAATATTTACTTACTTATAAAAAAATCTTATATAATATTGAATATTACTCCCATTATTTCCATTATCCATAATGAATTCTAATTTTTTTTTTTTTGGCTTTTTTCATTATAATATATAATGATACGTTTTATATACATTTAAATTTAAAAAAATTAAAAATTTTCGGAAAGGGAATAATACTGGAAATATATTATAGGAAATTATTTTTAAAATCACATTTATATAGAAAATCAATTTAAATGCACATTACGCGTGAGGGTTCCTAAAATTTATCATATATTGTCTTTTTTCTGTGATATTTCGAAGCGATTACGTTAAAAATACAATAAAGAATCAGAGGAATTTTCTGTTGTGTTGTATGTACTTAATTCAAAAAGATTCATTATATAAGCGAATTTAACTATATGTTTGCTAATATTAATTATAGAGTAAAATATTAAAGCATGTGAAACAGTTTGTAATAAAAAATATTAGCTTAAAAACTGATTTAATGAAAAGGTTTTATTCAGAGATAAAAGTTCATAATTATGTTTTCAATAATAAATTTCATTTTAACTGATTGACCAAGAAATTGCTGAAGAATAAAAGAAATCTTTCTTCAGCAATTTATAACATTATACTATATATATAAATTTTTTTTCCAGCGTAACTGTATTGTAATTTTTCTTAAAATGGTTTGACGTGTTATTCTATTAAAAATATTGACATGTTATATACATATATATATATATATATATATATATATATATATATATATATATATATATATATATATATATATATATATATATATATATATATATATATATATAAATTCACGGATAATTAATTCTACAAAATTATTTTCGATCAAAATTTCGTGAATTTGTGTAATCAAAATTTTGTGAAAACAAGATTGTAAATATAATGGAATAAATCTTTTTTTGAATTTACAAATAACAGTTTTAATTTTTCTTTATTTACATTAACTTAAATTTTAGCATTTTATTCACTATTTTTTAAAACAATGCAGTTTACACTTTTTCGTCCCGAAGATATATTCAATTAATTTTCAAAACTTTTAGAAAAATATTTATTATATTACATCAAAGTGATTTTTAAATAAATCAAAGAAAATATAACGTATCTTATGAAACCATGTAAAAATAAAGCGTTGTTCAATTAATTGAAATAGTTTTACGCTATACAGTATTATGAAGTTTACCAATTGATTATAAAGTTAGCATTTTAATATTAAGTTTTTAAAAATTATGTAACGGCAGTAAATGTGTAAAAGCATCACTAAGTGTTTCAAAGTACACTAAAAAATGAAATTCTTTATTGGTAAGTTTTGCTAACTCATGGAAAAGATTAGAGAGAATTCATTTCTTTTCCAATTTTATCAAAGAATTTTCTTCTCCAACGACTGAAATGATATTTATTTGCATTTCTTAATATGCGTGGATATATGTCTGCATATATCGTAAAATATCGTGTTGACACTATACGTTTTCGAAAGTCACGATTTAAATTTTCATATTAATTTCTCAATTTCCATAATATTATGGTAATTATCCATAGCTATATGCTAAACTAGCAGTTGACTAGTTAACATTTTGACCTTCGTGTAACCGTTGACAGGTTTTGACTCTCACCTAGGGGTGTATAGTGGATTCAGAAATTAATTTCATGAGTTCGTCCCAGAATTAGCCCTTAGAGGGTAGAAAATGACAGTTAGGTGAAATACCAACTAATGAATATATAAATTTGTGTGATCACACATAGCTTCAGTCTTTGAATTTGTATCTCAGATGGTTCCATTTCTTCCAACTATAGTCAGAAAATGATTAAAAAATAAAATATAACAAGGTACTGTTTTAGATTATTAAGCTTGTAATTATTTTTTCACCATAACTAATTAACATCCCTCTTGATATGTAAAATGTAACGTTACATCTTGGATTTTAGACTGAGATTTCTTGTGAAAATTTACAGTACGGTCACCCTTGGCGAAATTTTCAAAAAGTTGCCAAGGGTGACCGTATGATGAATTTCCGGCCGGGAAAAACGGCGGGAGGAAAAGGGCTGAAATAGATACAAATATTTCATACATTGTTGGTATTTAACAATATGCTCCACTAATTTTACAAAATAAGCAAAAAACGCAGATTTATAGATTTCATACATCAATGGTAAAATAATAAAGTTGATATGTTAAATTAACCTTAAAATTTTTTGATTAAATTTTATATTAATGTATTTAAATCAGTAAATATTCATGAGAAATTAAGGACAAATAGGATTGCCAAAATACTAGTTTGCCGCGTTTCCAATAAAAATGTTCGCCAAAGTTGGCGCCAAAAGAAAACGCGCCAAGGGTGACCGTACAGTAAATCTGATCCAGATTTCTATATATTTCATTTTTCAATTTTTTAGGAAATAAAACAGTTTATGTTATTTTGCACAAATCACTGAAAAAACAATACTTTTTTTGCCTAAATACATTTTAACTTTTGCAGATAAAATATTTTAATGAAAGAAATTCAACTTTATAAGGAAGTGGTTAGTTATCAAAAATTGAATTATATGTTTACTAATTTAGCAGAACCGCAAACATAATTGAAAGCAGAAAATGCTTTCTTGGTTAAATGGACCCAGATTGATAACGCTACGAAAACGCATATAAATCATTGAAATCGACAAAAAAAATCTGTCTCCAATCTGTGCTTTAAGCATTCCCTTCATCTCTCATTCATCGGATGCATTGGGCGGGAAGAGAGGCGACATTTTACGGCGGGATTTGTCCATACCCCTAATTAAAAAAAAATGCCCGTCACTAATTATCGAATAGGCTTGTGCAGTCAATCTTGGGCGAATGAGCCGAGGTGTCGGGCGAAAACCACGGGGCGGTCACCGATTTCTATCAAAATTCAAAAGGCGTCAAATGGAAGCGCGAAACGTGATAGCTGACGCGAGAATTTGCAATCTTTGTAGTAGGAGAAATGGACCTATTCATGCCGAACACATCGCGCAGCTCGGGGCGCGGCGTTTCAAAAAGGGAGCCGCTTTTTTAGGTCGAGGATCTGTTGACAGAAAATTCTCACTTTACCCTTTTGCTGCTTTTCATCGTTTTGTGTATGCATTTAAGAGGTTTTCTTCTTCACTTCCTGAAGAATCCAACTGTATGAAGAGGCCTTCGCATGGAAATGAAATTACACACGACGCTTGCAGGCTGTACTGTTTGTCTATAGAAAAGAAAAGTAAAGTAAAGTAAAAAAGAAAGAAAAACTAATATTTTGAAATAGTTTTAATGACTTTCTCTGAAATAAATATGAATTATTATATGAATTAATTTCTAATCAACATTCCCTAATGAAGTTAATTCATTAAAGTTAATTTATTCACTAGTTATATCTAATTTAATTTCCGTTTAATTAAAGTATTACTTCAATTAAAATATGAATAAATAAGAACTAATTTTAATTACAAATAAGAATTTTTAAATAATTTTCAATTTTCTTCTAATTGGGATTATTGGTTAAAGGAAAAAAAGCACACACACACACATATATGTATATATATTTTCACACACATATTTTTTAAAGTACACTAAGAATTGAAATTCATCATTGTTCAATTTTTTCAACCTTTGGAAGAGATTATAGTGAATGAAATTCGTGATTCAAGTGGTACATATATACGAATTTTCTTCTCCAACGACTGAAAACACAGTCCTTTGCATTTTTAATGTGCGAGTACTAGATTAATATCGTTTATTATAAGATTAACACATATTTATACGTTTTCGTATGGCACGATTTAAATTTTCATATCAGTTTCTCAGTTTCCATAATATTACGATAGTTATTTTTATCTATATGCTAAACTAGCAGCTGGCTAGTTAACATTTTAGGCTTCGTGTAACCATTGATATATATGACTCTCTTCTTGGATGTGAATGTCTGTAGTGATTCAGAAATTAATTTCCCCAATTGGTACCAGAAGAATTAGAATTAGAGTGTATAAAGTGACCCTTTGTGTGATATATAAACCAACTAATGAATATATAAATTTGGTCTGGTCTGCAGTCTTAGAATTGTATCTCAGATAGTATATTATTTAGAATCCTTTTTAAGATTTTAAGTGTTTTATATATGCATATAAATTTCTTATTCGATATAAATTTTTCGAAATATTTATAAAATAAATGTCTTTAATGAAAGTCTTTTATTTTTCCTCAATTTTTTTAAATACATACACTATTTGATGCGGAACGAATTTTTCATAGGCAGTAGATAGATTCCTGTTAAAGATTTCGATTGAGTCCTTTTTTAATTTGACGTGCTAATTTAATTAAGAGAAAAGTTTAGAAATAAATGAAATTGCATTTTTAGAATATTAGAAACGAAAATCTAATTATTACCAGCTGAGAAATTGTAAACTAAAATTAATCAATACCTATTTAAAAAAATTTTCATTAGAATAGTAATTTTTTATTATTATTCTAATTATTTAATTATATGCAAAAAGAAACTAAAATAAGAAAGTAAACCGTTTAGACAAGCTTTTTTTAATCTTATATATTATTAGCTTTTTATTGGTTTCAAAAATAAAATTTTCAGTTTATAACTTTTTAATTTTTGTCCCACCCCCAGGAAATGGAATTGGTAAAATCATATGTTTCTATGTAGAAGGCCGCTAGGAAGAACCCCCTCTCTAATTCTCTTCTCACCCTCGGTTGCGAAACGCCCTCAAATATTACCCTACATATTCTGAATCTCTCCTATTGACTGAACATTTTATGCTTGTCAGAACACTGGATTCAAATGGGATTACCTGTCGAAGTGGAGCCGATGCAGACAACTTTACAATTATTTCACAGACATCACAGAAATCTGCTATCCTTTTATTTTCGATTGTCCAGTATGGCGGTCCTCAACAGAGAGAAAGAGAGAAAAACGATTTCCTCATCTGGGTATAAAAAAGAAAAAATTCTGAGAAATATTTAGCAGCATAATTGTTTCAAGACTAAAGTTTTAATTTGGATTTATATTTATGTTTATCTTGTACTATACAAACACATATAAATAGCTTTTATCTCATTGTCGCATGGATTTTAATAAATATTAACGTACATTTTTGTTATATTTATGAAACCATTGAAAAGCCACAAAATTAATTCAAAACAAAACATAGTAAAAACAGCATTTACAATAAAACACTTTTTTTTTTTTTGCTCCACTATTTAAAAAAAATATGAAAGTTTAAATTAGAGCATTAAGTTAGACCCATTAAAGATCATGATATTGCTCTTGTCAAAGGTTAAACTCATATAAAAGCAAAATAATTTAAAATTACATTTTATAATTGATGAACATGCATAAGATATTTTTTAAAATTCAAAATTTAAAGGTATTTAAAAGCACAAACGAAGTTTCATACAGTCATTTTAATCAATTATTCTTGTGATATTAAGCATTTCTTAATTCATTACTATTAAATTTCTTGCTATCTTGATTTTAAATAACATGCATAAATTCTTCATTAAAATTAATTTATTTTGCTATTTATAAGAGTTTGGTTTCAACTACTACGTTATTTCAAGGTCTTTATTTAACATGAATGTTTTTAACCAACACTTTAAATAAAAATAATCCTAACATAAATACTTTGTGTTAAATAATAAACATTTGTTTTTAACTAAATAAGTTATTAATTTGAGCTCGCTTAGGGCACTGCATAACATGACCGCTAAATTCTTTTACATACACAGGATGATTTTTCATCGATGCCTTTTCAATGATAGTAAACATTACAAATAAGGAAACCCAGTAATCACAATGCAACAAAGTGATATGATTGCATAGAGCAGGCATGAATAATCATCCTGTTGTTTTTCAATGATGGTAAAATATAATCTCTAATTTTTCATTCAAAGAGAGCGTTTCATTAAAGAGTCCATAAGCTAACTTATCTTCCAGGATTAAATATAAAAATAGTTTAACTTTAAAGTCAGTCTTATTAGTGTTTTATTTTAGAGTAAGAAAAAATTTCCTTTTATTTCTATTTTTTTTAAATTTGGTTTATATTGGTCATATTACAGAGAAAAAATAATTTAAAATTACAAAATTCTATCATATTGTTAATCATGAAAGGGAATAATTCTTATTATAACTCACACAGTCATAATCCAATCCTGATAGATTCATATCTGCATGATCACCTTAACAGCATATCTGTTTCTATTTCTGGTTGCTAACCTCGCGATAAATGTACATCAACAGGATAATAGCATCTAGATATTACTTAGATAATAATTGGTAGGGAAAATATTGTCAACTCTATTTACGAAATGTGCCACTCGATCTATTCATCATATTGTCAACTCATGAATGTGTTATAGTACAAAAGAAACAGAGCAGTTATTTATTTTCTCCACAATTCCGCTGAACGTTCTCTGACGTGATAAGCTCCAAGCAGGGGGTGGAGAAACTGCGGAAATATCGATCCCTTATAAGAGTGGAACCCCTACTCCCACTAAACACTCGGGTAATTGTAGATGGTGAGGAAATTGAAACTACGGTTTATTGACGCCAGGTAAATCAATCACCTTGTTCCGATGTCGCCCGCTATCAATAACTTTATAAGACTTGGTATCGAACGGAAACACCTTAAGCCGATGCTATTTACGGTCCCCCCAGAGAGTATTCATCTAAAGATGCTATTGTGTATAGAATTTCAGAATAACAAAACTTGATTGTATTCATCTTGAGTAAATACGATATTAGTAAAAGAATTGGTCAATTTCTGTTTATGTTAAATTATCTTAATTATTATATTAAAATTTACACTTTTTTCCTTAATTTAATATAAAACTAACTTGAAATATTTAAGCTCAGAGGGTTTGATGCATTTTAAGTATTATGTAAATATTGATTACTGAATATACGCATTAACAAATATATAGTTGAAGGAAATTTGTTATTGTTTTTTTTTTTGCTTCTGTAGTTTAATTTAAAAATCCGATATGTTAGCTGTTTTGTATTGCGTTATTGCTGAATGGTACATGTCATAGTTGTTAAAAATATTCTAGAATTTTGTAAATATAAAATAGATACAATTTAGAACACGACATATTTATGCATACCTAACTATACAACTTATTTAACTCTTTATTTTGCTTTTATATATCCTGTAGTATTTCCCAAAACCTATGTGAAGCTGCATCATAAAATCATCCTAAGCTAATACATAGCTTTTTCAGAATATATAAACAGAAATAAAAAATAAACAATAATAAGGAAAATTGTAAACATTTAAAATATCTATGATTAAACTTTATTTTTCTAAAATGGAAAGTATTTTAAATTTTGATTTATTGTGTTTCAAATTAACTAAAATAGGTTTATGATTAACATAATCATAATATTTAATTATTATGACAAATTTATTTATTTTCACTAAATATGAGTTAGGTAATTAGATATAGATGATGATATTATTTTCTTAATATTAAATGATTAATTAACTCTCAACATATAAATATTTACGAAAAATAATATTTATAAGTTTCATGAGTTATTTCATTCATATAATTATAACTTTGTCATTCAATTATTATAACTGCAGTACTTCTACTCTTATATCCCACTGAATATTCTCACACTCTCCCGCAAACAAAACTAGCTTATAAAAGAGTAATCTTATTCATAAGCCAGTTTTTAATATTTAACGGGTTATGAATTATTTAAAAACTATGAATGCAAGAAGAAGACCGATAATTCAGACGAGTTTCAAATTGTGGTAATGGAAGACAAGCTAATACTGGTATATACTGGGTTGTTCGGAAATTAATTTCTTTTTTCATGAAAAAGAAAAATTTATAGAGAATAAATATATTGAATTGTATGTTGTCAACTCTAGTCCAATACCGTTTGCTATCTTTGTGGTAGTAGCTTAATTCGACATTCATAAAATGGTTGGGCTTTTCTAGCAAAAAACTGATCCAAGTGGGAAAAACAAAATTACTTTCCGAACAACCCAATATTTAAGAAAAAAAGACTGATTTTTTTTTTCAAAAATAAGTTATACAAAACAAAACAATACTAAACATATTTTTCTTTCCTTGATCATGCATGATTTCTTCAGATTTCATTTGATTGATAACACATGAAATTATGGTGCTCTTAATTTCTGTTCAAATTCACTGAAGCCATTATCTCATAATTACAGTACTTTGTCTCCTTTAAAGTGAGAATAAGAAAATATCAACTGAATATTCTTAAAAAATCTCTCATCATAAATCAGGATTGAGTAGATAACTTTTATACCCTTTAATTTGATAACTTTTTCTTATTATCAATCATCTTTGTCAACTGTAATGTGGATAATAATATTGCTTCTACTCAGTTATTGTCTTGTTATGCCACATTGAACAAACTGAGTTACATTTGAAGCTATTTTAAAAAGATTAAGTTCCATTTTCCAGAAAATCTTACATACTTGGCTAGAAAGGAATACTTTTAGTATTTTAAAGTTTTTATTATGTAATTTTTCCTTGTAGAATAAAAGTTTTTAAGACATAGACATTTTTAAGACATAAAAGTCATAGACAATTAAGATTTTTGGAAACATGGAAAAGTTTTCGTGTAAGAAAATTATTAAAAAATATTCTATCATTATTTATTATCAATAAAATGTATCTTAAATTGATTTCAAGACTTTAAAATTTTCTGTGTACTATAAAACTTTACAAGGAGCCTTTCAGGTTAAAAGAAAGCTAGTTTGTTATCGATTATTTCATTAAAATAAAATTTTTTATTCTAATAAACTTATTTTAATCGAAACCATTATTAAAAACCAGTGAAAGTTGTCTGTTTCAAATCTTTCAATCATGCTTTCCGAGTAAAAGTTAAGAGACCATGAAAAATTGCTTTTAAAATTGTATATTAACTCTAATATTTAAATGCAAACTAAAATAATAACTTGCAAACTAAAATAAAAAATATTATTCGAAAAATATTATTAAAAAAATTTTTATTTGAATTAACTTAATGCTATTTAATAATTAATTTAATGCAAATAAAGTATTTCATTTTAAAAATAAAATTTTCTGAATGGAAAGTATGAAGGAATTAAAAATCATCCAATTCTCTTTCTAAAAGAATATATTTCATGTAAAGTAAAATTTTTTCTCCTAAATAAAAATTTCAAGAAATTTGTGTAATAAAAGAAAATTGTAGATTTAAAAATGTAAGAATCCTAAAAAGAAAATTTTATGTATTTAATGAATAAAAATATTTTAAATCTAGCAGTTAAAGCAGAAAATCAAAATAAACTTTTTTATGAACATTAAATTAATTGCGTTTCTTTAATGAAATAAAGAAATTTCACATCAATTTGAAACTTTTACACAATTTCTGATGAATAAATGCCTCAGAACAATTACTCTGAAGTGAAAGAAATAGAAAAGTCTAAGTGAATTAGACATGTGAACCTTGATTTGTCACTTTAGGAAACGAAAAATAAATTTCCAAAACCATCACTTAAGCTAACAAATGAGCCTTCGTGACATTTATTTAGAATGATTTGAAAAATGCTCTCTAACTGCTACTTCCCCATTGTAAGCGTCAGATTACGTCTTTAAATGAGTCTGGGATAGGTGTTATTTCTCTTTAAAGACAAGGTTTGGCCCCAAAAGAAAGTAAAATAAATTGTGAGGTTAAATGCGCCAGGTATCTTCCATTTTTTGAGGGAGAGCCAACTAATGGTTGTTCCATCTAGTTCCAAGTTGACAGGTGTTCGGCGGAAGTGCGAAGATAGCCCAAAGGGACGAGCCAAAACCCTTAAATGGGGACCAAAGTCACCGTCCTAATAATCATTTTGTTTTCTTTATAGCAGTAATCGAAACAATGGACCCTCTAAAGCAAAACTACACCCCATTGGGAAGAGAGGTGTTATTGGGCCTACGGCACGATATTCTATCATCAGTGACGTCCCTGATATGCAGGCCAAAATATACCTACTCAGGCCAAGTTTTTCATAATTTTGTTTTTCTTTCCTAGCAAAGACCATGATTTTGTCTACCTTGCATAATGTATCAGGCAATTTTTTTTTCAAACCAATTTAATATAGGATATATTACGCTTATAATTTTGAAGATGTTTTTTGTTATTTTTATCAAAAGCAGGTGATAGATCTTGGAGGGTAGTTAAAAGTATGTAAACATTAAATTTTTTTTATTATGATAGAGCTGCTTAAAGTTTGAAATTCTATACAATAAATTGAGAAAGTGTACATTTTAGAAACATGAATTATATATATTTTTAACTTTAATGAAATTTATCTAAAATTTTTATAATAAAAAGTTATAACAAGCAGAAAATCACATTCATATTTATTTATAAAACAATTTAAACTGATCCCAATGTAGTTTAAATTGTTTTGTAAATAAATATAAGATAAATTTTTTACTAATATTTTAAATGTAAAAAAGTAATGAAATAAATATTTACGTTAAAAAATTTATTTCATTACTTTTTCTCACAAATAAATTATTTAAAATCTTTTTTTAATTTATCTACGAAATTAAAGAACTTAATTTAATATTGATATCATTGTTTTTCTGTGATAAATATGGAAAATATGGATTTAATATATATACATAATGAATACCTTACAAAGATTTAGAATAAAAATACATTTTAGAATTCAGAATAATCCTATTTGAATAAAGTAAATTTTAAATTTTTCGATCGATTCTTTTGTGAATATAATTTAATAAATTAAAACAGTTGTAGAATTCATTTATTTTATAAAAAAATTTTTGATGCTAACATTTTAATTCCTGCTTGTTCTTAACTTTAATATCATTAATAAACTGATGTTTACTACAAAATAACTGGATAAATTACACCAAGTTTAAATATAACTGCTCTGATAGCTAACTGTTTAGGAATAATTCCGTTGAACTGTTGTTTTAATTTAAATAAATAAATCTAACACAAATTAAAATGTTTCGAGGTTCTTTGATATAGAAAGAAACAGCAGAAAAATTAAATAAAATTTTTAAACTAACAGAAAATAAACATTTTGTTTTACGAAAATGTTTAATAAATTTGCTTTAAAATTACCACAGTTTAATTTAAAAAATTCTTCGTTCTATTCTATACTCAGAGATATAGTTTGGCAAATAGTTGCTGAGAGAATTAAAGCAGTTGCCAAATTCAGTTTCTGTGATTAAATATTAGAAGCTCTTTAGAGACGAGACATTTTTTTACCTGCTTCGAAAAACACCTCACATTTCATAGGGAAACGGAATGTCTTGTTTTATTTTAAGAACCACTCAAGATTTTCTCCAAAGAGTGATTAAGCTTTCAACTTCGTCATTAGCCTTTTATTTAAAGCCTCAGTTAATTGAGTAATTTTATATGCAATGCTTAATTTTAGCACACAAACTTTAGAACTCTGAAGAACGGGAGAAAGTCATCCTTCATTATATTCTTGGAGTGATGTCTTGTTATTTGAAATACTTTTTTTTCGAATAACATGAGACACGAAGTAATTATTTTAAAACTAAATATCTATATATTTAATCACTTCGTTTGAAATTTTTAGCATATTAGCACAGACATGATGAAAAATTTAAATTGCATGAAAGATGAATCAGAATACATTTTAGTATGTATTAAAAAAGAGAGTTATAATTGGATTTCTCTAAATACCAATTACCTTCTTTATGTTTGAAACAATATCTGATTTATGTGCATTTCAATCTGAGTTGTCAATATACCAGTATACACAGACCAAATATTAAAACTTAAAGTCAATTTAGATTATAAAGCATTTTTTTATTAAAACATTTTAATAGATAACAATTAATAGCAATAAATATAAAGCATTTTTTTAGATTTTATATATTAATTAAATAACCGTATAATTAGTAAATATAAAATGCTTTAGTCTTAGACTTTATAAATCACATACACATAATTATATTTTCAAAAAAATTAACTACTAGACAAAATGTTTATGCATATATATATATATATATATATATATATATATATATATATATATATATATATATATATATATATATATATATATATATATATATATATATTTAACAATTTTTCATTTATTTAAGTCGTGTATAGAGATATACCTTAATTTAATCAGTAATTTACTTTCGTAAATAATTATTAGTTTAATTCGAAGAAAATTTCAATAACATTTATTAAGTAACAAAACACGCACATCAATATAAATTACTACTCATAAAATTTAAATTTTGATTGCAGGGAAATATTTTTCTCATCTTATCACTGACGCGTTTTCTACGATACATTCTTCCTATATTCATTAAAATCGAATTGTCTAAGATCTATTGTTATTTTAATAGTTGAAATTACGTAACTTTTTTCTCATTGTTATAGTTCTTGAAAGTAAATTTAATTTTCCTTTGAAATTCAAATTATAAAATCTCTGACTGTTTTTATGAAAGTTTCTTTCACATAATTATGTATCAAGCTTTTTTATGTTTGATAAATAAATAAAAACAAGTAAAAAAATCTAAGTCAAATTTTTCAGTCACATCATTTGATGAAAGCATAGAGTATGATTTATGATCCGAAATTAAACAAAAACTGTAATACGAACAAAAGGAATTTGCTGTTTCCATAAACTTCATATTTTGCTTTTATCTTTCTGATAATTACCCCAAAGAAGAACTAATATGGTAATAAGTAGTAATTTTCATGTGAAATGTTAAATATTATATTTTCCTCACTTGAAAATTTCGCATAAATATTTTTTCAACAAAATAATCAAATATAAAAAATATACATTACACTTGTATTATATAATTAAATATATCAGGAGGTTTCATATATCAGGCAGTTTTATTAATAAAGTTACTTTGTTTGTGACACAAATATTATGTTTCCATAGGAATTCATCTTTAAAATGTACAATTAAAATGTGTAAAATATGTAAATTAATATTTCTGTAAAAGAATTCAGCTCCGAAAAAAATTTTTTTTAAACATTGCTTATGCATTTATTGATAAAGACATATTTTTTATTAATTTGAATATTTTTTGTAATTAACCATTTTTATTTAAATTTCCGTTCATAAGAATTTAGTTTCTAATATCATTGACTGGGGGAAATGATAAAGGCAATTGTGGTATTATTCTGATATTTAAATGAGGCATTTGTAATATAAATTAGATAAATGAAATACATTTCATTAAAATATTTTTAAGAATAAAATTTTTGTGAATAACTCAATGAAATGTTCTAATTGCTTACGGATATTTATATTTATTTACATTAAAACTAATTATTTATAACAAAATTTAAGAAGTAATCATCCGTGCTTAAACAATGTGATTCCACAGCTTATTCATAAAATTTCGACCATAGCTCTATATTTTGTTTGTAATTTCTTTACCTTGATGTTTGAGTAAGGGAAATAAAATCACTTTAAATATACTACGAGAAAGAGAGAAAAATACACAAGAAAAAAATGTCTTCTAAAGTACTTCTTACATGATTGACGAAGCATAAGCAGAGAATGCTTCTAGCTGTTGATATCAAAATCGAGAGGAAAACAGCAAATTTTCGCATTAGATAATGCAATGTTAGTAGAACTTAATCATTCCTTAGCTTTGTCATGCCCTAGCGAAGTTGCGAAAATAAAATCTGTGCTTTATTCGACTTATTTTGTGGATATTGCTTACATGTCTTAAGTTGGACATGAGCGCTGAATGCCAATGATCAGATTTGTGAATCTAAAATATGTGTTTGAAAGGATTTTGTTTTATATAGTAGATCAATTTTATACTATAGATCAATGTAGGAATATTACTTTGGGCAACGAATTCCGTTAAGTTTATATTTACTTATAGTAATTTTATTACCAATCTCTATTATTAAGTTATTTCTTTTTGTGATTTGAATGCTGTATCACGTTTGCAGATTTTCAGACATTTTAAGAAAGCTATATAAATTCACAGATATACATTTTCAAAGATATAGCGCAAAATATTAACAAACCGATACATTTTTGGTATCGATTCTGCTTAAATAATATAAATGATAAATGAAATATTCTACTCTGTTCATTTTAAGGGTGTCAAATATTGAAAAATAACTATTTTCGTTTTAATTATCTTATATTAATTTAAATTTGAATTCTGTAATATCAAAGGAATACATAATACAGATAAATCCCTTTATATTAAATGTTTGCGTATTGAGCATAAAATACCATTCAAAAGTTCTAAATAGAAATCAAGTATTTATACTGTCTAGTATATTATTATATACATTATATTTTGCATGATTTCCGTAAGGAAACGATACATCATTCATTTTATTTTAAGCAGCTTATTTTAATGAAAAAATTGTGCCAGAATATATCATTGAAGAACGGAGTGTTATTTTAGAAGCATAATTAATGAATGCAAATAATTGTATATTAATTGACACAAACTTTTTAATGAGTGTTACCAATAAAGATTTGTTTAAATACTAAATGATATGATTATGAAGAAAGGAAATAATTTCAATACACTATAGGTAATTTGAAACACATTCAAGAATTTTTTCAACGTTCTTATGGTAACTTAATAACATGAATTTAACAAATTTCTTTGTTTTGATGAAAGTCAGAACTAATGAGTTAATAGTAGGAAAATGGTGGAAATCTGTAAGATGTTTTCAATCTGAAGGTATGAGTTTTCAGCAAATTTAAATATTGTTTAATAAAAATGAAAGAAAAAATGAAAAACAAATTTATTTTTTGACAAAATTTTTATAAATTTTTGAGTTATTGTTTATAAAATTCAATTACATCTCAAATTACATTTTCAATACCAAGATAAGAAATTTTAATTTAAAAAGGTATTTTTCATATAATGGTATTTATATTTGGGTTAGTATTGGGTTATTCGGAAAGTAATTTCTTTTTTCCCACCTGGATCAGCATTTTGCTAGTAAAAACCAACCACTTTATGAATGTGAAATCGTGCTACTACCAGAAAGATGGTAAAAGCTATTGGACTAGAATAGACAATGTGCAATGCAATACGATATTTATTCGTTATACGTTTTTCATTTTCATGAAAAATGAAATTACTTTCCGAACAACCCAATATATATTTGAGAAGCAAATAAAACAAAAGTTTACACAAGATTGTTTCCCTTTTTATTAACTTATTTTCTTTTGTTTTATTTACATTATTTTTACGTGTAGTACACTGCATTGATATTTTTCTTTAAATATGCATTAATAATAAGTTATTTCTTATATTCTTCGATTGAAATTTAAAAAATTAGTTTTCACTCACAAAATTCTTTAATTTCACTGACTTCACTTGAATTTACGTCATTTATTTCTGAAACTATCTAGCAAGTATCATCATATCTGAATGTTAGTCTTTTTCTTATAAACTGTAAAGACTTATTTTATGTAGAAAGTTGTCTCAATATGTTAGTAAAATAAATTTTAAACCCGAATAAATGCATAAGAATTAATAAAAACTAAACAAAATCATGAAATTTCTGAAAATAATCTGCATTTAAAATTTGGATTGAAATAAATCTTGACTAATACAAAATTAGTTACTACTAAATCTTAAAATATGATATGATTATATTCTGCGCATGCAACTCCATATGTATGACTGGAAGAAACAATAGTATAAGTACCAATAAATGTAAATGAATAAGTTTTAAACTTTTTTAATTGCTTGATTTTTTAATTGCTTAAGTGATGTATGTGCATAAAATGCAAGTTTTAAATATTTTTAACTGCCTGAAACTTGTATTTTATTCACTTAGTTTACACCATGTAAAGCATATAGTTTGTCAGCAAACCAAAGAATATTCATTCATGTGGCTACTGGGACTAAAACGCATAAAACCTAGCAGTTACTGTAGTATGATTACTTTTTCTAATTTTCTCCCTTTTAACAGCAAACCAATGAGGAAAAATATACCTTTCAGTACTCTCGTCATGGTAATTACGAGCTCTGATGCTCTTATAACACATTAATTATGATTTAAATAGGCTTTAGGATTCCTTGTTCAAAATGTATATTTTTACAAATAAAGAATGGAATATGAGATTCAGTGATTATGATTCTATGTTTTTTTCCTGTATAATAATGAATTAGTTAATTAGAATAGTTATTTATTGTCTGTATTATGAGAACTCAATTTAATATAGTCTTGAAAATACAATTAGCATAGCAATATTTTATTTATTAACAATGTCTTCTCTATTATTGTTAACATTTACTATTAATAATATTTATTTCATTTAAAGTGATACTTTGCTTACTTTAAGACATTAATTTTATTTAAATTGTTCACATATACGAAATGATTACTTTTTCTTTTATAGGCCTTACATTATCCTCACTTTATGCATAACCCTAAATTTTGACCTATGTTTATGGACTTTTGGAATTTAAAATAGAAAAATAATTCAAACATTTTATTTGAATAACATGTATGGGAAAATGTCACATGATTACGTTACGTCAGAAATAATAAAAAGTTCAATGTTTGCGAATGAATAGCTTTCGATTTCTTCTTATTTTTATCTTGACTTATCAGGTATTTTGCAACAAATCAGGTCCATTGGCAAAATGAAAAGTGAAAAGCTTGGCAAATCTATACACTTCGATAAGAAATTATAAGTGCATTATTGTCACATAGTATACATAAAATTATTACTTTAAATTAAAAACTATACATAAAATTTAAAAAATTAAAAAAAATTTCATTATTTATAAATTTTAATTGATGATTATTAATAATAATGCATAAAATTATGATTTATTTTCATTTTCTAAGGCTGATAATATTATTTATGATAACAAAATGTAAATAAAATTAACTCTAGTTATCTCAGTGTCATTACAAGTTTTATCTTTTTATTGGTAGACTAAATGAGATATATTTGCTAAAATAAAATAAATAACTTTTTCTTTAATTTATAAAAGTTAATAATGAAATAAATGTGAGATATTCTCAAAAACAAAATGCTTAAAATTAGTCTCAGAACAAAAATGGAAGTAAAAATCTACAATAGTAGTCACACTAAATTGAACATTTCATGAAAAGGAAACTCTTAACAATATCATGTCTTAATATTTCGAAGTGTAAATCACATCAAAGATTTCGTACCGTAAGTACATATCATAAAACTGCTTTAAAGATGCCTCCATTCAGTAAAATTCCAGGAAAAAGCTTATATTATTATAAAACATTCATATTTCAGAACCATTTTAATTATAAACAAGTATTTGAAGCAGATGGGCATTTGGTAATTCTTTTTACAAGAAAGTGCTCGGGAAATTGATCTTTATTTCAAGATGCAACAAAACCACTCTGTATACGAAACTTTGGGTGAGTCAAAATCATTTCCGAACGCTTACATATTTAGCCACCCCTACCATTAACCTCAGCGAAGTTCAGCTTTCAACCATGAGTTCTTAAAAGTGAGCTTCTACTTCAAAAGAACCGCGCGCGGAAAGAAAAATATTATATAGAGCAGTATGAGATCCTTCTTCGCCAAAGAAGAAAAGCTTTGTTTCACGTGTTCTCGCTTTTCCTTTTGGGTGTCACTCCATAATTGCTTCAGGCTTTAAGACCGTAGCTTCAGTGATAAATTAAGCGATATTTTACTCCTGTAAGGTAGAAATGGAACCCATTCATTTAATTAAACAAGAATCATGAAACAAGACATTTTGTCTTAGTTATACTGACGCTAGTTGTTTCCTTTACCTGTAAAACGCGTCATTTTTAAATTAATCCCATAGTTCTGTCACGCAATTTTTCTTTTTTTGAAAAAATTTAAAACATTTAAAAAATATATGACAGTTCATGTGTATGCTTTTCCAATAGAAAATACGCATGAATTTAATAGCTTAATATACTACTGAAAGAAGAAATATAAAACTGTTAAATTGATATTTAAATGTTTCCACATTAAAGCTAACATTAGCTGTAAAATGCTGGAATACTACGAATTTCATTTAAAAGTTGCAATTTGAATGTTTAAATTGTAGTGTATTTGCTTTAAATTGAATCGTTATAAGTTTTAAATCAAAATTTTTACAAGAAAAATTTTGCTTCTACCTAAGAAAATTCTTTTTTGATAAAATGAATCAATAATTTATTCAATAGTTAATATTTTTTAGTTAAATATTGTACAATAAGCTTCACTACGTTAACGTAATATATTCATGTACATCAGGACAAGTTTCTCTCGGGTCGCATCATTTTGTATGAAAAAAAAATTTATAATTTTCTTAAAATTTTAGTAAACATTGCCCAATTAACATAAAGAATTGGTTTTCAGAATTATAGAAACATTCTATACATTGGGCAGCTGAATAGAATTTTTGAAAAATTCTTAAAACTATCTCTCAAATTATTTGTATTTGTTTCAAATGAGTAAAGGGCAAAAAAACATATGAAATTGTGTTATCGTAGATGAAGATTATCCCACTAAATGAAACCAAAGTAGTTTCGTTATTTAAATAAGTAATTTGTGTAACTATGTAAAAATTCCCTTTTAAAATTCATTTCAATATTTTTTATACATTTATGTAGTAATTTAAAAACATGTTTTTCGTGGGTTTTTTTCTCATTTGCTGCAGCTTTAAATTCAATTCATTTAGAAATTTTACAATTGTACTTCAATTAAAAATTTAGTAAAAAACGCTTGCAGGAATATTGCTTTACACTTTATTCTTATTACCTTATGTAGATAATTTGAAATATTAAGAGATTCATAAAATTCACAAGAAATTTAAGTTAGATATTAATATTTAAGAAAATTTAAAGTATAATTAATTGTTTGAAATATTTATAAAAATTTATCATATAAACTATGCATTATATATATATAAATAAATAAATAAATATATATATATATATATATATATATATATATATATATATATATATATATATATATATATATATATATATAATATTTATATATTTTAAAAAGTTTTACGTAATATAATATTAGTTTCAAGAAAAATTACGAATAAATATATAAAAAAATGCCTTAAGTGACATCTTAAATGCTTAAAAAATTACTTGTGGAATTAAAAAAATTCTAGTTAACATAATTAGTGTTATCTTAATATGCAATGTTAACAAATGGTATTTTTAGAAAATAACTCTTTAAAAATAGGTATAATTAAAAAGGGAAAGCTTCTCAGAATTAGAGTTTCCACTTTTAATTTTTTTATCAAAAAGCAGTATAAGTGAAACGAAAATTTATTTCTTTCAAATAATACAATCATATATAATTGAAAGAAAAATACTATCCTTAAATTCGATTTAAACAGAACTCAAAGAAATGTATAACAAAAAGCTATAAAACTGTGTCTCCAAAAATATCCTAGATAAATCGCAATAATTTTCATAGTATATTTTTTTAAATGGTAAAAGCTTTTAATGTTAATTTGAAATTCAATTGATTTAATTCACGGAAAATTATCCAGTAAAAGCTGAATCTAGGAAAAGAAAACGAATTATTCTTTCTTAGTTTGAAATGTACTAAAACATCTTTCTTTCTTTTATACTTATTTATTTTCAATGATGACTTCTTAAATAAAATGATGCATGAAAAATTGCAAAAGTTTCAATAGAACATTTTATTTACAAAATGGATAAAAATCAGAGCCTTCAAAAGCTCTAATGGATAATAGGTGGATTAAGTGCCATGACAGTCACATGATTAATCAAATTATAAAACCTTGTCAACCGCTTTCATGTTTCAGCTTTAATCTACTACATTTAGACAGGTATGTAGACACCCGGGACTTGTATAAAATCTTAATTAATGGTGTTTCCCTTGGGCTATCATCCTTATAACAAAGTGACGGAAGCAGATCTGTTCTGGAAGAAGTCTGGGACTATGAATATATTTTGGACACCTTTATTTTATTATACCATATAATTCTTGGTATCTTCTGAAGAGCTTATTAATTAAATTTGTGTGTGCTAAAACCATTAATAACAAATGCGAATTATATATAAGTAAATGATAAGGCATTTTAGCAGAAAATAAAATAAGCTATTTATACAGAATTATATAAATGGGTTATTTCCAGTTGATAAAATCATTTTGATTTTATGTTTTAGATCTAATAATTATCATTAGCAAATATTCTTAAGAGTTTATTGCAGTTAATTTATAAGAATTTTCATTCAAATTAACTAGTTAAATAGATAACATACAAATTTAAAATTATACTGTTTCTAGTTGCTACTTTTTTTTCCTTTAAAAGTTTTTTTAAAGATTCAATTGTGTTTAATACTCTTTGACTATTAATAAAAATCCATTAGGGTAATTTATTAAAATCTTATTTTATATTTCTTATATTTGATTTGTTTTATGTAAAATTACTACACCACAATCACAAATAATTATTTTATTGATTTGTATTTATTATTGATAAAACAATATGTGTGCAAGTATAAAATAATCACACAAACCACTTAATGATATGCATTCTTGATAATTACCCAAACTTCTCTTTTATATAAATTATATAAATAAATACACATGGTACATATTCAGATTTGAGATGGTGTATATTTTATTACGATTTAAATATTTGTCTTGGAAATATATTTTTATAACTGTAACTCTCAATTAATTCATTCACATTCTTTTATTTACTAATAAATTTCTTGAATTTCACAATTATATAAACATATCTGAGTGATAAAACTTTAATTTCTTAACATATTTACAAGCATATAACTATTTAAATAAAGCAAACACATGTAACAAATTAATTAAATAAGAACTAAATGAAATTTAATGTTCATAGACGATTACTTGTCTCTTATAAATAATAATAAATTTATAACAATTCAGCAGGTTATTTGGAAATATTGATTGCTCGAAATCATCTTGAATAAGTGAACTATTATTTCATATTATTTATAATTTCTGTAATTTAACTAGAAAAATATACAAGAAATATCAATAATTTCTTTTCATTTCTCTGATTCTAAGTGGAAAACAATAGTATTGCAACTTCTTTTTATAATTGCAAAAAAATTTATACATTTTGTTTACTATGTGCCTATTATATCTGTTTATTATGTGTTACAAGCAAGAAACAGACCTCCAGAGACAAAAATGCTTATGCCCTGCCGAACGTGTGAGTTTAGTTAAGATGATAAGCATAGCAAAAACTATGAGAGCGGTATGCTTCCTTTATTTTTGCAGTTGCTCTAACTTGCAAGGAAAGGAATAGAGGGATTGCAGCAGTTCTGTGCATTTTTTTACTTTCTTTATATACAGTACTGAACTAACGAGGAGGAAGTATCTTCTCTCATTCTTTCTCTCTCATCTCCGTAATCATAAACTATACAGTATTAGTATTTTAACTATATATAACGTGTTTTGTGTGTGTGTTTGTTTTGTGATGCTTTGTGGGACATTTTCTTTTCTTTTTCTCTCTATAAAATAATGGATGTTTTATTCATTAATAATCATTGTTATGAATAATCATTACTCTGTAATTTTAAATTAATTTATATTAATAATTTGCGTCGGGCCAAAAATTAATATTTTCTCAACTCTTATATATTCAAACTAATTACGATTTGACATTGATCATACTCCAATCATCACCGAACTTCCACCTCTTTTGATTATTAACTTGATTCAAATTTTAAAATGACATTTTTAATAAATAAAGTATGTTTGAAATTAAAAATAAAGAAACTAAACTTCATAAGATTTGATAACAGACCACTTTTAGTCTGGGATAAGGATTTTATGATTCGAAACAAGGACCTTTTCAGCTTAAAGACTGTTCACAAATCACAAAATTTAAAGAGTTTATGGACTTGAAATACAATTTTTAATAGTTCATTAATTACTTACACGAAATAGTTGATTAATTACTTACACAAAAATAATTCCAAAGATTTGTAGAATGAAGCTGACTTGATAAATGAGTGACCAGTACTCTGAACTCCAATTCCAGTGTGTTCATCTTTAAACATCAAATCACAGACATGGTTGTTTAAAAACGTTCGGAATTCATTTTGTGCAGTAGATTCCAATTGACTTAGCTTTCGTTTGTAAAAACGATCAAAAAGCAATAAAAAGAAACCTTTATTTATAAACAGGAATCTTATTAAAAAGAACAACAAGTTTTTATAATCTTAAGAGGGCTTTTATTTTATTTATAAATAAATTAAATATCTATATATTAAATGAAACTACGTTTTAGTTAAAAACTATAAAGTTTCCTTTCTTTGTACCTGTGTGTCCGGAAGATAACGGATTCGATGTCTGGCCTACTTGAAGATAATCATGTTAACAGAAAATATTCACTTCAAACGCTGCAGATGTGTTATAGTATGTACATTAAAGTATCAGTTCAAGTGACTCGTCAATTGACCATGGTTTAAAATAAAGAAACAGTTAACTATGCGGATCACAGCAAGAAAGACAGAAGATCGCAATGACCTTACTTAACACTGGAAAATTATTATTTAACTAAATAATCGGTAAATCCAGATATTATTTCATTTGAATTTTAATTTCGTTCGGCGTAATTTTCAGTGTTTATTTTAAATAACCTATTATTTCAAAGAAAAATTGGGAATTACGAGAAACAAAGCTAAATTATGTCTAACACACGTGTTTCCTATATTTTTAATAAACATATTTTATATGTGAAAGTTTCCTTTGACGCGTATGAAACTTAAAACTGAAATTATTGTAAAATTCAAATATATTTTCATCCTTTGCAATAGAAAATGTAAAAAATATTATATTTTTATGTAACCCAAAATACTAAAAATAATTTAATCCCATTGTGAAAGTTGTTCCGATTATGGTTCCTATTGTTTCTTTATTCGAATAAAAATAATAAAAGGAATTGGAAGTTTAAATCCGAGAAATTTTTAATCTTTCACTTTAACAAAAATAAATACATTTTTAAGTATTAAGCATATATATTTTATGTTTAATATTATAATTTTTGTATTTAGTTTTAATGTACTTCAGCATTCATCTCATATTTTTATCAAATATTTTTTTCTAATGCCAGGCTCCCCTTAGGTTTTTGCCCTATTCAGCTCTAATAATAATAAGGGGCGAAGTGATGGCATCTAATATAGTGGGGCACCCAGTAAGTGTACCCTCTTCAACCGGAAAGTGAAGTGATAGAGAAAAACACACAAACACAAAGAAAACATCCATACCCGAACCAGGATTCGAACCCGGGACCTACTGCTTCGAAGTTAGGGACACTAATCGCTCAACCATCGGTCGGCTTCTATCAAAATATGCTGGCTTCATAACAAAATTAACACCAAATTTGTATCATTTCAATATATATATATATATATATATATATATATATATATATATATATATATATATATATATATATATATATATATATATATATATAATGGAATTATGAAACAAAAATATAATCTTATCTTAGAAACAAAGTAAAATATACGACAGTGTAATTTACTTTATTTCTAAGATAAGTTTTTTTTTCTACCATTTGAAAATGAAATGCTTAATGAGGTAAGTAATAATGGGAAATTTTCCTCCTTAAAAATTAAGTTATACCTCCCTTCTTAAAAATTTCATTATATTCAAATTTTGGAACTACCGGGGAAAAGATTTTAAAACTTATTTATATATTTCCCAAAACATTATTTTTAAAATAATACAATCACTTTATTTTATTTGCTTATCGAAGTAATCATTTTTATCATCAAATAATGTAAGAAATCCCAAATATTACATTTGAGTAAAACGTTAATATATGTATTGCACAGTAATTTTTTCAACGTTTAACTTTGGAAGAATAAATTACATTTAAAAGACATTACACATTAAGATAGCATTTAATTCTTTTATCATTAACGTCTTTTAATAAACATTACTCTGTGTATGATAATTAAAATCAATGTTTAAAAATTTTATATGATATTTCAGTGTTACTTAACTGCTTAAAGATCACAACTCACCAATAAATAATCTGATTTTTTGCCTTGTTTTATCTCTACTTATTTTTTCGTACGCAGTTCTTACGCTTTATTTAGATCAGCAAGTATTTTCAATGACTGGTGTCACCATATTCAGGGTCATGTGTTTGTTAGATGACGTTTACGAACTAATTTATAACACAAAAATTTTCATTTGCATACAAAGAACTTAAAAATAATCAGAATGTAAGCAATTTTTTCAGTATGAAGTACTAATTTTGTGGACATTTTTTATTTTAAGCATCTTATATTATTATTCACAATCAACATGATTCAGTTTTAATTTCATTGGTTCTATCTTTTATTTGGAGTATCAATGTGTGATATTTTAAAAAAATTTAACAATGGCATGTGTCTGATACTAAGCATTTACATTTTTTTTTTTACTTTTTATAGATCCCATGCGAGATCACTTGAGTATCTTCAGCAGTCGACAGCAACCCAAGAAGAAAAGAAAGTCCCGAACAGCGTTTACTAATCATCAAATTTTTGAACTGGAGAAAAGATTTTTGTACCAAAAATATCTGGCACCAGCCGATCGTGACGAAATAGCTCAATCCTTAGGATTGACCAATGCACAGGTGATCACTTGGTTCCAGAATCGTCGAGCCAAATTAAAGCGAGATATGGAAGAATTGAAGAAAGACGTCGATGCTGCCAAAGTGACCGTAAGTCGAAGTATTTTAGAGACACTCCACGATATGTCAACTCCTAAAGATAGACAAAGTAGGTGCGAATCCCCAACTTCATCATGAAGCAGCTAATTGAAAAAAACTTAGACAAAGAGAGAAAGGAGCGTTTGCTGCTATTGATAGTGATATATCATTTTCGTGTGGTTACACGTTTCATTTATAATCAAGATGGGAAAGGTTTATTTGTTCAGAGGATCTCATAAAGGACTTTCTTTCTTTGAAGACGAAAAAATAAAAACAGTTATGATTTTTTTTAAAAAGTACAGTTACTGTATTCTAAAAGAAAGACATATATCTGAGCTGCCATTAATTTCCACGTTAATAACGAAGTGTTCCAATAGGTAATTTCATGCTAAAAAATATTACCCTACGAAAAGAAATTGGAATAAATGGATTAAAAATCCTTCCTTTTCTCTAGAATACGAAATAAGTTCCTTAATATTACAAATACATCGTATGAAAATTTTTAAAAAATATATCTTATTGCAGAATCGTTTTTAACAAACGTAAGTAACTTAAAAAATTTTTTAAACATATATATATATATATATATATATATATATATATATATATATATATATATATATATATATATATATATATATATATATATATATATATATATTAGCAAGAATAAGTTTCCCACTTCAGAGGGCTGTAGAATACGTTCTATTTGTCCAAATGAGATAAAATTTGAACTACAGATAATTCAAATGATGCGCTTGACATTTATTAAAAAATAGTACAAAATTTCACCGATAGATGGCGCTGTAATACACATAAAAACATTTGATATGCTTTATAAATGTTAAAAAATAATAATGAAAATGTAGCGTTACAACTCTTCAATATGCCCTTCTTCATTTTCAACAATGTGCTCTATAACCACAGAACCATATTTTCGACAGCAGACCGGTGTGAGTCTGTCGGAATATCAAGGATATGGCGCCTAATGCTGTCCTTCAGATCTGGTACACATGCTGGCCTTTTACAGTAGACATTGCCCTTCCAAATGAATGCCAAATGAGGAAGGGCATATTGAAGAGTTGTAACGCTACTTTTTCATTATTATTTTTTAACATTTATAAAGCATATAAAATGTTTTTATGTGTATTACATTGCTATCTATCGGTGAAATTTTGTACTATTTTTTAATAAATGTCAAGCGCATCATTTGAATTATCTGTAGTTCAAATTTTATCTCATTTGGACGAGTAGAACGTATTCTACAGCCCTCTGAAGTGGGAAACTTATTTCTTGCTAACTCTGTATATATATATGCTTTTTCTACTAGTATAAAGCACAAACAGTATTTTAGTAATAGATAACTTTCAAAGAAAATAATTCCTTTTGAGAGATCTTGTAAGTTCTTCACCTTTCATGTTGTTAAAATTATGCATTGTGTATTAATTTTGGTAAACTAACAGTGTAAAATTAATATGAGTTATATATACCAAGTTATACTTTTACAGTAATATATCTAATTCAATGCTGTCACAAAAATATCATGTTTAACATTTTTCCTCTTTATAAATAAAAAATTTGTCTTAATTTGTAAACATCCCAAATATATTACCGGACAAAATTAAATCGTTTTTATTAAAACATTTGAATGTTTAAGTTACATTACTTGAAATGATTTTTTAAATTACGTGTATAAATGTGTAAAAAAATATCTCACTGTGATAATTTTTTTCCTTTTTTCCTTCGTTTTTCTTAATAAATAACTAATGATTACTTTTAGTCACCATTATTATTTACCAGTTGACTTCTTACACTGGAATTGCTAGAAAAATTAGCATAAATTCATAAATAAAAATCACGATCTTTGAAATGTGATAATTCAGGCTTTAATTATCAGTTGGTTGATTCAGCTTAATTTAAAATTTAATTTGCTTTATTATAACAAATATATATGAAATTTCAAAAATGGAGATAACAGTGTTCGAAATAGTTAAGATAATAAAATAATATGTAAAAATAAACACGAGTTTCCAATTTTTATCTGCGTAAAAATTAATGTGTTTTTTTTTTAAGAATTCTCTTTTAATTTGTTTTTAAATAACTTGTAATGAAGAATAAAAATTTATTTTTACTTAAATTAACTGGAACTTATCCTTTTTTCTAACATTTCCGTATTACTGTAAGAATGCATTTGGTAAGAATGCTCTGGTATAGCCTAAGGCTAATATCGATCAGAGTGAAGTTATCATGTTTAATAATTAAATCCAAGACTGCTTAGCCAAATAATTGCACACTACAGAGAGTATTTCAGGAATATCTGATGTATCACCCAAAATTAATTATTGAAAAATTTAGTTTTTATTAGCCTGAATACTGTATCATAGAGAATTCAGACCTCACTTAAATACTTATTTAATTTCAACTGTTCTTAAAATTTTTAAATGATGGAACTGGGATGTTAAAGAACTGTTTCGAGATTATTAACAAAATGTTAAAGGGTATCATTGAGAAATTTTTATTTGACGTGATATCTTTCTTCAATTCCATTTCAGGACTAAGTTTTATTTTTATGTGATATACTTTCTGAAAAAGGTTGGTGATAGTTAATTATACATTAATTTGAATAAATACTCTTGTAATATCTGAGGACGTAATATAAATAAAATCTTATATGAAAGTATTTCATATGAGAAATACTTTTTCTAAATACACTACGAATATTTCTATGAGTATTTTACTTGGGTATTAAATTTATTCATTATAATTTAATTTTATTCATTGATTTAACTATATATTACATTTATATTCTTATAAGTAAACATGCACTGCAGTACATATCATTGAAAATTGTTTTCAATCTATTAACAATACATCAATGTCACAAAAACCAATATAGGCGAAAATTAAAACTCATGAATTTATCAAAAGAGTTTCATATACTAACGCAGTCTTTAATGCAAATTGTGCCATATTCTGATGAATATCATTTAGTGCTAATTCATTGTGATTGTCATAAAATCATCATGCTGTAATTTTATCGCGAGAAATAATTATATTGATTTACCATTTCTTGAATTTAGTTTTAAAATATACTCATCATAGAAAAGTGATAACTGCAAGTCAGAAAGCTAGTCATACGTGGTTATTACTATATATTTTTTAATTTTTAATCCAGTTTTTTGTTCAAAAATTTACAGTTAAAATAATATATATTATCAAGTTTTCATTTTAGTTTTCTGAGTTTACTTGTATTTCAGTAAGCAAGTGCTTTATTTCAGACTGCAGTTCATGTTTGCTTTATTATTTCATAATTCTAAAATTATAATTTTTTTAATTTATTGTAAAATTACGGATGTGAAGCATGTTTTGAAGGAGTCCATTTTGTATTGAAAGTTTAGCTTCTTCTGTTATTAGTGAGCTGTAAATAATTTTGAAGAGTCTTGTTTAAAAAATGCTATTTCAATGTATTTGTGCAATTAAATATGTTCTGTTGACATTTATGAATATATGATCCTGACACAGATGTTAATAAAATTCCTGAATCCATTTTTTCTCATTTTCGAATTATTCAAAATGAAAACATGAAAACAAATATTACAAGACCATATTTTTTACTTAGCATTTGACATACACATTTTAACTGTTTGATCAAAATACCTATAAAAAAACATTGCTGTTTCCACAAATTACAGCTGTTGTGGCTGTGTCACTCTTATGCACTTCAATCTGAAAATTCGACTTAAGAAAAAATTAAAACAGAGGGAAAAAATTTCATTCCTTTTAATATTAAAAAATTTTATCATGTGTGTATAGTTATTAGTAATTTTGCAAAAAAAGAAAAAGAAAAATCAAACTTTTTGTGAGGATTGGATACAAAGAAGTGGTAAAACATCTTGAGAACATAAAAGTGTTTACTATATTAAATAGGAGGACATAAATGATCACCGTGTATTTCCCCTATTTTCCATTAATTGATAGTAAATCGTCATAAGGCATCAAGATATTCCCTTTTCTGGCTCAGGAGGTTCAGAAGTCCCAACCCCTGCCCCTACCAAGACACACATTTTACGATTTTACTATTTTCTATTAATTGATAGTAAATCGTCATAAGGCATCAAGATATTCACTTTTCTGGCTCAGGAGGTTCAGAAGCCCCAACCCCTGCCCCTACCAAGACACACATTTTACGATTTTACTATTTTCTATTAATTGATAGTAAATCGTCATAAGGCATCAAGATATTCACTTTTCTGGCTCAGGAGGTTCAGAAGCCCCAACCCCTGCCCCTACTAAGACACACATTTTACGATTTTACTATTTTCTATTAATTGATAGTAAATCGTCATAAGGCATCAAGATATTCACTTTTCTGGCTCAGGAGGTTCAGAAGCCCCAACCCCTGCCCCTACCAAGACACCCATTTTACGAATTCTCTGCAATCAGGAAGAATTTTAACAAGATTAAATGGCAAATCCCTCCAATAAAAGAATGGTACACAAGAACTAGCCCGGATGGTTGTAGGCCTCGCTTGCGATCGAAAAGTTCAGACTACTCTTTCCAGATTTACCAGTGGCCACTTGAAGGGGCTTTGTTTCTATAGGTGTTGGAAGATTTTTCCAGCATTCAACAAATGCGCTTCAGAAAATGCTTCCTCGAAATACATTTTGGATTTTCTTCAACTCTCCCTCGACGACTTAATTAGAAATCCTGTAATATTTTTGGTTATATAGGGTTAATAATGTCAAGAACCTTGTCTAGCAGTAGCTAGACTGGGAGGATATGAAACAACGGCTATTCATTGTTATTGATGGTTCTTAAAGATTTCTAAATAAGACAGATATTTTCTCTGTAATAGTTTTTTGTAGCCATTCTTGTGAAAGTGCTTAGTGCCTTCCACTGTCACGAATACACCACATCCATGTCAACGTTTGCACAATAACCACACCTTGTGCTAGTAAGCAACTAAATTCGAACGCAACAAATGGTGTTAGTTTCTCCATAGTTCTGCATGCAGATTATATCTCAAGAATTAAAAGCGGTAGTCTACATCAGTATTGATTCCTTTAGCAATAGCGGTATATATTATCCCACTTTGTTATAGACAGGATTGAACATCAGCTTTGGATAATACAGTGTTCAAAGTATTTTCTCCAGAGTAAGCAAACCAGGATACCTCCTTTCAAGGGATTGTCTTTTCAAAAAGGGATGATAATTTAATCTATTAGAGGAAACATTTAATTTATTATTGTAACTTAATTTATTTTAGTTCAAGAGAGCGTGTGCAAGTGCATAAGAGTTTAAATGCATTTATCGCTCTGTAATCCTGTGATATCTAAGTATATCGTGCATTGATATCTGAGTATAGTATGTGAACACAGCTTCTGGTATTTGGTTACATCAGTTGATGTTGTTGCATCAGCATGCTTCCCAGCACCTAGCATTGAGATGATTATATCAGTGGTTAATTCCCACACAAAGTCCTATCTCTTTCTACTGCTGACATTCCAATAAATATTTGAATGTTTTAATTATCAAATCTAGTATCGTCCATGTCAGTCAAATCGGTGTCTTCAAATCCCTGTTGATACTGAATGATATCCATTCCATAATAAAATATTTTTAATCAATGAGCCATAATACGATATGCATGCACAGGTTCTGATAGCAATATAACTTCGGGGTTTTATAAAAAGAGTGTCAAGTGCTTTGTAAGCATATTGTTAAAATACTTATTCTTTATCCATCAAGTAATATCATGATACTAAGTAAACATCGCACATTACACATCATTACGCCCATTCACATGACTTCTTTTTAAAACTTTAAACGAGCACATTTCAAAATAAAAATGATATTACATTTTATACTAAATATAAAGGCTGGTCCCTATATATGGAATCATAACGGTTTTTCTGATCAATTAATCAAACCAATTTTTCTGACATGGTTGTTTGAAAGTATGCGCTGATGATTTTAAATAACGCAAAATCACGATTCCAGTAAGCGGGAGAAAATTTCACAATATTCTAATGGAAATAACGATCGAAAGGATGCGCAAATTAATCAGCATTTTGAAAAACCTTAAATACTGTCAGAACAATTAACGTGTGATAAAAATTGCAATGTAAAGCGAACCGAGCTGGTAGCCGAATGGTTAACGCTCTTGCCTTCAGTTCAACTGTTAATGGGTTCAAATCCCATCTTGAGCATGGATGTATGTAGTGGTTCGGAGTCCACTTTAAGCTGTTGGTCCCAGTCTAATTAGCCCTCGTGTGTATGTGCAAAAATTGACTCTTGAGCAACAAACTTACAATGTTTGATATTAGCATACCTAGGCATTTCCGCATTTCTTAATTTTCATTCAGCGTGTAGAATGTGGTAATTTTGCTTTTCAGTTCATTGTTCAATTGTATTAAAAATTTAAATTTCAAAAACACACCTGTTGCACCAAGATGAATTTACAACAAAGGAAACTAATTAAATCTGAAAACACAATAGAAATTTCGTAAAACCCGATAATGACTCAAAATATCAATTACTCAATCTCCGCATTCTGAAAACACGTAATTGTGTAAAAAAACTAATGATTTATCTCCAAAGTATAGTACTTTTTAAATCTTTAAAATATGGATATCTAAAAGATACAAATCATGTACCCATTTTTCGTTAATTTAAATTTTTCAAGCCTTTTAAAAATCACTATTTTAAAGCACTAATGAGAAAAAAGGGAAAAAAGCTTATGCTGGAGTTACAAGCTTTCAACTTACCTTTTGCAGGTGAGAACACACTTCATGCAAGAAGCTGTTGACGATAATACCGAAAGCAGTATAATAACGAATCGGCATCACTATAACGTTTTAGTGATCTTTTAATTTTGACACACCTAGTGACCAAGTGTATATTCGACTAAAAGAGTATTAAAAATTCGGAGGAGTAAAATCGGAGGATCGCGATGTCCACGAATTTATAATATTACGAGAAATGATTCTAGATATCATCAAAGTTTTAATTGCATATGTCAGCAATTCAAGAATAACGTAATTCTGAAATCTAGTAATTGTGGCAGAGCTGGATTTAATACATGTGATAGTGACCCCCGTGAAGAAGTATGCACCAAGAACAAATGTGATATGATGCTTCACCACACAGTCACTATTACTTAATGTAAAGGCGTTGCACTAAGCAATATATCACGTAGGTTTTTATAAACTCAGTGACAGCAGTTGTTGGTGTTAACGTTTCCAGTTAAGAGGTGTGCCCCACATCCGTCTGTACTATCCACAGTGGTCATATGTTCCCACAGTGCTTTCTAAATTTATTTTAGAGTTTCCAAGAAAGTAAAGTACAAAAATTTTGCTTAATAAAGATAATAATTGCATGATATTAAATACTCTAACTATTAATAATACAAAACTCGTACATATTTGATACAAAATAAAGAAAAATGCTTTTTTCATTTATATAAATACATACAGAAAGATATAAAATATAAAAATGCAGTTTAAGTTTTTTTTCTTTATTTTCAATAACTTACAGCTATTTTTGGTTAATACTGAGAATAATTTGTAGCCTATAGCTGAATTAAAATGTCTCAGAATTTGTTTATACGATGAAATTCTGATATAAATAAATTATGCAAAGATTGTTTCATTTCGTGTAATTTTTTCCATGTAGATTTGTTAGATGTAAACAATTGAAAGTAGCGTGACTTAAAAGCTGTTTAAGATTTTTTCAAGTATTAAACATTGTAAAATACTGTACATTGATCACTTGACTAGAACAAATGAAAACAACTGAATGACTAACTGTGTATAGTAATGGCATAAATCGAGACTTTTACCAAGCCCATGCAATAATGTTAAAAGCTTCTTAAATGTGTTTTAAATCCAAAAAGTTTTTTAAATTTTGCTGAAACAAGTGAAATACCACACACACACAAGAAGTAGAAAAAAATATATAATTTACAAATCAAAAATTGAAGCTTTAAAATTTGAGTACATTCTTTTTATAGAATGCATTACATAGAAATAGAAAATTCATTTATACGAATGGAATAAATGCAGTTAGATATACAATATACGAAAGTTTAATTACCAATAAGAATTTTGAAAATCTAAAACTAGATAAAACCAATAATTAACTTTGATATATTGAATTTTAAGTGACGTTTTTAAAATCAAGTTATATTCTTAATGATCATTTCAATTGGAGGGTAACAAAAGTAATTATTCAAAATTTGTATTTAACACAATTTAAGGTTTTTTTTGTTTAAAATTCAAAGTATTCAGTTGAAGAATTGAATGAGGTCATCGATTGAGTTTTAGAATTTCTCATTTTAATTAAAATTCAGAGATTCAAATGTTTCATTTATAAGAAAATTAATATATATTTAAATTTTAAATATTTTATTTACTTATAACGTCTTTACAAATTCATTTTAGATACATGAAGAATAAATCTTCTACTTGTCCAAAAATTTAATGAGCATTATTGTGAATACAAACATGTCAGAATTTATATTCAAGACAAACTTTCATAATATTTCTCATCAAAATTACTCTATTCTGCAAAAATCACGATTTTTAATCAAATCGCATAAATTCAAAACTGAAATCTAAGAGTTTTTTTGCATATTCCATATTCGCTTAATGAATTCTTTTTCGCTAAATGTAAACTTTTTGTACCACAACTTATATAAAGCTCAATTAATTCTCTCTATCTCAACACTTAATTCATAAAAATCATTAATTTATTATATAGCACTTAATTCATAAAAAAGTATTAATAGCCAAGTTTAAAATTACGTAACGGCTCATTGTGTGGTTGGCTCTATTTATTAAGTATTCAATTTTTCAGATTTGACAACAAAAAATATTTTATGATTTATTATAAAATATTTAAATATTATGAAAATACATGTAAAATTATAAAAAAATATATTATTAATAATAAATAAATTACAAAAAGGACAATACTCAAAGTGTCAGTAGGTAATGAAGCACTTTTAATCAGATACATATTTCTTTAAGCCTGAAAAATGCAATGAATTAAGCTAATATACTGCAAACGTTATAATTGTTAGGTACTACATATGTATTATTTAATGATAAATAACAATAAGATTTACTTACATTTACTTATAAAAATTGAGAAATTAAGAAATTTTGTTTTAATGTTAGCTATCAGCTCAAATTCATTTCCTAGTTTTAAAGTGATTTCAAAACTTATATTTGTAATTTAACAAAGACATTTTTTAAACAATAAACTTTTTTGTTTATTTCGGTATCATTTATTTTTAACAATAAACAACAACATCCGATTCAGATTTATATAAAATGCTTAAACTGGCATTCTACGGGATACAAAAATCAGAAATTGGGTGCATTAATCTATTTTAAATTATCATCAATTATGAATATTATGTCTTTTACAGGAAAAAATTTAGAAGCGGAAATTGTAATTTAGAAGTTCTACAACAGCTGTTCAATTTTCTGCTGTGTAAAAAATTGCAATTAGCAGTTCTATTTGCAATTGAAAAGAAACAAACTTCCGGACAACAGCCCTATTTTGCATTTAGGAATCCGGCACTTTAAATAATCAACAACAGGAATCACACAAGCTTCGCTTGTGAATAAAGCAATCTAGCTAATATTTTTCAACCTGACGGACGCTGGAAAGCAATCGGTAGTAATGATAGGGCTAGGACACAACGACGTATATATCCACAGTGACGTAGAACCCCTCCTATTGCACGGGCCACGTGCTTTTATAAGCAGATGTTTTTGATGTTGGGTTTCGAGACCATGCATTAATTACTGCGCGCAGCGGTTTTTGTTCGATGAGCTTTCACACCAAAGGCGAGATGAAAGAAAAAGTTACATACTAAAACGACAGTCGTTTTGTGTAATTGGGGAAACTAATCATGTTGAGTGTTAACGCGACTCCAACTGTGGCGCCGAGTAACCAACCTACACACAATTCAATTAAAAGTGATGCAGTTAATTGTAGGACTGTGACGAGTATAAAAGACGTCAATTTATTATTTTTTTTCATCAGTTGTAACCGCTCAAATCTCTTTTTGAAGTCAGATGAATAGATTTTTCACTACATAATATGTTTTCAGAAAACTCAAACAAAACGTCTACTCTGTGTTTTTTTTTTTTTAACATTTTATTTTAGAATAATATCTCTAAATAATTTAAATTACCATAAAGTTGATATAAAGGTTATTATCTTAATTAAAAAGGGTATGCATAACTTTTGGAACTTCTTTAAAAATCAAAATAAAGAGTAATTGTTAGAAAAACTTTCATCACTTTTAAAAATGCAATGTGTAATTAATTTCAATTAGTTAATGCAACATATATATATATATATATATATATATATATATATATATATATATATATATATATATATATATATATATATATATTTCACAAATTTCACAAATTTAAACACACAAAACATGTTAACTAAAGTAGAAGAAAAAATAATTTAATTTCAAAATACTAATTCCTGACACGAAGTTTATCAATTTATTATAATTTTTTCATGCATTTTTTTAATCTTGATTATTTCTGCTGATATTCTATATTTATATTTATATTTTGAGTTATTTTAAAATTTATTCTATTCTTTGTGTTATATTCTTTATTAATTTACTTTTAGAATCCAGGAATAAAAACATAAACTCATTAATTCTCATAAAGTTAATTAATATGCATAGTTAGTTGAACAGTTAGTATATTCCTTAAAATGAGTTATTCATTTCTCAAGAAGAACATAGTTTCGTTTAGGTGAAACTAAAAGAAAATTTACTTTAGCAAGTTTTTTTATTTTATTTTTTCACGCCATGAGACAAACCACTATTATTTAGATTTGAATAATATTTTCTTACAATAAAATAACTCTACAATGGATTCAGAATGCTCCAAATTTTTATATTTATTTTCGTTTTATAAATTTAATATTCACTACATTTCTCTTGAATCACGGTTACCAATTTAAAGTATGTCTGAAAAAAGTAACAAACATAATAGAATCTCATATTATCTCTGGTTTTTATTCCCACAGATTCATTATTTCTCATTTAAATACGTTTCAGAGATTTCGACTTATTAGTGATACATGCTGTTGAAACTTTTTAATTTTATTTTGAGTAAGATATTATTTGAAACTAAAATTTTTATCAGACACATTTTTTAAAAATAAAAAAACTATGTTAACTAGAAAATTTTCACCCATTAGATAAAAATAGATTGTAAAAGCCACTAAGTATAAAATTATTAACATTATTGTATAAAATTATCTTTAACATTTTTAGCCAACAAATTGCATATAAAAAAAACCACTAAGAAGTTTTTTTAAATTTCAGTAAGTTACTGAGTCCTATGTATAAGAAGTTTAATATTGGATAACAAGAAAAGTTCTGTAGCTTTTTAGATAAGCAAATTGCAAATACTAATATGCGTACTCACTTTTTAATTAGCAAAATGCTACCTTTGGTATTTTCAGAAAAGTGATGTATAAGATTTGCTCACGAGGAGAAGATTTATAGATTTCTGTTTAGTTTGCGAATGTAAAAGAGGTTTAGTAATGGCAGTAAACAAGGACGTTAACAAAGCATAATTGTTATATAAGTACTAACTGGGCACAAATTCTGCTGAGGCATGCCGAAAAAATGTATGAATTCGGAGATAATGACAGTAACTAAACATACAGCACAAAGTTGGTATCGAAAATTATACAGCACAAAGTTGGTATCGAGCTAATGTGAATGGCTCGAAGATGATCCAGGATTGGGTGCACCAACAATCTTTAATGGCGATGGTTTGAAAAGTGTATCGAAGACGATACTTCTCAAAAGTGTCAGGAACTTGCAATTAAGTTTCCTGTACCTGATGAAACCATTCGTTTCACTTACACTAACTGGGAAAGGTGTCGAAGCTACGCAAATGGGGCTCTATCACGAACTTACTGAATGCAATAAACTTCAAAGATTATCCATCTGTTCTTCACTTTTTTCCGCCAGAAAAACGAACCGTTTCTGGATTATCTGCTGATGTATGATGAAAAATGAATCCATTACACCAGCAAAAAGCGTTCATTGGGTGCCACTGGCAGATCATATTCTCGAGACTCCAAAGGCTTCACTCCATTCTCAGAAACTGTTGCTGTGTGTATGATTGTTGCACCAGCATGATTCCCTGTACCCAACACTGAGTTAGACTCAACCTGTTAGACAGAAGCAGCTAGGGGAAGTCTTCGTGATTTTGAAACAGGGACCAAGCAGAAGACCCACAATTCTTGGCGTGCCACCCCGAAGGGTATCATTTCCCTTAGAGGACATCACGACCACACTCAGTTTTAACATGCCCCAGCCACCTTTTGCGAACACGACGGATATTCGATTAAGCCGTGGGTTGAACTCACTACCTTCTGATGAGTAGAATGACGCCCTAACCAACCAAGCTACCGTGGCCCTGCTGTGCTTATACTTGTTGTACCAGCATGTTTCCTTGTATCTTGCCCTGAATTGGGCTCTACCAGTTAATGTGTGTATAGTAGACGTGGGCTGGTATTGTCTACCACGAGTTCCTTTTATGTGGCCCCATTGTAAACGCTACTGTCGACATGCAACAATTGGAACGTAGGCAAGAGTCTTTGCGTTCGAAACTGCTGACATTTGTAAACAGGAAAAAGATTCGGTTCTTACAAGACAACGCAAGACCGCACACCACAAATGTGATTCTCTGAATGCAATTATTGACTTAGAAGGGAAACTTCTTTTCCTCCTCCCAATTCTCCAGACATTTCCCCAAGTGTTGTTCCGTGAGCTGGACAATCACTTGCAAATGAGACGTTTCTGTGATACCGAAGAGATCAAAACAGAAGTGGTCCACTTTTTTGCTTCTAAAGACTAAGAATTTTATCGCAACGTTATACACGAACTTGCTTCACGCAGGGAGAAGGTTGTAGCATGTGATGGTGCTTACTTCAATATATAAAATCCATTTTGTCATAACAATGCTGCATCTGGAATATTTACATCTCACAGTGACAAATCCTTTCTAGTTACCTGATAGTTGACCTAAAGATTAATAATGCGCGTTTGTTATGCGAATAAGTACAAATTCAGATCGATAGAATAGAGAC